>CM076575.1:555435134-555509044 GCA_034641835.2 Pinus albicaulis | reverse complement strand
ATGGAATAGCAAAGCAAATAAAGGATTGAACAACAATTCTGAAATAGAACAGCAAGTCTAAAATGGAACAGCAATTGAATAACTAAGTCCCGCAGGTTGTAACCAAACTTAATCTATTAACTCAAATGCATTCTTTGCAATCAAATAACATTCTTTCACTCTAAAAGCAATTCACACAAATCACACTAATGGAACAGCAATAACTATTAATGAATTATGGAACAGTACTGATAAATCAGAAACGCGCACAACACGAACGTTTAGTATAACAGCTCTGTAACAAAACAGTAAGAACATGCAATTAACTCTTGAAAGGATTAATAACTTGATGCGGAGTCAACACACGATTCTATCTGTAAAAAACCTCAATGATTCAATCTTTAACAAAGCATGTAATATGAACTTATAAAGCATATCAAATTACCAAATAACAATGATAAACAAACCACACAAAAGTCAAGTCGTAATGGTACAGAAGCAAGTGTCCTTCGGGGCCGGGCCCTTAGCCTCCAAGGATACACCGCTTTAAGTTAATCCAGACGCAGAGATGAAATAATCACCAAGCTTTTATTAATGCATCGGTCAAAAATACATTGAACCAGTTCTCAACGAGACTCAATAATCAAAGTTGATGTTTTACAGAAAATTACATAAAAGCGTATCCTATCTATCAAGCTAACAGTGTTGTCCCTTTATATAAAGGTGATGGCGGAGATGTCCAAGTAACATGATAAATAAAGCAGCGATCCCTCAGGATCGAAGATCCTGAGGGATTCGCCAAACTGTTAATTCTTCATCCTTTCCTTTCTTTGGCGCCGAGCTGGTGTCTTCTCCTTCTTTTCCGAGCCGATTTGCTGTAATCTATTTAGCCTTGTTTGCATTCGGTTCTCGTTCAGAGGGACAGCAGTTATCTCGACTTTGTCCTTTCCTTTGGAACGGAAATTCCTCGTTTTCTCCTTTTCCTGTACAGAAAATAACCATTATCAGTGGCTAAGTCTTGCATATCAATTCTCACATGTTTTGTTATGGTTCCTTATTACTTTCCAAATTCATGATACAAAAAGGTTCACAAATTCTATTAAAAAGCCACTGAAATAGTCATCAAAAGCATACCGACAGTAAGGATATGCGATTAACTCTAGAAAGGAATAAGAACGTAATGCAGAGTTAACACACAAATCTGGCTGTAGAAACTTCAATGATTCAACTTAAACAGAGCATGTAATCTGAACGTATAAGCATATCAAATAATCAACTAACAGTAATGAACAAACCACACATAAACGAAGCTGTAATGGTACAGAAGCAAGTGTTCTTCGGGGCCGGGCCCTTAGCCTCCAAGGATACACCGCTTTAGGTTAACGCAGATGCGAAGATGGAATAATCACCAGTCTTTCATTAATACATTGATCAAAAATACATCGAACCAGTTCTCAACAAAGCTGAATAACCAAATTGAATGTTTTACAAAAGATTACATCAAACGTATCTTATCTCGCCATTCTCTGTCTCCAAACTAACAGCACTTGTCTCTTTTTATAAAAACGATGGCGGAGATGTCCAAGCAATTAGATAAGTAAAGCAGCGATCCCTCAGGATCTTCGATCCTGAGGGATTCGCCAAACAGTTAACTTTCATCCAGTCTTTGCTATTGCGCTGAGCTGGTGTCCTCCCTCTCTTGCCCGAGCCGATTCTCCTTGATCTTGTCTCCCTATGTTTACGTTTGGTTCTCATCCAGAGGAACAGCGGTTATCTCCACTTCGTTCTTATCTTTAGAGCAACAACCCTTCGTTTTCCTCTTTCCCTGTATAGAAAGTAACCATTATCGGTGGCTAAGTTATACATATCGATTTTCACATGTTTTGTGATAGTTCCCTATGACTTTCTAAATCCATGATACAAAAGGTTCACAAATTGTATTAAAAAGTCATTAAAGTAATCATCAAAATCATACCTTTTCAGTACTCCACACACCCCCCTACTTACCTTGTTTCATGTCCTCATGAAAACATTGTAGTTGACATGTAATGCAGTGAGAGAGTATGCTGGAGAAGGAGTTTCATGCGGAGGCCTACAACCATGTTGAGTGATTAACTAATCAAAGAACTGACCTGCTTGCCCTTCAGGCATATCATACAGGGCCTGGTATCCATGTGCTGGATGCCAAATAATTGGAGCGCGAAATCTACACCCTAACCAGGATGACCCTGCTTTTAGAAGGCTCTGGCCATAGAGATTCAAACGGTCAGCAGCGAACTCAAAGTTCTCATACTTTAATGGCTCTCTGAGCTGGATGTGTGGATCAGAGATTCGATATCGAAATTTGGCTGCATTAGTGGCCAAGTCCTTAATGGAAAAGAAATACTCTAAACCCTCTTGAATGAGTGCCTCATGCATAGGCCCTAATGTTACAATGACACCTGGAGTCCTTATGTGGTTTATAGGAGCTGTCCATAACCGTACTGGGTTCCTAGGCTCAGCCCTAACTCTTAAATCTAGACCATTTTCTTGACTCTGAAAGGTATCATAGGCTTTCAGCCACTTAATCTGGTTAGCTTCGAATGAAATGAATGCTTGGAATTGAATATCACCAATGGAGGGACCAGGGTTCGATTCAGTCTCCTGACTTAGCACAAGGTCATGTAAATAGAGTTCACACAACAACCTCTGGACTTTTACTCCATAATGTCTACAACAGTCGATAAAATCATTGACATTGTTGATCTGTATAGGGTTGCCTGCCTTAACAGCTTTTATTTGTAATTGTAAATATCGTTCTAATAGAAACAGAGCATAGTTTTTAGCAGGAGCCCTACATGCTAAAACATTATTATATAAAGAACACAAGTCATTCATCTGTTTGATAGTAGTATCTAGTTTATAAGTTACCTGTGTGACTTCCTCTTGTTCCTTCATCCATCCTTCAAACACCTGTCTTTTAGATTGACTGACATCCCTTAGTTGCTGCTGCAACTCTTCATATTTCTCTAGCGGAACCGTTTGCTCTTTAAGTTGCTCCATTTCTTGCCGTGCTTGTTTCACCATCTTGTGCAAGGTTTTTGTCTTTGGATCTTTTCTCCATGCATCAGTAGAGGCGAAGAGTTTTACCTGAACCTTCTTGTTACGCTGTTTAGAGTTCAGGACCCTGATTACCCCTGAGGGTGGTGCCTCCGTCTGAATTTCCTTATCATCTTTTTCTGTCTTAATCGGAACGGCAGTTGGAACCTCCGAGCCTTGGAAAACAGGCTGCTTGCGGGCCCTCTTTTTCCTCTTTACTTTCTGGTTCTTTTTCAAAATCCTGATTTGTTGCCTGAGCTGTGTTATCGTGTTTAATAGTTTAGTCCGTTCCTTCCTCAACTTCTTGATTTCCATTGATTCCTTTGAAGGAATGGCAGTCTGTTGATGATGAACTGGATCATGACCAGTTGCTACCTCTTCCTCCTGAGGTTCTTCCTCACTGCTCTGCTCCGGCGGTTCTGGTGTATGTACCTCAACTGGTTCTGATTCTTCCTCCTGGGGTTCTTCCTCTAGATTCTCCTCTTGTGACATGGGAACAGATTGTTCCCGTTCGGTATTTTCTTCTTCTTCATCATGCATGGGCATGTTCTCTTCTTGAAATTGGTCGTGGGGATTCTCTGAGCTAGAAGGTTGACCGTATTTACTCATATTGGCTAGGATGGCGGCCAAGTCATCTTCTCTTAGTAGGTCTTGTAATGGACTATTCTCCTGCTGTCCCCTTTCTTCCTCCTGTTCAGTTTCTGCTTCTTTTTCCGTTCCCGAAGGTTCAGGTACTTCTTCTTCGGGTTGCTCATCTTCAATTATTACTGGTTGGCTGGTGCTTCCCTGAAGCTGTTCCAGCCTTCCCCTTATTCGAGCCAACCGGGCTGACTTTCTAGGTTTATTTATGCTTCCTCTCATCCGAGCTAACCGAGCTGATTTCCTGGGTTCCTCTGGTTGCTCAGGTGAATCAACTACATGCTTTCGCTTTGCGGGTTCTTGGTGTGTCTCTGGTTGTTGTGATGTACTAGCAACATTTTCTCTGCGTTTTGCCGGTTGTTCTGGTGGGTTTATAGAATGTCTACGTTTCGGGGATGGTTCTGTCGATCCCCCTTCAATCAGTGTAATGAGTCTTTCCCAGCTGCTCTGCTACTGGGTAAGACTATAACTAACAACAAGTCGAATTAACCCGTGGTGACTAACAATTGCCTCTACGTGTTGTGCCCTTTTCATACTTTGTGCAGCATCATGCAATAACGAGTTTAAGAGTGTCGGTAAATTCACAGAGCATTTCTGTTTTAGAACAGCTAAAAGTTTAAGGTGTCGTGGTCTTACCACGTCTTTTCTTCCTTCGCAAGTAATGTAGCTCTGTTTTATTCTTGCTAGCTCTGTCCAGGGTTCGCCTAGGGTCGCTGGCAAAATTCCTTTCCCTTTGATTGTCAAATGCTGGCCTTCATCTTGGAAGATGTCGATGACCTTCTGTAATCGTTCCTTTTTGAATGTCCATACCGGTCCGGTAGCTGGTAGTCCTGAGACTTCTGCAATTATGGCATCAGTGACCGCTATGCGTTTCCCTCTTACCATGGAGTGGTCTTCTTGTAAATTCTGTAAGAACTCCATTGCTACTGTCTCATTACCCTCCTGTAAGCGATTGAAATAGTTCAACCATCCTGCCCTTTCCAGGATTTCTCGGGCAGCAGCAGAGATCGTTAGCTGTTGAGGCTCACTACGAATTGCCTTGCCCCCCATGATTTCGCCGCGATTTCTAAATGGAACAGCAAAAACGTTTTCGGTTTGAAACACAGAGAGCAGGGTTTCGCAAAATAAAACACAGAGTATGCAAGCAAAAACAACTTGTGCGAAAAAAATAAAAATAAAAATATGCCATGCCGTGAAACCATGCCAAACCGTCGTGAACCAGATTTTCCGAATGATGAATTGACACGTAACACAGGGAATGATGAGGTTAACCTTCCCCCCCCGCAGTGTGATAGGCTGTCCCAGCCGGCAAATAATGGAGCGGCACCCAGTCTGTAATCAAGTCAGAAAGGAACAGCATGTGAATTTATGCCATGTTGAAAAAGGACAACAGATTACCGAAATCGAGGCGGAGGATGGATCGCGTGATATGATTTGAGGCTGTTGTGTTATGATTTGAGGCTGATGGATAGGCATGTATCGTATTCGCCAATCTTAAGCGGTCATGGTCACCTCCGGTGCCATGATTGGTAATGATAAATATTCATGCGGTGTATAAATCGGGAAATAACATGTGATTAATGCCTAGGATAAAGAAACAAAAGAGTGTTAATATCTTACCTATTGGCGTAAGCAAGGTGACTTCGATACCATTAACATTACTCTGCTGCCAACAAGTGTCCATAACCTTGGCAGAGTTGTTTTTTACCCCCGGAACCATGATCCTGTGTGTATACTTAGGACTGTTATTATGTCAGAATGTAGACCATTATGCTGGCTTGGTGACCAGTTAACCATAATGCCATTCACGAGGAAAGAGCGAAACGTGGGCAGGCCGGCTCTTAATGAGACCTCCTGTTCCAAGGTTTGTTTATTTTGATACACCTTTTGGACCATATCCCCGGTGTGGTGGCCAGAATGGGAATGCCACTTCACTTCCCTCCTCATGATCATGGTAGGCTGGCTCTCAATGAGACCCCCTATCCTGCATTTGACATTTGACATGTTTTTTCTTTTTCCTTATTTATACACAAAGGGTGGTTCAGCACTCCCTAAGAGTAGGAATGGTGGAAGAAGTCTTATTATCTCAATAGGAAGATTTAAACTCTTTGCCCTTATTCCCAAATATTAATAAAAAGATTTTTAAGGGAATCAGCATGATAAAGATAACCAATCATGGCAAAATTAGTAAAACCATGTCACAAAAGGTAAGAAATAAGTATGTCTTTCCATCTGTCCTTTTATTAATGCAGAGCCTTATAGATAGAGCGATTTATGGTTTGCAGATTTTGGTATGTTGTGTCTTTATATTCATCGCATAAATGCATAGCTGAGGCTTGAAGACTAGAAAGAAGACGGGAAAAAGCATCCTCAATTTAAATCATCAAAGAGATCAAAAGTATGCAAATGGTGTTCTGTTGAAAAAGCAACAACGATGGATAATAGAAAAAGGAACAAAACTGCAAATGCCGTTCCTTTTGGGAAAAGGAACGGCAATCATACGAAACACTCCATATGCCATTCCGTTGAAAAAGTCAGCACAGAAATAAAAGAACGCTGTTGTTTTTTTTTTTTTTTTTTTTGAAGAAAAAGGAACAGTGGTAACCAAAAGGAACAACGATAAGCGTAACAATATCGTTTTTTCTGAAAAAGGAACAGCAGAGATCCGAATGCTGTTCCTTTAGAAAAGGAACAGCAGAACAAGAAAAACCAATATAAAAAACACACATATGCTATTAGAAGAGCAAAAATCAAACTTGTGGAAGAAAAAGGAACAGCAAAATGACAAGAATTATTCAAATCAAACTTATGTACAAGAATCACTCAGAAACAAAAAACTTTATGTACAAATTGCAAAAATAAATAGACCCTTAATGAATTGCAGGTGAGGAAGATTTCTCTTCCTCTCCTAAGATCTCCAGATCAGTATCTCGGCGTATCTGCTGGCAGAAGGATTCCCGAGTAAGTGGTTTACGGTAGAGACGGACTCGGTGACCATTTACCTTAAATGCATATCCAGAACTGTCAATAGTGATTAGAGTAAGAGTTCCATTGTCATGTACCTTCTGGATTTCGTATGGTCCCAACCATCGAGTCTGAAGTTTTCCAGGGAAGTCCTAAAACCGAGAATCGTATAACAAAGCCCAGTCTCCCTCGTGGAAGACTTTATTCTTAATGAGCGCATCATGCCATTTGGCTCTCTGCTGTTGAATTAATGCTGTATTTTGTAGTGCAGAGAGTCGAATTTCGTCTAATTCATTGATCTGTTGTAGTCGATTGAGTTGTGCCTCAATTAAGTCTAGGCCAACTTCCTGTGCTGTACGCAGTGTTTGGATTTCGAATTCTATGGGAAAAATAGGTTGTTTTCCAAACACTAGTTGATAAGGTGAGTAACCAGTGGTGCTCCTCCATGTGGTTCGATAGGCCCAGAGTGCTTCAGGTAGTCGGGTAGCCCAGCCACGCCTATGTGATGCAATAGTTTTCGTTAGGATTGATTCTATTATCTTATTGCTACTTTCTACCTGCCCATTCGCCTGTGGGTGATATGGAGTAGTGATCTTATGCTGGACATGATAATTGTTAAGTGTTGCAGCTAATTTATGCCCAACAAATTGTGGTCCTCCATCTGTAATTATTTCCCTAGGAAGGCCATAACGGACAAATAAAAGAAACAAGAACTGTATGACAGAGTCCTCTGTGGCTCTTGGTAATGCTTCTGCCTCAACCCATTTGGTGACATATTCTGTTGCCACCAGAATATATGTTTTTTGATTTGATGAAGGGTTGATGGGTCCAACGAAATCCAGAGCCCACCGTTCGAATGGTTCAATGACTAATTGTGGTTTCAGAGGCATTTCATCAGCTTGACCAGGTCGTCCTGCTCGCTGGCAACTGTCACAGGCTTGGACGAACTTCTTTGCATCTTTGAAGATCGTAGGCCAGTAATATCCTGTCTGCAATACTTTATGTCCAGTCCTACGCTCAGCGAAGTGCCCCCCACATGGTCCATCGTGACAGTCTTTTAGGATGTCAAAGATTTCATCCTCTCTAACACATCGCCTGATATGCATGTCTGCTCCTGTGTGAAACAAATAACCTCCAATCCACGAAAATCGAGAACTTTTCTGAATAATCTGCTTACGCTCATTAGGAGTTAAATGTTTTGGTAATTTACCCACTGCAAGGTAATTGGCAACATCAGCATACCAGGGCGTTTGAACAGCAACAGCAAACAGGTGTTCATCCGGAAATTGATCTTCCACTGCTGCTGCATCGCTTGATTTTGGTATCCTTGAAAGAAAATCGGCTACAGGGTTTTCTTTGCCAGGGCGGTCCTTGATTGTTATATCGAATTCCTGCAATAAGATTAACCATCGAGTTACTCTGGCATTTGTGACAGGCTTATTTGCTAAATATTTTATAGCAGAATGATCTGTGTACAAGATGACAGGGTAGCCTGTGATATAATGTCTAAATTTATTGACAGCATGTATTACAGCTAGAAATTCTTTTTCAGTAACAGTGTAATTCAATTCAGCAGGGGATAAATTTTTGCTGATGTAATATATAGCATATGGTTTTTTATCCTCTTCCCGCCCAAGGACTGCACCAATGGCTGTATCTGAGGCATCAGATGATATCTGGAATGGTAGGTCCCAGTTTGGTCCTCGAAGGACTGGGGCTGTGGATACAAGCTTCTTTAGATCCTCGAACGCATGGTCACATTTGTCTGTCCAAAGAAAATCAACGTTACCAGTCAGTGCATATAAAGGAGCAGCAATGTGCGAATAATGCTCTATAAATCGTCTATAATAACCTCAAAATCCAAGAAAACTGCGTACCTCTGTTTGAGTAGTAGGAGTGGGAATAAGCAAAAGTATTTGGATTTTGGCCGGGTCTACCTGAATGCCGGCTGCTGAGACATAGTGTCCTAGGATAAGTCCTTCAGTCATCATCAAAAAACATTTTTCATTGCTTAGGCAAAGCCTAGTAACAATGTAGCGTTGTAGGACTTTCTCTAGGGTGTCTAGAGCTGGATCGAAGTCATCTCCGTATGGTGTAAAGTCATCCATGTAAACCTCAAGTCCATCATTGATTAAATCTGCAAAAATACTAAGGATAGCCCTCTGAAATGTGGCAGGAGCATTACATAAGCCAAAAGGTAAAACTCGATAGGCAAATGTTCCCCAAGGACAAGTAAAGGTAGTTTTATCCTGGTCTTCAGGGGCAATCTGAATCTGATTGTATCCACTGAAGCCATCCAGGAAAGAAAAGAACTTCTTCCCTGCTAAAGTGTCCAATACTTGATCTATGAAAGGAAGAGGAAAATGATCTTTTTGTGTTGCCCTGTTAAGTTCCCTATAATCCACACAAATTCTCCATTTCCCATTCTTTTTTGGTACCACCACAAGTGGAGAGACCCATTTACTGTCAGAGATAGGGTAGATAAAATTCACATCTAAAAGTTTCTGAAGGTCAGTTTTTACAACATCTTTTAGATGGGGATTAAGTCTCCTTTGCGGCTGACGCACAGGTCTGGCATCTTTTTCTATGTAAATGTGATGGGTACATAACTGGGGATCAATTCCTTTCATATCAGGGTAGTCCCATGCAAATGTTTCTTGATATTTTGTTAACATATGGATGAGCTTTGTTTCTTGTTCCGGTGTGAGATTAGCATTGATGTTTAAAGTTTTCCCCGGTGCAATTTCCACAGTTTTACTATTTGCAACAGAAGTGACAGGTATTATTTGATCATGAATATATTTCAGGGGATCTTCTTCTAACTCATTATCAAATGCTGCTTTTATCATGTGACATTGTGTGCGAGGTTCAGTTTGAGTAATGAAATTGTTAATGGCATCGTCTTCTGTTTGATCTTTGAAATCAAGTGCCTCTTGTATAGTTAATGGAGATCTAATGTTATCAGTAAGATATGATACAGGGTGCTTATTCGTTTTAATCATTGTGACACTTGGCTGCGCCGGAGGATATAGAACTAAATTTTTGCTATTTGGTCCTCTGGTTATGGTCATATTTCCCTGCCGACAGCCAATGTAGGCATCGGCAGTAGCGAGCCAAGGTCTACCTAAAATTAGCGGGTGTCCATCAAGTCGGGTTTTTGGATTAATTATCAGGAAATCAGTTGGATACTCCCAGGATTCTACACAGACCATGACATCATGTAGAGTGCCCTCTGGTCTAACCACAGATCGGTCAGCCAATTCTAACAGAGTAGAGGTGGGTTCTACAGATGTAATGCCGAGCTTTTGGCAAGTTGTGGTTGTTAAAATATTAATTGCAGCCCCTAAATCAACTAAGGCATTAGGCAGGGTCTGGCCATAAATTTGAACAATTATAATTGGATTCCCGGGGTCTTCATATTTAAGGGGTGTTTCTCTTCCCGACAATAGGTCAGATAAGGTGCCGACTACTTGGACTCTTGGATTGTTTGTTATATTCCTCCTTGGTTTCTTTATGCACAACTCTTTTATGGATTTGGCGTATATGGGAATGTCTTGAATAGCTTGGAGGAATGGAATTTTTATGTACAAGTTTTGTAATTCTCCCAGAATGTCAAAGTCAGGGTATTGTATGGATCGAGGTATGGCTAATCATTCTGGGAACAGAGGAGAGGATGTGGTTGCTTGATTATGAGTTTTTTGCTTATTTACATCCTCTTGTTGTGACTGATGTTCTCTGGGTAACTGATCTTCAATATGAACTGTTTTATCTCCCTCAGTTTCAATTATACGCCCAGATCTTAACTGAAGGTCGTTGCACTCTTTTAAATCAGGTCCTGATTCTGGTGATTCTATGATTTGAATAGATTGGACCTGCCTGTTGTTTGGATTGGGATCGGGTTGGGCTGGGAGTTGCGGCCTCAAGTTAGACGGGGGATTTTGTTGTAAAGCTGGCAAAGTAGGTTGAGGGAGCGGAATCGTTCCGGCTGGGTGGTACATCGGTCTTTGCCAGCTTGTCTGCCAGGGTGAACTTTGTGAAGTAGAGGGGGTCCATTGTGAAGGATATGGGCCATTTTGCCAATATGGTGGAGTGTAAGGGAAATTTGGCCAACCAGTTTGGCTTGTTTGATTCAGCCCTGGATTTGGAGAAGGAAATGATTGTGGTGACCAGTTTGTAAATGGGGTTTGAGATTGATTTTGCCACATACCATATTGTTGAGCATTATACTGTGGGTTTTGAAAGAAAGAGGTTGGGTCCGGAAACATACCAGGTTGTCTCGGCTGCCACTGGCGGCGCTGGTTGATCGAATTCACCGATTCTGGTTCTTCTTCTGCTTCCTTATATATCGCTTTCAATCCAGGAAGTGAGGGGCAGCTCTCCGTAAGGTGATCTTTTGTACAGATGGCGCATGTTTGGACTTTATCCAGTGGACACTCCTTGTGGCTATGTTTTTTTCTGCATCGGGGGCAGAAGATTGCCAAATTCTGTTCTGCCTCCAGCTGCTTTTGTTTAGCCTGCATAATATCAAGTTGTGTAGTTAGTGTCCCCATAATATCAGTTTTAAAATTTTCTAATAAATTTCCAATTTCTGCACGTGTTACTCCTTCTGCTGATACTTTGTTATCTCTTGCAAACCGATCATATTCTGTCGGTTTTATTCTTGTGCTGCCTCTCGAACTCCCGATACATAAGTCAAGGATGTCAGTAAAATTCTCTTGATAAATATCCCCTTTGCCCATAATGTTTAATGTTTCAATCCATTGTTCCTTCATGCCCCTCATTAATGCAGTTTTTAACACATTATCAGGTAAAGGTAGCGATGCATAAGGAGATCTTTGTAAATTATACTAAAAACGTTCCACATACTCCTCTAATGTTTCATTTGGTCTGGCTATCATTTGAAATATTTCGTCTTTTAATTCTCTAGACCTACAATAATCCTGGTATTTCTTTAAGAAGGATTCTTTCATTTGATCCCAATTGTTGATAACCCCACCACCTAGCCCCATAAACCATCTTAAGGCAACCCCTTTCAATGTAGAGGGGAATAATTTCAATTTTTGGGGATCGGTGGTGTAATCGTACCCCCGACATAACACATCGAATTTGAATAGGAATGCATCCGGATCCTCTGATGTGAGTCCATGAAATGTGGGGATATGCTGAAGAGGGATAGCTTTCATGGGTGCATTTGCTGCAGAATCCACTATAGGATATTGTAATGTAGAGGTTTGAGTGTTTGGCTGGTTTTGAGCGTTTGGTTGGTTTTGAGCCATGGGATCGAATATATGCCAGTAACCTTCTGGGATATCTAGGAGGGTATTCTTAGGTTGGTTGGGAACGGTTTTGACAGGGATCTTTTTAATAGCGCTTCCTTTATCCGGAATAATGGGAATACCAGGTGTTTGAGGAGATTGAATCTCTTCAACAATGACTTTCGCGGCACTCCCCTTATCTGTGCTATCTAATGGCTGATTTTTTTCAAGAGGAGATTTTGGTTCCTCGGTTTCCCCTGTTTCTCCTTCTCCTTCACAAAAGTTGCTAGAGTTCCCTTCCTGCAATAATTCTGGAGTGGAATTTTCAACTTCTTGAAAGTCCTGCTCCTCAGTTTGACTATGCACCTCAGCACAGGCTACAGATGGTGATCCTGTGGCCTGAAGGGAACTAGTAGGCGGTTTGGAAGTGTTTTTCTTGAAACCTACCGATGGCTGAGACTCTGTTTTCTTATAGATTTCGTCTATGAAGGTCGTTCGGCCAAGGGTCACCGGCCCCTTAGCTTTTTCAGGTTTGGATGGGGGTTTGATATTCTTTTCTGGTCTTTTCTGCTTAGTCATGCACTCAAAAAATAAACTACGAACTTCTATTCAAACAAGCAAAAACAAATCTGTTAGGAAAGCGGATAATGAGCAGGTCTTTTACATGCTCTGTACGTAGGTTCTTACCTTCCGTTTTTAGGATCCAACTCCTCCCTAGCAGGCTTGTACACTACTCTGAAAAAGACAAATGGCTTCACTCTTTCCCCGGAAACGGCGCCAAAATGTAGAGCTATAAAAAGGGTCTCTTTCACCTCTATTCACCTCACATTAATATGTCAACCCGAGAGCGTTTTGTCATTACAAAGAGTGACTCAATCCGAGGCTCATTCGTCAGAGTAATGCTAGTAGTACAGTGCTTTAAGAAATACAAGAGTAAATGGATGCTTAACTGAAATCAAATTGCTTTAAAGAAGTAAATCACACACTCAAGAAACTCAACAACTCATCAGTCAAGGGTTCGGTAATGATAAACCATCCCTTTAGAAACTGATAGAAAAAGAACTCAAGCATAGATCACAAGCCTGGGAGCTAAACAGTGACTGATACTGCTCACTACAGTCTTAGATCATCTCTCACAGCAAACCATCAAATGCAGATAAATAGAACAGCAAAGGAAATAAAGGATTAAAATATAATTCTGAAATGGAACAGCAACTCTAAAATAGGACAGCAAATGAATACTAAGTCCCGCGGGTTATATTCAAACTTAATCTATGCACTCTTTGCAATCAAGGAACACTCTGTTATTCTAAAGGCAAATGACACAAATCATATTAATGGAACAACAATAACAGTTTGGGAATTATGGAATAATACCGATGCATTAGAAACGCACACAACACAAATGTCAATAGAACAGCTCTGTAGCTTGACAGTAAGGATATGCGATTAACTCTAGAAAGGAATAAGAACGCAATGCAGAGTTAACACACAAATCTGGCTGTAGAAACTTCAATGATTCAACTTAAACAGAGCATGTAATCTGAACGTATAAGCATATCAAATAATCAACTAACAGTAATGAACAAACCACACATAAACGAAGCCGTAATGGTACAGAAGCAAGTGTCCTTCGGGGCCGGGCCCTTAGCCTCCAAGGATACACCGCTTTAGGTTAACGCAGATGCGAAGATGGAATAATCACCAGTCTTTCATTAATACATTGATCAAAAATACATCGAACCAGTTCTCAACAAAGTTGAATAACCAAATTGAATGTTTTACAAAAGATTACATCAAACGTATCTTATCTCGCCATTCTCTGTCTCTAAACTAACAGTACTTGTCTCTTTTTATAAAAACGATGGCGGAGATGTCCAAGCAATTAGATAAGTAAAGTATTCAACATCCCTCGTGACCTTTGATCCCGAGGGGATTCTACAACAAGAACTTTCATCTGGCTTGCTATTACGAAAAATAGCCGGTGTCCTTCTCTCGGCCTCTCGAGCCGAGACTCCTTGGATCTTGTCTCCTCTTGTTTACGTTTGGTTCTCATCCGCAGGAACAATGTTATCTCCACTTGCTTCCTTATCTTTAGAGGGAGAACTCCGTTTTCCTCTTCCCCCCTCGTATAGGTGCACAACTATTATCGCGTTGCTATACACGATTTTCACATGTTTTGTGATAGTTCCCTATGACTTTCTAAATCCATGATACAAAAGGTTCACAAATTGTATTAAAAAGTCATTAAAGTAATCATCAAAATCATACCTTTTCAGTACTCCACAAGGGTCTGGTTGCCCAATTGGCATGATTTACATATGGTATTTGGAGGCTTCTTTATTGTAGGCATATTTCTGACTGCTTTCTTCTTGCTCAGACTGATGACGTGGTCAAAGTTTAAGTGTCCCAATCTTCTATGCCATAACCATGATTCATCAAGTTTGCTTATGTGGCATTCTTCATTCTCTTCTTCCAATATATAGACATTACTTTCTTTTCTAACACCTTTGATCAAGGTCTTTCCTGTGGTGCTCGATCTCACTTCACAATCTTGGGCTCTAAAAAAGGACCTCACAGCCTTTATCATACATTTGACTAACGCTTAGCAGATTGGCTTTCAGCCCATCCACAAATAGTACATCTTGAGCCTATCCTCTTCCACTATTCAGACTGACTGAGCCTTTTCCTTTGGTTTTCCCTGTTTTATCATTTCCGAATGTTACATTTCCAAATTTCTTTTCGTCAAAGGTTACAAACTTACTTTGATCTCTAGTCATATGCTTTGAGCATCCACTATCCATATACCATTGGCTTTTCTGATCTTGATCTATTAGAGCCAGGTCACACTTATTCAACTTCTTTTTCCACTGCAGGAAGCTATTTGTTTGGCACCTTTTATGAGAAGATGATCCACATTCTTTGAGAAGACATTTGTTAGACTTGTGCCCGATTTGATGGCAATCAAAGCATTTGATTATGTTTCTGAATGGATTATGTATACGAGTGAATTATCCATTTTTCATGAATCTCCTTGAGGTTTTAAACATCAGTCTTTGTCCATAAGTTCTGCACTCCATGGATTTATGGCTGAACCCCTTACAAAAAAAACAATACCCATGGAAACGATTAGTGTACTTGGTGAAGGGTTGTCCTCTCCATTTGTTTGCTTGAGGCAGTCTTTTCAATTTCTGCATCCTTTGCTGGTTGAAATTGATTATCTTTGTCTGATAGTATGCAGCAATATGTCCCAGTTTGTGGCAGGCAACACAAGTGACATTTCTCATAGGAGGAAAGAATCTCCTTTGAGATCTTCCGAACTTGTTCAATTGATCTTCAGGAACAATTGAGCTTTTTGCAACTAATTTCTTCTTCCTCTCATTCTTTGTCTCTTGATGTTGCTGCTTATTTCTGTTTGTTTCATCACACATCAAGTTCTTGCTAGCTTCTGCTTCTGTAGTTCCTTTTTGAGCTGCTTCATTATTCTTTACAGCTTTTACAAAAATGATATTCTTGTTATCTTCTACCTTGGACTTACTGGTTTCTCCTTCATATCCTATCCCAGCCTTTATGAGAGGATACCTTTGAGCATTTAGAATCTTGTCCAACTGTTTAGTTCTTGTCATTCGGGGAATGTTCATTGACAATTCCCTTTGGGTGTTTTCTAGTTTCTTTCTCAGGCATACCACTTCTTCTTCCAATTTCTCTTGCTCCTAATGTTTATCTTTAATTTTCTTTAGCAGAATGTCTTCCACCTTCTTAGCTTCTTCAAGTTCTACTTTCAATTGAATGATGTCTTCTGAATTTGGTACCTCTTTTACATATTTGAGGAGAATGTCTTTCTTTTTTCTGAACTTGAGTTTAAGTCTGTCTATTTCCTCCAGGGAACTTCTTAGCTCCCCCTCAAGATCTACCTCAACTTCTTCCTCGTCTTCTAGAAGGAATCCTTCAGAATATTCCTTGGCCATCAACACAAATTCAGAGGTTCCTTCTTCATTTGAGGATTCATCTGAGTTTTCAAATGCACTGCTATCTTGCTAAGCATAAAGGGATTTTCTATTGAATCTCTTCCCTTTCTGCTAGTTATTAGTTTTGGTTTTCTCTATCTCTTGAGTTTGATTCTTTGTTTTCTTGTAAGGACACTGTGATGCATAGTGCCCAACTCTTCCACATTTAAAGCATTTAAATGGAATTTTACCTTTATACTTACATGAGCCTCTATCCAATCTTCTGATAAATTTGGCCTCTTCTTCATCAGAGCAGGAGCATGTATCTTCTTTTTCTTCTTTGCTTTTCTCAGCCTTAAAGGCTGCCTCCCTCACATTTGACTTCCTCTGTGGAAGTCTCATCTCATAGGCTGTTAAGTTTCCAAGTAATTGGTTCATGGTCAAAGTTTCCCAATAAGTTGTTTCTTCTATGGCAGAAACCTTGGGATTAAAACTGGATGGTAAAGATCTCAATATCTTTTGAACAATTACACATTCTCTAATGGTTTCTCCTAGAGCTTTCATATTATTCACAATTTCTACAACCTTTAAGAAGAAGTTGGCAACATCTTCTTCTTCATTCATTTTTATATTTTCAAATTGGGCTCGATAGACTTGTAGTTTGGCCATATTCACCTTTTTATCTCCCTCATGGATAATTTCTAATGTATCCCATATTTCTTTGGCAGTCTTGTTGTGCATTACTTTGATAAATTCTGCTTCACATAGACCACTTAAGAGAGCATTCATGGCTTTGGAATTAGCTATAAAATCTTGTTTGGCTTCTTTCTCGGTGTCAGAATCCTTTGGGGCATATCCCAAATCCACAGCAACCCAAACTTCTATTCCTAGAGACATTATGTACGTCCTCATTCTTATTTTCCAGAAGGCATAATTTGTACCAGTAAACAAAGGGGCTTTATTTGTTGAGCATCCTTCTATACTAGCCATCTTGGGGACCTAAGATCTCCTTCCAGTTGTTAAACTGATACAGAAGGAACCTGCTCTGATACCAATTGTTGAACCCTTGGTTAAACTGAGAGAGGGGTTGAATCACTTTAATGCAGTCATGGTCTTGTAAAAATTTCTTTTACACTTATTTACTTCTTCATTTCATGATCAACTTAATATACAATGGAACAACAATCTTAATAAGTGAGCAGCAGGTATTAAGCAGATTAAATATAGAATATCAACACATAATCATCATGCACATAGAAAACATATATAAGTGGAAACCCACAAGGGAGAAAACCACATCTTATTATTGTTTTGATGCAAAGGCAAGCTCCAACTCCCTCTCACCACTGATTTTCTGTAGGCTCCAACCTACAGGAGGCTACTACCTCAATTCTGCAAGCTACAACTTGCAAGGAAGCTCCAACTCCCATCTATTTTCTGCAGGCTACAACCTATAGGAGGCTCCTACCTCAGCCAGGTACAACTGGAAATATATCAAGCTACAACTTGATATGGAAGCACCAACTTCCTCACTGTACAATAAAATCATAAGTTGATTTACCTGGATATCAGCTCTGTTTTTCTCCTTCTTTACTGCTGTCCTTCCAGCCTTCAAATTTGCTTTATATCATCTCTAGATCTTCATAACTCCTCTCTCTGCTCCTTCTTCTTCTTACACTCTCTAACATCTCTATGCATACCGATATTACATGTTTTATACATATAGCTTTATGACTGTTTGCATTCTACAAGGAATATGAAGTGAACAGGCATGACTCTTTTCCTTCCACCATCTCATTTTCTCGCTCATCATTTCAGGAGGTTACAACATTGTCTACTCATTTTAGAATTAAATTGGAGTTTTGCTTTGCCTACGGAGACTTGCCTTTGCATCACATACAATAAAAATAATTAAATCATTTACATTTATAGATACAATAATATTTCAATTTAGCCCTTTCAGCTCTTGGTTCGCCATATATTTGTCTTTTCTACTGTTGTCACTGTCTTTTCAGTTTCTGCTGTTATATTCTAGCTCTGCTACATAACTGCTCTTTTTGTCTGACTTGACCCATTCTATTGCGTTTCTAACAGTGCCATCATATCTCCTTTTGCCCGACCATGCCTAGTCACCTTCCTTCTTTTGCCCGCAGCATTCAACAATTTTCTTTTCTCAATGGCCACAACCTCTTAACATTGTTTTGTACATGCTCCGGGTCCTTTTTCATGTTTTCAAGTCTTTCCTTTGTAGCCCGAGTCGATCTCCACTTCCATGGTTTTCTTCATAAAACACTTAGCCCCAGACTTAACTTTGGTTAAAGGGTCCCACAACGCAGTGACCAATCATAGTGCATCACATTTCGCTTGCCCGTAGGTTTTAACGTTTTATGTTCTAATGCTCCTTTGTTCTCTGATGCAATTTAACAACAGGAAATCCCATACTCCCGGACTTGAAATGCTTTAGGTTTCAGCTTTGATCTGTATCACGTCCGCTCTCTTTATCGCACTTCGGTGAATCATGTTACCCAATGTGCCTTCATCCATCTGATCTCTCGATATGCGATATTCCTCTTGCCATGATTGCGATATGCGATGAACTTCGCATCGCATCGCCACTTCGCGGTATGCAATGAACTTCGCATCGCTGATGTGCAATATTGCATTGTGCCACCACGTGTCCCTTCGCATTGCCACATCACATCACATCTTCGCATCGCATCGCATTGCCACTTCATGGTATGCGATGAACTTTGCATCGTCGATGTGTGATATTGCGTTGTGCCACCACGTGTCCCTTGGAATCACCACATCGCATTGCCACTTCATTATCGCACTTCGTGCTTTGGCGATTCAACTCGATTCTCAAATGCTTATTCTCCTGAGCTTGCGATGTCCGATATGTGATCGAGTCCCACTTGATTGCGATATAATCTTTGACATCAATCTCCTTTAATCTCATTCGTTGATCACTTTGGTCCACGACTGTACTTTTGGGCTTTAGGAAAACGGGTCCTAGTTCATGGCACTACGGAGGCATTCCTTGGTACGTAATTGTCATCAGGCATGTGCTACCGTAGTGAATGACAACCGTCAATCTACGGTCAACGCCCGATGGGCGGGTCAACTGCGAAGGCACCCCCTTGGGTTAACCATCAGGCTATTTGTTCCCCCACGATATCATTGATCCCAGATCAACGTTAACCGCGCTCATAATATTTGAACGAGGTTTAGCCTTCGCTGCCTCTGCTGCCTTCGTTGTTCAACTGCTACCTTCGCTACCTCTACTGCACACCTCTGCCTTCACTATTAAACTGGCATCGCTGCCTCTACTGCCTTCGTTGCCTCTGCTGCACTCCTTTTCCTTCGTTGTTCAACTGCCCTCGAATCTCTCCTGAGCTTTTTCTTTTGGTTATTTCACTTGTTACACGCGTCGATCTCTCCTGAGCTCCTTTTGCTGCCTTAACTGCTTCTCTGTTGCCTTTGCTATCACTAGTAATTCTAGTGTTACTCCTTTCTACTCCTTTGCCATCAATGACAATATTTCCAACATTCTTCACATGAATCCCATTCTTCTTGGCTTTTCCTATGGATTTTTATCGAAGGAAAGATTTCCCTTCACTGAAAAACACATCATAGCCTCTATCCTCCAACAATGTGACTGAAACTAAAGTTTTCTTCAAGACTGGTACATGCATTACATATTTTAATAAGAAGGGTTTACCTGACTATCTCTGGAAGGTAATTGTACCAATCCCGGTAGCACTATACCACCTGTCATCACCCATTTCGATATGCATCTGGAGGTCCTTCCCCTCCAAGCTACTGAAAAGTTCTTTGTCTCACGTCTTGTGAAATGATGCACCACTATCCAAGTACTACATCGATCCCATTGCACTTGACACCATGCATGCAATGAGCGAGAAGTGAAGCTCAAATTGCGAGGAAAAAACCTCACCAGTTGCAGATCCTAAAGCCTTCATGTTATTCTTCTTTTGTGGAAAATTAGTGGCATAATGTCCATGCTCGTGACAGTGAAAATATTTCACCCTGGACATGTCACACTTCTTGCCATCTTTGCCGGACTCAGATTTGGAATGGAATTTCTTTCCTTTCCTCTTCTTTGCCTTGGCAACCAAAGTGCAATTTTCTTCATCATCTTTCTGAATTCTTCTTGCACCAAATCCGACCAAAGTTGTTCCCAATATGGCAGCTTCTCCCTCCCATTGAAAGAGTCCTAATAACTATGCCAAGTCTTGGGAAGTCCTAGAAGAGCTAGGCTCACCAAGTCATCATTCGCGATAGTAATTCTGAAGCCCCCAAGCTCATCCCAACATTGGAAAAACTTTGTTAAATATTTTAGAATGGTGTCGCCTTTCTCCATTTTGATTTTCCTGAGCTTGTCCATCAGTGCCAATTTTCTATGATCACTGCTGCTCTGAAATAGATTTTTCGAAGTTTTCCACATTTCATATCGTGTTGCTTTACCATGGAGACTTGAGACAATGTGGTCTCGTGCTCTCTTTAGTAAGATCATCCTCGCATTTGCAACCTTCTTTTTCCAAGCATCAATATTTGCGGCATTTTCTACCTCGGGTTTGGGAATGTCATTATCAATGAATTCTTTCAACCCATTGTCCTCCAGTACTACCTCCATCTTGTCTTTCCACACAATATAGTTAGAGCTCCCCTCGAGTGCATACTCCAACCTCAAGCCATTGAAAGCCTTTTCATTCCTGATTCGCCTGTTGCACCAAGAATACTTTTGAAAATTTGAATTCTATTCAGTCACGAACTCAGCTTCTCCTCCACTAAAGTGATTTCCTGTGTTATGATACCATGTAGAAATTATAAAAACATATGGATATCAATGGATTCAATCCAATCAAGCAATGTACTAAAGCTAGATATTGAATCCTTCTACAAATCAATTGCAGAAAATAAACATGATCGCCAATAACAATAAGTAAAGAAGGAATCAAATCAAACCACAACACATATATTTTCTTGGGGAAAGCTTACTACTCAAAACCCCTCTATATTATATTTTATATTCACCATGGAATCGTGAAACAATTGCAATGCAATCTTCTCACAAGGGTCTTTTGCACTCTCACAACTGTCTCACATTGACCCAGAAAAAACGGACAAAAACTCAGCCAATTCTCAGCCTCTAATCAACCTGCCTTGCTTGCGCAATTCATGTGGAATGAAATCCCTATTCTTTAGGAATTTATCCTTCCAAAACTGTGCAAGGATCATGGGAAATCCAATGGATGTCTGGTTGCATGCGAGCAACCTACTAATCACACAACTGATAGTTAACATCCCTTTAACCTTTGTCTCAACTAGGTCTCCACTAGAACTGACATGCATGCATCTATTAATAGTAAATCATCAGTTGCATGGTAGATCACTGATTGTGAATTAAATCTTATTTAATTCACTTGATCTCTCACTAGTGCAACAAACAATTGCAACTAGTTCAACTGAATTTAACTCACCTAACTGAGTTAATTTATTACTCATGCATTAAACTAATGCACTAACTGCAACTCGAACTCCATAACTAATAGAATCACTTTTCTTGCCTCACCAACCACCCTAAACTTGAAATTCATGAGCTAACTGAGTTTATCACACTCAGTTAACCATTACAAGTGATTATGAGATAAGATTACATTTTATTGTCCAATTTAATTCAGGGAAAATTAAATTATACACTGCATCAATTTATTAAGTTAAATTGGCCTTCACACTAATGTATCGCTAGGACCTGTGGTCCCACACTAGTGTGTGTTCTGCAATTCCTTGTTGGACTTTCAACACTTCACCCCATGCTAAATACTATTTGTAGGCATGCCAAATATGAATGCTTATTTGTGTACAAATTAATAAAATCGATCAAATTGTCCTTTTTTCAATTGGCAACACCATACCAAAGTGGCATAAATAATCAAATCAAGTCAAAGTAGTGAAAGAATCAAATATTTATTGACTGAACAATATGATGTACTTGCAAAAAATGAGTTCCCTATATCATTTTCACAATCTAATCAACCTCACTGATAAGTATATTATACCAAGTATGTCAAATTTAAACCTTTCAAACATCACTTGATGTATATATGATGCCCCATTATTGCATTTTATAGGATTTTCTTTGCAAGAAGGAAATGGATGCAGTACTACCTTTGATCAATTCTTTTCATCTGCAAAGTCATGAAACACTTATCAATCAAGTCTGGCATACATTTACAAGACCTTCCATTTGAAAATGGCATGCTCCAGGTACAACATGAGTTTTCGTTCTTGTAGCTTCATCATTTTTTCATAACAAGTTGACTCCTCGAGACAAGGATGTACGATTTCTAAATTTCTTGAATAAGCTTTTGAAGTTCCTTCTAGAGAACCGTCATGAACATCCTTGGGAGGTTCTGTGTCCATTTTCCTTGAGGCCATACAACCCTTAGTGGTGTAATTGTGGTTCTGATATCCTTTTGTCATGTATCCATGTTCATAAGGATATAATAATCATTATTATTTGAAAGAAGAGTTAAAATAATGACCATAATTATTTATGATTTCCAAAGAAAATGCTTATATTTTCATTTAACTACTCATTGAACCATAATCAAGTTTTATTACAACATGCTTAGATATTTCTTATCTTTATTTTGAGTTTTCATTGTAAATGTGTGGGAATTCTACAATAAATAGTCACCCTAGATAAAAAATATATATCTTTGGTATAATAACACAACCATTGTGTTTATTACTGAGTATTTGGCTATTGTAACTTTAGTTCTAGGCATGGCTACCTTTGGTTATCATATGCAAGATGTATCACATTTATACATGCAAAATACTTAGTTGTGACTAACATTTAATTTTCCTTAATTTGCAATGAATTTCTGAAGTAAAAGCATTGGATTACAATAAAGGATCAAACTCTACAAATGATTCAAGGTATAGGTTGCATCGAGAGCAATATGCCAAGCAATGGAATGTACAAACTTGAGTGCACTACAACAACAATATGTGATACCTATCAATATTTTTGACATAGGAATACACATACTTACATGGAGATATTGGTGTGAAAAATAACAAAAGGTAGACACTTCAACATTACATGTGATACCACCTAATATTTTTCACATAGTAATACACATACTTACATGGATATATTAGGTGTGAAAAATAACAAAAGGTAGAAAATTCAACATTATTTCCATCATCACCTATCTCGGAAGCTCATTGGAGAATCTCTCACAGGCACAAAAAGGTTTCCCAAAAGATTACAAAAAACAAGGGATTTAATGTACCAAATTTTGGCATATGAATCTATTCTCCCTTCACCCTAGCACAATAATTGAATATATTCCTAATGGCAAGTATAGACTCGTATGGATGGAATCAAATTACACTTGAGATTGATTTACTAAAGACTATCTCATATAAGACTCTTGTCATTATGTGTCATTTTAATATAACCAATTTCTCTATTGACAAGATAATTCATAACTTCCGTGGATATATTTATTGTTTGTTTTTTCAACTTAGGTGAATTCATCCATAGAAAAATATCTAGTTTATTGCTTTGGAAACCATTACTTCTCCAACTATGGAGAATCAAAACATATGACAAGTAGCCAGTGTTGCATGTCTTGGGGATTAGATGGATTTTTCCAAATAATCACAAACATCAATGTCACATTATCATGTAGAGCTCCAACATAAAATTATTCTATTTAGTATCATATATGCTATTTCTAAACATTATACAATGTATGTGTTTATAATCTCACCTAAGTTGGATTTTAAAATAACATAGTTATTTAGTTTATGAAGTTGTGAGCAGTCTAAGGCATATCATTGAGAAATATCACTTTGTAGATGAATTTTATGCTAATTATTTATAATTCATGAATGAAATTATGCATATTCATATCAATTTGTATATCCTAATATGTTTCTTCATGACTAGTTAACCTTATGAAATTTCCATCTCCCCACCATAACTCTTTGATTTGGGATTAAATCGAGGAAACAAAAAAACTACTTGCTCTATTTCAAATGGAGTGGATCATAGAAAATGATAGTTTAAAAGGGGTTTGGAGTCTTCATCAATGATTTTGAACTATGTTTTCCTCAGAGTTTCTAGATCAATCTTTTGGATATTGTCCATCTTTATTTTGATTCATATCTTGTTTTTGGATGGTTTGATTTTTTTTTTTTATACGGGAATTGAAAATTCGATGCGGGTGTAAAACAATCATCAGCAAGAAACATAACCCAATAATCATAACTCCTCCCAACCAATGATCAAATTGGATGTCTGAAAACATTGCAATTTAACTCATAAATAGTCATGGAGTGGCAAGATGGATCGTTTCTACCAACAAATATAAAATTGTTGGGAAAAACATTAGTTAATCATCCAACTTATATTTAATTTTATAAAAAACTCACTTGTAAATGTAGCATGAATTTAATTGGGCGGCAAGCCCTTACAACCAAAATAATAGATATAATTAACATATGCTAATAGGGACAGCCAAATTGATGGGTCAAATAGCAACCAAATATCTACAGAGATGTGTGAAGAGTCGTCTTGAAGTTGAGTGCCGATGGAAATTTAACATAAATTACCTCTATTCCTTTTGATTTCTCAATGTCTCAGGGTTCATTTCTTTTGCTCTATAATACTTTCAAGGTGGGTTTCTATTGTAGTGGTATTAGAAATTGTAATTTGAAAAAGGAAAAGTATTTGAACCATGATCACTAGAAAAGTATAACAACAAAGTAGAAAATTATCGAGTTGGATGAGGAATTCGATGAATTCAGAACGATCCTAGGCTTGCCTTCGACAATCCCTATCTTTCTACCAAGACAACACATGTTCCTGATAAAGAATACCATGATTCCAACCCCCTAGCCACTAATGAAAATCTATAGGAATAATTTCATGTGTTCAATAGAAATAATACAAAAATTTATAACAATCTGTAGAATGTTTTCAATTTCCATAAACCATACAACATATTATAGTCAAACTATATAAATAGTTTCCATAATAAAGATGAAAAACTTATCCATGTCCAGGATTGAATTCCAAACAACTAACAAAGATGGAGTAATTTTCCAACCAATTGAAGGTAGTCATTTGTGGATAACACCCCCTAGCAAGGCTATGATATCATTGGGACAAAGAAGGATAATACAAATTTCTTAGAGAAATCTCTCCATCTTAGGAAAAATAAGAATAGTAACCAAGTGTTTCACTACCAAGTTCTTGAAATAAGACTATTATTTGGAATCCATAATACATGCCCGACACAAAACAAGGAAAGCTATTCCTTTTTTTCTTAATAGTTCCTCACTCTAGTGCTATTCAGTGTTGGCATAGAAATGTCCAAGTTGTTGTCCATTAACTCCAATATATTTTTTTATTATTGCCATCTTCTCAAGGTTCTCATGGCTTCCTTTCATGGTTGTTCCATCCTATAGTCTAGAATCCCTCTTTCCCAACCAAAACCTGCTTTTTCATCTCTAAAAATGGGCTCTCCCTTTCCATTTGAATTTTCTCTTATTTGCATGAGAAAAATATGGCCAACAAGAGTCTAAAACTAGCTTCTTTTTGTGGGGGTAAATTTCCCATAATGTAGGAGGCGGTGGCTTAGATATAGGGCTTGGTTTCATCAACTTCTCTTATCTCCCATTTGGACTATAGTCTGGGCTCAATATATTAAAGGTTAATCACAAGATGACTTGAAAAATGAGATAGGATTCTAGGAATGTAAAATTCTTTTAGACCCCCTCAACTTTCCCCTCTTCATAACCCCTTTAGGTGTTTATGCTTATTTAGTCTTGGTTATTTTATTAACTACAAAAAAAAAATATTTAAAAGTGTCCAAAATTAGCACGATATGTCTACTTCATAGTGTAAATAAGACATAGTAAGAAAATATATGTGCGAAGTATTTAAACAAAAACAAGATCAAGTTCACACACTGGGGGTAGCTGAATTGGTGAACGTCTTGATAATGAAGTGTTATGTTCCATAGATTATAGGTTCAAACCTCCCCATGGGTCAACCAAAAGAAAATAAGTTGAAGTTCAAAAAATTTCAAAGGGTTGAAATCATGACATTACATCCGCTTTCCCTTGGAATAAAGTCATCCTCTATGTCATTTTATTATAGCAATGTATATGTCTTCATTTTTCAGCTATACTTGCAATGCCATCCTCTTCATTATCTTGGTATATTTTCAAACTTGTATCATTCCATCAAATTCCTAAAACAATCATCAAAGTAAACGTGCATATCATAGCCATTTTTGTGCATTAGGTATTTCTTCAATATGAATTCCAATCTATGAATTTTAACTTCATAACTAAAGTGTGTGTGTGTGTGTGTAATCCAATCCAATACATATGTATATGAAGATATATCTACTTCATATAGTTTCCATCGATGACACCTAGCACAACATTTTTTCAAAGACTCAATGTATATAATGCACTCATGACTCAATGAATTTCTTACATTAGATTTATTCAAGTCACCTCTTCCTTGCAGTTATGCAACCTCTTCAGTTAAGCATTCATTTCTCCCACAAACACAAGTTCTTACATTAGATTCATTCAAGTCACCTCTTCCTTCTAGTCACACACCCTCCTTAGTTAGATATTCCCTTCTCCAACAAGCAAAAGGGATGTCACTGAACAACCTTTGTCATAATAATTTAAATGGTCCCATAAATTAATGATTTAGAAACATTAATTTCTTGGATCAAAAGTTGAATCAATTACTACCTACAGGAAAATCTTGGACAATGAATTGGTTCTACGTTTGGTCCAATAATGGAAATTTATCTTTGGACAAAGAATTGGTTCTACCTTTGGTCCAATAATGGAAATTTATTTGAAGATGGGTTCTACCTTTGGTCCAATAATGGAAATTTATTTGGAGATGAGATTTAATCATTCGAAGGCAAACTAGCAATGACCTCGACAATATGTAACAATTAGCCCTTAACGTTCGATTTATTTGAAGATGGGTTCTACCTTTGGTCTAATAATGGAAATGTATGTCACAATTAGCCCTTAACGTTCGATTTTGATTTATTTGAAGATGGGTTCTACCTTTGGTCCAATAATGGAAATGCATATAACAATTAGCCCTTACATTTGATTTCGATTTATTTGAAGATGGGTTCTACCTTTGGTCCAATAATGGAAATTTATTTGATGATGGGTTTATTTTTTAATCATTCAAAGGAAAACTAGCAATGACCTCGACAGTATGTAACAATTACCCTTAACGTTCGATTTATTTGAAAATGTGTTCTACCTTTGGTCCAATCATGCTAAATGTATGTAACAATTAGCCCTTAACGCTCGATTTATTTGAAAATGGGTTCTGCCTTTGGTTGGTCCAACAATGGAATTGTATGTAACAATTAGCTCATTTATTTGAAAATGGGTTCTACCATTGGTCCAATAATGGAAATGTATGAACAATTAACCCTTAATGTTCAATTTATTTGAAAATGAGTTCTACCTTTGGTCTAATAATGGAAATGTATGTAACAATTTTGAAAATGGGTTGTACCTTTAGTCCAATAATGGAAATGTATGTAACAATTAGCTCTTAATGTTCGATTTATTTGAAAATGAGTTCTGCCTTTCGTCTAATAATGAAAATGTATGTAACAATTAGCCCTTAATATTTCTTTGAAAATGAATTCTACTTTTGGTCCAATAATAGAAATTTATTTGAAGATGAGTTAATCTTCTATTTATTTGAAAATGAGTTTTACTTTGGTCAAATAATGAAAATGTTTGTAACAATTAGCCCTTAGTTTTTATTTGAAAATGAGTTATACATTTGGTCCAATAATGGAAATGGAAATTTATTTGAAGGGATAAAACGTCTTCAAAGATTAACAATAGACAGATCTATTGGATTGGTTGAAAAAGGCTGTTAAGTTTTCGTTGGTATCTCTCCTCAACCTAAAATTATTGATGTTTCCATGTGTGTTTCTTTTCTTTTCCTTTTTAATTTCTTTTTCCCCCTTTTCCGGCGTAAGCTCCGAGAATCCAATTAGAAAGATAAATTGCCACCTCCTAAACATCCGCTGCCCTGGATGTAGTTCTTGTTAACTACTTTTCCACCCTAGATTTTGGATTGTACGACTCACATCAATATGTTCCCTTTCTGGTGCCGTGGTGTAGTTGGTTATCACGTCAATCTAACACACTGAAGGTCTCCGGTTCAAGTCCGGGCGGCGCCAAGTCTCTTTATTGGTTTCATTTATGTTTCCGGTTAAGTCCGAGTGGCGCCATTTATTACGCTGGTTTCTTGCGGCTCCTTTTCTTCAATGTATTTTAATCTTGGATGCTTTAAAAAATTCAAACACATCTTGGTTCTCCTTTTCTTCAATGTATTTTGATCCTGGATACTTTAAAAAATTCAACTAAACACATCTGGGATACTTCAAAAAATTCAGCTAAACACATTACAGGTTTTTCACTTATTTGTCTCTTCTGGAGTTCTTAATTGATGGTTACTAAGGGCTTTCTTCGATTTCACATGGTTAGTAAGGGCTTTCTTCCATTTCAGATGGTGAGTAAGGACTTTCTTCCAATTTACCTACTAGTTTTTCACTTATTTGTCTCTTCTCGAGTTTTTCACTTGTGCTTATCAAGAACTTACATATATGTGTTTTTTTCCATTTCACCAGAGTTACTGGGTTTTCACTTATTTGTCTCTTCTGGAGTATTGGAGTTTTTCAATGTGTCTCTCCTTCTTTTCTTTTCTTTTTTTGTAAATTCGGTAGGACTTTCTATTTTCGATTTATAAAAAGAGGACAGGCTACAAAATATAGAATTTTTTCTATGGCCTCAACCTGCCCGGAGGAAACCAGGTTTGTTGGCCGTCTAAGTGCATGAAAAGCTTGTCAAAACCGAAATTGTCTCTTTCTTCTATATGCTGCTTGAACTAGCTGTCCTACTATGACATTATAATCAAGACTAAAACAGAAACTAAATACAGCAAATATCCAAAAATACATATAACAACTTCCTAAATCAACTATCCATCAGAGGAAGAAACTGGGGTTGGGTCCTTCACAGTGGATCCAGGCATATCTACTTGTTGCATTTGTTGGAGCAGCTTCTCAATGCGTCCAATCTTGTCCTCTGTTCTCTGAATTCTATCAGTTGCTTGATATTGGGTGATTTTAATATGTTGTAGCTGACATTGAATATCTTTCAGCAGTTCTTTGACCTGAGGTTCACTCTTTAGCTGTCCTACTTTGTCCTGGGTGGGATGAAAACTTTGCATTGCCTTTGCAAGAAGGCATTTGAGAAGCTAGTAAGTATGGATGGTCTGGTTTAGTAAAGTAAGTCTACCCCGGGTGTTTCCAGGATCCTGGATGAAATCCAAAATCTCTGCTTCAGCCTCATTGTCCTCTGGTTGAATCTGCAGGTCTCTTTCCCAACCTCGAATTTGGTGGCGCACTGGTGAAGAATTGCCCATGATATAACTGACAACCAGGTTCTCCAAATGTCCCTGAAAGGGAACGCAGCAGCAGACTACTTGGCAAACTGGGGATGTCAACATACAGAGAGATCCATAGATGCTCGCCCCATAGATGCAATCTGGAATGTTGAGCTACATTCCCTTCAGGGGTCTCTCCTTCTTGATTGCAAGTACTTACAGGTATGTGTTTTTCTCCATAGACCTACTGATTTTTTAGATTCTTGTGAACTCCCTAATTAGGCCTCTTTCTACAGATGCCATGGCCATGTGTTTGTAGAAGGATGGGAAACCTTCGTTGCTGGAATATTTTCAAACTCTCATGACAAACCAGGTAACTTCCCTCATTTGGATTCAAAAATATTTCCAAAAAAGAATTCAACCAAAGTTTTTATGTATTTAGAGTTTAAACATTTTAATGTTTCACTATTCAATAATTCATTACATGTTAATGATGGAGTTTGTACATTACATATAAATTCTTTCAAAATTAAAAAAACTTTAAAAACAGTTTGAAGATCAACTGTAAATCAATCAATAGTTAGTAAAATATTTGGTAGGGTTGTGAAAATTTCTGTGGAGGCCTTCAGGAGCAGAAAACTGGCACGAGTATGTGTTTTACAATTGGCATGCAATACACTTCTAACCAATTGACCTCTCCAACTCGATAACTCCCATTTCTCAAAAATAGATATGTCTTCCCGTTGCTGCGATTTGAAACACGATTTGAAGACGAATCATCTGGTGAAAAACCACGTATCTTAAAAGGGGGATCAGTGGACAACTAAAAACATTTTGGTCTGTCTCATCTGTGTCTAAAAACGACGACTTCACTGCCAATCCGGTAAGAATAAAAACTGCGAGGGGTAACATTATCTGTGCATACAAACGGCGAGTGGTAACATTATCTGTGCATAAAAACGGCGAGTGGTAACGCAAAAAGGGTTGCCCGTCCGCTTACATTTTGGCGTGTCTCATCTGTGCGAGTCCATGGACTGCAACATCACTGCCAGTCCGGAGGAAGAATAAAATCGAAAATTGGGTTCTCTTAAGAAGGTTGTTGGAGCAACGCTATACGACATTGGTACCAACAAGTTTCGTTGACATTCATTATAAACCTAAACACCCTTTGAACATATAGTTTTAATTTAAAAAATTATAAAATGTGAAAACCTCATTGTATTTGAGATACTTGGAAGATCGAGTGATTTTCACTGAAGTATATGGTGAAGATTATTAGCATCAACATGTACGAATTTAATATTATAGGATATTACCTGATCTGGGTGGATCGGGTGTAACGTGGATAATCCGTCTTTTCTCAAAATTTATGATAGTTGCATTGGGGTTGAAGTCCACCACTCTTTGCATTAGTGTCAAGGGTGGTAGGCGGTATTATTACATGCAGACCAAGGTGAAGTGCGGGATGGAGGCCTGCGCAGGGAAATTAAAACAAAGAGGAGGAAGGCGTGGGGATCTTATTGTGAAGGCAATTTCAAGTGCAGGTGTGACCGCGGAATAGGAGACCTCCATCGCTCACCCTCCTCTGCAAATTTCGGGTATGTACCTTGTTCTCTCCATTTTGTTCACGCCATGGTTAAGTGTTTTGAGTTTGGTCGGGCCCTTTGGGAGCCACAAGGGAGCAAGCGGGACTGGTATAGTTCCCTGTTGGTTAGGGGAAAGCATAATTATTTCATTGCAGTCTGGGGGAGGATAGGGTCATGTTGTGTCTGTACCTTTGGGTAGCTTCAGGGATTGTGTTTCGGCTCTACATGCATCAGAAATTGAGTTAGTCGAGTAAGGATTACCTCCAGGAAGGATTTGTGAGGCGTATGGAAACCCTGTCTGTGTATCAAATCAAGAATCAGTTCAGGGGGGAGGATAGAGCAGAAGTACCACAGACCAATTCCAATCCGGGCTATTGGGGCTTTGTGCGCAAGGAGATGGGGAGAGTAAATTCTTCCTCGTCTCAAGTAAAAGTCTTCGACAACCCCTATGTTATTCCAGAGGTTGAGAAAGTAAAAGAAGATGGGAACTCCTGGGTGACTGGGAGTATATGCTATGGTGATAGCGTCCATAAGAGTCGGTGGGTGGCTGATAATGAGCAGGATATGAGAGAGAGGGGTCTGTGTAGGGAAGCATTAGGGAAAAGCTCTGAGAAGAGAGCTCTAGGGCACCTTTGATATGATAATAGGAATGTTTGGACTTTTGCTTGCTTAAATTATTTGAAATTACGCTTCTGCGTGATTGGTTGGACAGGTCACCTAGTCTAGAACGGTGGGATGGCTCGTGGGATGGCTCGCTCCAGGAGCCCCGCTGCTCGTGGCCGTCCCAAGAGCCCTGATGGTCATGACCATGGCAAAAAGGATAAAGGGAAGGTCGTAGAAGGCCAACCTAGCTCCTGCTAGAGCAAGCCAAGAGGTTGAAAGTCGGCCATAGACGTGATTCATGAAACAGCAACAACGCACCATGAAAACATTGTAGAGGAGATCCAAAATCTTATTGAAAAGTGGGAAGTAGATATAAACAAGCATCCAGAGATAGAAATGGATACACTAGGAGTGGAGAGGTCTAATTCCGGACCCCGAGCCAAACCAGAGGTAGACTCACGCAGTTGAGAGAGGCCTTATTTCTTTACTGGTCTATGAAAATTATTCTCGGGAAAGCCTTAGAGCTAATTTCAATGAGCTTAGTGGCTTTGGCCGAAGATTTCCCGGATTGTAAGATTGAATTTGATAAGATTAAGTTCCAGTTAAGGAAACAGGATGGGCACCTCGAGCGTATTGAGCACCACATCCCATGTATTTCTAAGCCATCCGAGTAGGCTGGCACCTCGGTTCAAGTTCCGACACTTGTGGAGTCGACCTCGGTTCAAGATGAGGCTACATAGTTCATAACTGGTTAGTTTTGTTTTTTTTACTTATAGATACATGCAGATAGCTTTTAAATTTCAATTGTTCAATAGATATGATAGACAAGTTGTAAACAACTGTGTATGTGGGAGTATCCAGGCTATGTTTGCTTGGTATAACAGAATTAAGACATTTTCTTTTTGGATGACATACCATGCCATGAGGTGGCCAACAAACTCCATTTCTTGCTCTGGGTGGGTTGAGGCCACCATACTGGTAAATCTGGAGGTATGTTGATTAGAAAATGAATGAAAATGGAGTACTACCAAACTTACAAAAAAAAATATTATAGAATATTAAGTTTTTTCTTAATATCTTATTAACATTATCAATGTTTCAATATGTATGTACATAGATTTTGTTAGCAAAATATTTAGATTTAAAATTTAAATATTTATTCTAACTTTGTCACATTATATTTATGCATATCTTTTCATTAATATTATAACATTTTTAATTTTATCATATAATTATTTCTTCGAATAAAATTTTTCATAATCTTTTCTTCCAATAAAAGTGGTCTTTAAATTATAATTAATTTGACTTTTTCATTCATTTTCTTCATCAGACTTAATTCTTTAATCAAACAACTTAAGTTAAAAACTTACAACATATTATTACGATAACTTTAAAAATAGAAAAGAGTTTAGATTTAGGATTTTAGATGTTTTACATAATATTATTAAATATATCTTTTACTCTAAGTAAATTATATTATTTATATAAATTTAAATAAACAAAATTTTAATATGAGATTGTAAAAGAGAATTGACAAATGTTCTCTGACACTGTGGAAAATCCGAAAACCTCTTCATCAATTGATAACCACGGGAGCTTGAAAACTAGAATACTGAAATTATTAAAAGAAAAACTTTGCAAAAAAAATATAAAGATAATGAATAAATAAAATGAATATTTATTTCAAATTAATGGATATAGGCCAAATTTGTGCATGTCCTATTTACTTACACATCATATATAATAAATTTAGAGGGCACTAGGAATAACAATGTCTGGTGATAAGGAGCAAAAGGCATATATGGTACAATAACAATTGACCATTAAATCATTGAAATCCCAACTCCAAAAAAGTTGTGGCCCCTAACTGAATGCTTTTGCATTCTGATGTATCAATTACCATCCATCGCCATAACTATTAAATCGTTGAAATCCAAGCTCCCATTCTAAATGCCATGGACAATGATGGATCTACCTTCTTTCATTGCATTACTTGACATTTAATTGGTAACATAGTACTATGTTTATCTATATCAATGTTTTAAGTTATGTTATTATGGTCAATTTTCAACATGAATCAATATGAAATGCTATCTTCCTATGCTTCTAGTTTAGCTAACATGCAGAAAATTTCAACCTTCATTCAATATAACAAATATCACAAACAACATTACAAAATAATACTTATGAAACTATAATCTTTTCAAGTCGGTATCAAAGATACAAGTACCAAATAGTTGCAAGAGGATGAGAATTTTATCAAGCATGCTCCTTGTACCTAAACACACATATAGCTTGAAAGGAATTTCCTTAATATGTTTAGGATAGTTGTTTCGATTCCTCCAAACTGTCACATTTTCAAGTTCAAACTATAAACCACAATAAATTCACACAAACTGAATTTATTTCCAAAATTAATCTCTAAAATTATGTCAATATAATTTTCGAACTTAGATATTAGGATCATAAGTTCCATGTCATGTTTATAAATATATTTTCTATAAACTATGGAAAACAAAAACAATATAGTCATATAGAACCAAAGCACTTACTAATTAGCTAACCAAAAAAAGGCCTTGAAGTAAAACTCATAAATTGTAGCTCCATGTTTCTTTGTTTTTCAGACCTTTTAAACGTTTTAATTTGTTTTGTTAGTAACATGAGGATATCAATAAAAATTTAATTCCAATTTATTTGGACATTCATGACTTAACTTTGATGAAAGATTTTTCAAAAGCAATTTTCAATCTAAAATCAAGATAACTAGTGATATTTTCATAAGGTTGTTGTCCCAATCCACGTACACCATATATGCTTCAAGATTATTATCCATGTAGGATTGTTACTACAAGAAGATCTGTAAGGTAAATTTAATAGACAATTCAATTAGACTTAATAGTTAGGATCAACAACAGTTTCTTATTTGAAAACAAACCTCATTCAATACAAATGCATACTTAGACAACATTATTGTGATTACAGTTTAGTTTTCTCTTCCACTTACTTCAATAACCTCTTTTCTTAATGCTACAACTCATATTTTTTTCATCAAACCTACATCCCCATTCTTAGCCAAAACCCATGCCCATACAAGCTTCACCCCATGTTGCATACCATTTGTAAGCATGCTAAATATGAATGTTTTTTTATCTACCCAGGAATAGAATCACCCAATATCACCCAATAAAAACCATACCAAAGGAGCTTTTCCTTTGCTAAATAAACACTATACCAAAGGATCTTTAAGAATCAAATGAAATCAAGTAGTGAAAGAATGAAATGTTTCTTGGCTGAACAATGTGATGCATTTGCAAAAGCGAGTTCCCTATATTGATGTCACAACCTAATAAACCTTACTGAAAAAAACCTAATCAACCTCACTAACAAGTATATTATGGCAGGTATGTCATATTTAAACCTTTCAAACATAACTTGATGTACACAGGATGTCCCATTATTTCATTTGATAGGCTTGGATTTGAAAGAACAAAATGGACTGTAGAACTTCCTTTGATCAATTGTTTTCATCTACAAAGTTGTGCCAAACTTATCAATTAAATATGCTCAATATTCATCATAAACTGGACTTTCCATTTGAAAATGACCTGCCCCATGTACAACATGAGATTTTGTTCTTGTAGCTTCATCAATTTCTCATAACAAGCTGACTACATGAGACAATGATACCATTTCTAAAGTTTCTTGAATAAGGTTTTGAATTTCCTTCCAGTTCGAGTTTGGGTGGCGTAATTTTTTCCTTGCAGTTTTAGACATATGGTTCCATGTGGTAGGTTTTATCACATCTATTTGAAAAACATATGGTGTCATGGTGTAGTTGGTTATCATGTCAGTCTAACACACTGGAAGTCTTAAGTTCAAGTTCGGGTGGTGCCAGTTTTAAGGTCTCTGGTTCAATTCTGGGCGAGAAAATTGTTTGAATATCATGTTAAGAAATTGATGGATAATCAACATCAGAAAAAAATGATAGTACCAATTTTTATCAAAAAATATGATAGAAATAGAAAACTGAAATAAGGAATAGATCTTAAGAGCAATGATGGATAATCATAAAAACTTGAATTTTATGTTCATAAATAGAAAAATGAAATAAGGAATAGATCTCAAAATCATTAATGGATAATGATAAAAAAATGAATAGGGAATAGAGGATGATAGTACTAAATATAATTAGAATCATAATTTTATTTCATCATGATATGAAAGTTGTATGAGAACTATAAGAACAATGTAACCATAACATGTGCAACTGGCTAGACATTTTTTTTTCCATATTAAGGCGAGCAACAATCTCTTATGGAGTAGCTCAGTTGGTTAGAGAATGTGGTTGTTAACCACAAGGTCGGAGGTTCAAGCCCTCCTTCTAGCGTTTCGTAGGTTTTTAAACTGAAAACACAAGAAAAACTTATGGGTTACAAACATACATGTTTGTGTTTTCTTGGTTACAGACATGCTAACTACAGGTTTGCATTTTCTTGGTTACAAACATACATGTTATCATTTAGTATACTTTTAAATTGAAAACTCAACAAAGATCTCTTGGTTACTAGCATACAGGTTTGTGTTTTCCTCCTCCTAGAATTTAGTAGACTAAAAATTCAACAAAATACCTCTTCGTTACATACATACATACAAGTTTTGTTGAACAAAAGACCTCTTGGTTACAGACATACTCAACAAAAGACATATGGATTGTAGAATTACAGGCTTGCGTTTTCCCCCTTCCAGACTTTGAAAATTAAAAAAAATTAAAAAACTCTTGGTTATAGAATTTGAAAATTCAGCAAAAATTCTCTTAGTTATAGAATTTGAAAATTCAACAAAAAAATCTCTAAATTATGGACTTTGAAAATTCAATCAAAAAATTTCTTGGTTATAGACTTATAGGTTTGTGTTTTCCTCTTCCATTTCACTTATATGTTTCTTGTGGATTTTATTGTATAATAATTATTTATAAGATTGAAAAAACCCTCCATTTCACTTCAATGATGTGTTTTTCTTTATTCCATTTCACAAGGTTTTTCACGAGACTTACAATTATGTGTGTTCTTCTTCTATCTCATGTATCTGTCTCTTCCCAAGAAGTTTATTCCTCTTCCATTTCACAAAACTTATAGGTATGCATTCTCTTTCTTCATTTCATTTATATGTCTCTTTTTATTTTATTGTAACTATTTATAAAAATATAAAAAAATATCTTCCTCTATTTCAATTAAGTGTCTTTTCACAAGATTTATAGGTATATTTTTTGTTCTGCCAACTTACTTAGGTGCCTCTTCTAAATTGATATGTATACTGATTATTTATGTGTTTCTTTTGAGTTGCTTGCATACATGTTATTTATAAAAATGAAAAAAAAAATGTAATGGAATGTTATATCTCTTTTGGATTCCTTGTATTCAAGTTATTTATTAAAATGAAAAAATATACCATTTTACTTGTGTCTCTTTTGAATATCTTGAAAATTCGATAAAATACTTTTTGGTTAAAGACTTATATGTATATTTCCTACTCCATTTCACTTATGTGCCTTTTTTGGATTGCTTGAATAAGGTTATTTATAAAAATGAAAAAACATCCACCATTTCACCTATGTGTTTCTTCCAATGTTACATTTATTATTATCAAAAAAATTTCACCAAGGTTCCAAAATTTAAATTATTAGCAATATCGAGGCAATATCAGGGAAATTATAAAAAATTATTGGGAAACCTAAAAAAATACAAAAAAAAAAATCATTTTTTTTCAAATTTGTATATTTCTAAAACAACATCAACATCAAACAAATGCATTGTCACATAAATATGAAGATAAAACTACTATATAAAATGTATAGGATGTCAAGTGGGACATCAGACATCGATATTTAAATATGGTTTTTTACTTGAATCACAAGTCCTTATGAGATAAAAGAAAATTACATCAAATATCTCATGAGATGATCATCATGAGGCATCTAGATACTACAAGGCTAATCTTGATTCATTAAGATATCAATTATTCCCTCTACCCCTTTTACTGACAAAGGTCATCGATGTCATTATTCCCCTAAAAGTAGTAGGTGGACATGTTGAGCTTGAGCTTGAGGTGGAAGGTCAGAATTTTAGGGAAAAGGTGGAAGATGAAGTGGGATTTATTACGCCTCTTGCCCTAGCTAATAGTCTCTATGGAGGTAGTGGCACTAGCTGCAACCCATTTTCAATATCCACCCTCACTCCAAATGTGTCTCTCCTTGAAGTGAAACATCCTCCTCATCCTCTTGCTCGAACCAATCAGGTGTCTCCTCCATGATAGGCCTCTTGGTCTCCACCCTCACAAACTCTTGATGTCAAATGCATCCAATGAAATGGCATTTGTATCAGGTACTTTTCTTATCTGCTTCACCCATAACCTGAGATTGTAGTAGACATAGACCATGTCATTGAGGCGATGGACACCTAACCTACATGAGGGGAATTTGCTAATTAGAAGATGATGTCTCATGGGAATATGCCATAAAATAAATTAATAAACTTATTTAAAAAATTAATTTTAATTTGAAAATTTCTAACATATTAAACTTCTTATAGTGTATATTTTCAAAGACACTCCATTTTCACTCACACCCTGAAGAGATGCAAGTTTGAATCAACACCAAATGGAAATTTTTTGTAACTCTGGGACTCGTCTACTATAGTTTCCCCACCAAAAATATACAATAAATAAATGGAAAGGATTAAAATTTCAAAGGAAAGATAGTGAGTTATATTTCAAGTTTCCATTAAGTAACAAATAGATACAAATGAAATACATTGAAATTTGTAAGTTTGAAAATTAAAACAAATTGTACTTGTACCTTGAATAGTTATATCATAGGAGAAAAGGAACGTGAAAAGTCACAAATTTGCATGAGAGGGAAATTGAAGGAAAATGAAGAAAATAGAGGCGTCAATGAAAAAAGGATTCTAAGGATCAGTTCATGGACTTTTGACAGTTTTGGGTGGAACTCTCTCTCCATTTTCTCTCTCATACTCTTGCATACTTAGAGTTTTCTTGGAGCACTCTAGCATTGGAGGAAGAAAGGAAAAGGAATAAAAAGAAATTAAAGGGAAAAAAATATCAAGCAAGGAAGAGTTGCATTCAGTAGCTACAACGAGATTACTTGCAGGTATCGAGTTGCATGTATGGTCTCCTTGCTAGTTTTGGCATGCATGGAACGCGCATGTGTGTATTTGGTTCTCTTTTTGTCATGGGCATGGGTTTTTCCAGGTGTGACAGTGGTTTTCAGCCTTACCTTTCCATTTCCGGATAACCATGGTGTGATAGGGTTATTTTACTTGGTTGATTTGGATTGTTGGATGGTTTCGAAACTGAGTGGGGTGGTCTCAGGAAAAAATCACAAGGCCTAGGAATCCCTTGATCGGTAATGGAAGGATACACAGTAAATCCTGGTTATGAATTCCCTCGTTAGTCCTAGGAATCACTTGAACGGTAATGGTGGGATACACAGTAAATCCTAGAGGCGAATACCCTTGTTGGGCCGAGGAATCCCTTCACTGGTAATGGTGGGATGCATGGTAAATCCTAGAGGTGGAGACAGAAAAATTCCTCACTTTTTAGGTGGAGATATCTGGAGGAATCCATGCTTGTTTAGGGCCTAGTGATCCCTTGACTGGTATATGACGAGATTGCGATAAGCCTTGTAGTGTATGTTTATTGTTCGAGCCTAGGAGTCCCTTGGTAGTATACACAATAAAGCCTGAGGAAGCCTTGATTTATTTTGTTGTGGGTCCCACATTCATGCTTGGAATATGCCATGAGGGTGATTGGCTGAAAGAAATATTTGGTTCAGCCCAATCTATGGTCGGGTGATACGTGGAAGTCCCTTACTTGATTTCATTTTGCATCTGTTGTTAAGAGCTCTTTTGCATACATTTTTTTAGAACTAGTTCTCATTGTATGCATGGGTCTTTGACTGTTGGGGACCTTCCTATGTAAGCATTGCTGAAAGCGATTCTTATGAAGTCATGGGTCTTCGACAAATTCTGATAGAGTGAAACAGTTTATGAAGTACGATACCATCTTGACATGAAAGCTTATCTTGAAGTCGAATGTCAAGCGGATCGATGGCATCAATGGGCCATCATGATTCCTATAGTGCCATCTGGGGATGCCCCTATTGAGGTGAGGATTCATCCAAGGTACTACCTCCTTCTTGGAAAATGGTTGTTTTAGTCAACAAGAAGGAAGAATCAATTGATCGAAATGAGTACTGATGCAAGGGACCGGGTTTTCTGATGTAGTAGGGTGTGGTGTGATGGGTTAACTAGGCATGATGACAAGAAATGGTTATAACTGATGATGGTAGTTAAGTGGCCCAAGGTCGGAGCTTCAAATGCGAGTGGTGACAGTCATAAAAATTTATGGTGAGGAAATCCCTAGAGTCGGTAATACATCCAGGGTGGGTGTATAGTTGCTATGAGTGTCATGGTTGGGTGTGTTAAAAGAATGCATAGCTCTGACCAAGGGTTATTAGGGACTGCTGTCAGGTGGGAAATGTAAATGGATGGGTGGGAGTGTTATCCTAAAAAAACTTTGTACAATTTCCAGAAGAATATAAATGGGTTTGGATGTACAAGCACGGAGACGAGTGCCCCTAAAAACATGAATAATCCTTCATCATGGTGTGAGGAGTGTGTCTCGTTGAGGGTGGGGGCCCCATTGGTTGGTCTCGGTGCGGGGATGATGACGCGGATGAAAAATGTTGCAGATGGGCTATGTTGATGGGGGTGTGATAGGCCAAATGTGAAATGCGGTGGTGCGTTTTTTCTGATCTTCTTGTGAGAATGGTAGCCCGGGAAAGGGGTTTTAACATAACATGGGTAAAAATTGAGTTGATGTATGATGGATGAATGAACATGAAGTGATTCCCGGGCTTGGGGTTTTATGGCCATGGCTCCAGACCTATGATGTATGGTCTACATGAGTGATGGATGCCATGGAGGGTGAGGTTATACTGACTTGCAAGGGTGTTTATCATGTGCAAGGTGGGGTGATGCTAAACATGGTCGGGTGAATGAAACCTATGGTCTATTTGTTTGAAGAAATGATGTCAGGATATGCAAATATTCTTAGGGAGCCTATCATGTTGGGGGTAGAATGATACCCGCTCTTGTGCCTTTTTTGGCTGGGACATATGGTGATCTGGCATGTTTGTAATACCTGCAACCAATACCCCAAGTAAAAAGCATCTTTTTCATACAAACATATTTGAAATAACTTGAATGTAAGGAAATAAGAGAGGGCATACCTGAACTCCAGTATGGTGGACGTTGTGTCGGAAAATGAATTTTTATGAGGCATGGATTTATGGGACCTGGTTTGAACATGATGACATGCTAATCACTGTGTTTCTCATAGTTTTTTGATTGGGTACTCTGAGCTCTAGTTATGGTCTGTTGAAAAATGAGAAAAGGGTGATATATGGGCCAATATGGTTCTTTTCAACTCATTTGTTTCTGTTGAGGGCCTGAGGTCAGAGCTGAGGTCCTGTAATCGAGATTCTCTTGACGTTACGGTGATCCTGAGTACCGGAGATTCGTGTTGCCAGTGTCATGTAGGACATTAAACGTCTTGGTTTTCATTTTTTCCATTTTCTAGAATGGGGAGTCCATACAAATATGGATTTGTATGGATTTTATACCCATTTTTGGGTGAGATTGCGCGAGCGATCAAGGATGACCTGCACGGTCCTCGCACAAAAGGTAATTTTTGCGCGAGGCCCTTTCGGGTGGGAAAGATTATGCACAATGGACTGCACGCCTGTATTTGCTATAGGTGTGCGGTCAAAACGCCTATTTTTTTTACAGGCGCAGGGAAGTCAGTTTAAAAAATAAAAAAATAATCTATTTTGGTAAAAATGGATTTTTGGTGTTTTCTCTCATGGCAGGATGTTGTGGAGGGAGAGAGTCTAGCCTAATCTCCGTGCTGCAGTGGCCCAATATCCCCATGCTCGGGGAATCCTGGCTCAGTGTGGTTTATTGAAGTTCTTAGAGAACAACATACTGAGGTCCCAGGATGGGTTACTGTGCTACTTGGTCCAATGTTGGAACATGAGACGACGTGTCATGGTCCTGCGTCGCAGGGATGTCGTGATCCATCTGGAGATCGACATCTATTTTGTGACCGGTCTGTTGCCTCAGGGGGAGGCCTTTCCCTATCCACTCCCTCTTGGGGTAGTGAACATCCATTGTTGGCCCGAGGATGAGGAGCACTATGGTCCTAATGCGATCATCCACAGGTGTATCCATTTAAGCTCTGTGATGGACCTGGATGAGAGGGTTTCCTTAGTAATTATAGTTCATCTATCTAGGTCAACAAAGACCCATCGAGTGTCAGGTTCGCAGCTTGCGATTTTGCACCGGCTTTAGGCCGATCGCTTTTTTGACTGGGCTTGCTACACTTACCAGGGCATGGTCACTCATCTGACAAGTCCTAGAGGGGGACTATCAAGACTTTCGCTTATGTGAGCATCCTTTGTAGCATCATGTACGAGAGGGTTGTGATGCTTTGGCCCTTTGTGGCGGTGCCCCTGGGTCCTTTGAGGGATCCTTAGATGCATCAGTGGGCACCTATGATGCCCCATGGTGGTGGAGGAGAGGTGGGCCATTACTGGGACGTGACGGTCGAGGCGTGGCTCGAGTCGAACCCGCAAATGTTCCTTAACTTATCGTATTCAGAGATGGATTTCCGGGGGGTTTCGAATATGGGTCTTACTACAGGCTATGCATGGGGTCCGACATGTATGACTTTGATGTTTTTTGCATTTTGAGGATTTTTATTGTGTATAGATCTATATGTCTTTGATGGTGACACTGATACTGTTTTTTGGTTTCTCTTGTAGATGTGGGTTTGGCAAGGCGTCCTACCACTCGTTTGGTGGGTCACCAACGTAGGAGGAGGGACCCGCTTTGGGTTGGTAACTCCTGGATTGGGGGACATGGTGATGCAGGGGGTCCCTCATGAGAGGGTAGTAGCGTTGCAGCTGCCAGTGGGGATGCTGCTCTTCTTTCCCGTGCTGAGTCAGCTGAGGCGTGGAAGGTGGCGATCGAGGAGTTATTGGCTACTTCCAACATTTGGGTTATGGAAGAAGAGGCTAGGGATGAGGCTGTTGATGCTCATGATGCAGGTCTAGCCAATTCGTGGAGTCGGTTGGAGAGGTTGACCTGGGGCATGTCAACTAGGGGTTTTGATGACCTGGATGACATATGGCTGGAGACGGTGATGGCAAAGAGAGGTCGCATTTCCCGACTTTACGTAGGAAGACACTTGCACTTGCGGTTGCTGCTCCTATACTGGCACTGGGTGCTTTTGTGGGTCTCGAGGACCCTCCAGATGGGGCTCAACCCTAGAGATTTTTGTATGGTTAGGGAAAACACCCATTATGAGGATGCTTCCCTGTATTGATGACATGTATATTTTTTATTGACATGATGGTCAATGACCTTTTTTGTATACTGGGACTCATATATTTGTAGAAATTATATGCACTAAGCATGCATATGTCCAAGATTCTCCTGATCACACACTATTTTAACTTCATGCACAATACAGAATCTTTTCCACCATTGATCATCACATGCGGAAATTAAATCAATTGCAATGCACACATGAAACCATAAAAATTCACACACATTAACACAGTTGTTTTCATGGAAAAGCCTGAAGCTAAAAACCCCAACTATTTGTATATAATATATGTCATAGATATCATGTAACAATCCTCATACAAAGCTTATCACAAGCCCTCAGTACAGTACAATCGCTACACACTAATCAGGCCCGATCTTGCAAATCCATGCACCGATCTTTGCCACCTGCTAGCCTACCTCTACTGCGCAATCCCTGCTGAATAATGGCTCTGAATGAACTCAAATCCACCCTATATTGACTGCGCAATCCTCATTGGCATCTCCAATGAATGTGTGGTGCAAAACATGCAACACTATAGTCACACTTGCTCTTTCACCTACCTCTCCACTGGTCTCCACTGAAACTATCCATGCACTGTAGTTAACTGATGTATTCTTCAGTTGATTAATGAGTTAATATTTAGTGAATTAATTATTAATTAATTCACACCACTCTCACTAGTGTATCAATCAGTTAGACTAGATACAACTAGCTCAACTGTGTCTGAGTTAAACTGAACACAACTCCACCAACTACTTCTACAACTCCACCAAACTCTGTCACATGAGTTCTAACTGAAGTCCTCCATGCAGTAGCTCCACTAAACCCTCAGGAATAGCGTAATTCCTTCTGTCAGCTCCTGTGCCACATCTGTGCACTTAACTGAAGTGCTCCAAGAGAATAAGATAATGTTTAGAGTCCAAATATTATTAAGGGCTAATAATATTCGACATATCTATTTTTAAGTGACAATGCAAAATTGGGTTACTTAATATGTCTAATAATAGAAGTCCATATATTTTTCCAACTTGACCAACCATCCACAAATAGCATCCTGCAACTCATAGAATATGATCGACATGTCTAAAAATAGACATAGTCTAAAAATAGACTTTGCGCCAAAAATCACCTGTGTGGGCCCCACCTAGTTTAGATGATCATTTTTCAACTAGGATCAGGAATGATGTTTCAGGATGCCTCCTTCACTGTTTCTTGTTGCAATCTTCAACACTTCCTCTCAACAAGAAAGGACTGTCTTTGCATGTGACATGCAACTCCATGCATTCGCCCTGCAACCTTTGCAAGCGCCATGCAACTCCATGCATCTACTCTACAACTCTTCCGAAAATGAAAAGGCTCCAAACAACTCAATCAATCTGATGCATCTATCATCAAATTCTTCGACTTCTGCTTAGCTACTACACATGTCTTCAGGGACCACTGCGTTGTTGAACTCTGCACCCATGCACTTTGCACTTGCTGTCAACTCTGAACCGCGCTCCAGTATCCGACACTGTCACTTTGAACTGCCTGCATCAATCCAAATGATCATGCTACTGTTGCTCTGTGGGCACCTCGTAGCCAGGTTCAATTCATGAGATCCACACCATCTCCATGAATCCTGCCCAGAAATATCCTCTTGGGATTAATCATGCATGTCACCCCACCTCTCACCTGGTGGTGTAGCTACATGCACTCCCTTTGCCCATGCGGCACGAAATTTCTCTGCATGAGTGGTTTCTTCCACTCCATGATCCTCATCTTGTTGCTGCTCCACATCCCGAGGTTCACTCTTACCTGCATGCAAAACTTGCTCCCTCTCAAGCATCAATTGCATGGCTTTCCTACACTTCCCAACAGTAGGAAGCTCCGTAGAATTCCCATCTACTTCAAGTCTGTAGAGATTCTTGGCTCGAATCCCAACCTTCTTGACTTGTCTTGTTGCTTTGTATCGAAGGAAAAATTTTCCTTCACTAAAGACAACATCATACCCTTTATCCTCTAACATTGCAACTGAGATTAAATTCTTCTTTAAACCTAGAACATGCACTACATCTTGTAAAAGAATGAGTTTACCTGAATCCCTCTGAAAGGTAATGGTACCAATGTCGGTTGCATTGTATCGTCCATTGTTGCCTAACTCAACATGCAACTGGAGATCTTTCTCCACCAAGTCACTGAAAAGGTTCACATCTCCCGTCATGTGAAAGGAAGCGCCACTATCAAAATACCACCCCGATTCCAATGCACTAGACACCATGCATGCGATCAATGATAAGTCTAGCTCAAATTTCAAGGTAAGAGCCTCACCAGCTGTAGCTCCAGTAGCCTGCTTGTTCTTCTTCTTTTGTGGACAATGCGTGGCGAAATGCCCATGCTTGTGACAGTGAAAACACTTCACTTTGGACATGTCACGCTCTTTGCCATCCGCACCGGATAGAGAAGGATTTTTCTTCCCCTTCCCTTTCCTTGCTTTGGCAGCCAAAGCACAATCCTCTTCATCATCATTCTTTAATGAAGAGCCATCCCTGGTACTCTGCCTTATCTCCTCCTGCACAAGATTTGACCAAAGTCGCTCCCATCCTGTCAGTTTCTCCCGTCCATTGACAGAGTCTTCGTAGCTATGCCAACTCTTCGGAAGCCCAAGGAGAGCCGAGCTCACCAAGTCTTCTTCATCCACACTAACTCCCACACTCCCAAGCTCATCCCCACAGTGGACAAATTTTGTCAATTATACTGGAATAGTGTCATTCTTCTCCATTTTTATTTTCCTGAGCTTGTCTTTAAGTGCCAACTTCCTCTGGTCACTTCTGCTTTGGAACAATTATGTCAAAGCCTTCCACATCAAGAATGGAGTGGCTTTACCATGAAGGCTAGACACAATGTGATCCTTCACACCTTCCAACAGAATCCTTCGACACCTTTCTACCTTCTTTTGCCATGCGTCAAGTGTGGCTGCATCGCTAGAACCCGATTTAGGAATATCAGCATCTATGAACTCCTTTAGCCCATTATCCTCCAGCACCGCCTCCATCCTGTCCTTCCATGCAATATAATTTGAGCTGCCCTCAATGGCATACTTCAATCACAATCCGTTGAAAGACATTTCAATGAATTCTCAACTTCGACACCAAGAAAACACTGCAGCAAATTCGAATTCCACCAGCACAAAACTCAACCACTTCAATAATTGCAATCTGCTCTAATGATCAACTCCTTTGATACCATGTAGAAATTATATGCACTAAGCATGAATATGTCCAAGATTCTCCTGATCACACACTATTTTAACTTCACGCACAATACAGAATCTATTCCACCATTGATCATCACATGCAGAAATTAAATCAATTGCAATGCACACATGAAACCATAAAAATTCACACACATTAACATAGTTGTTTTCATGGAAAAGCCTGAAGCTAAAAACCCCAACTATCTATATATAATATATGTCATAGAGATCATGTAACAATCCTCATACAAAGCTTATCACAAGCCCTCAGTACAGTACAATCGCTACACACTAATCAGGCCCGATCTTGCAAATCCATGCACCGATCTTTGCCACCTACTAGCTGCCTCTACTGCGCAATCCCTGCTGAAGAATGGCTCTGAATGAAATTGAATCCACCCTATATTGACTGTGCAATCCTCATTGGCATCTCCAATGAATGTGTGGTGCAAAACATGCAACACTATAGTCACAACTGATAGTCACACTTGCTCTTTCACCTACCTCTCCACTGGTCTCCATTGAAACTGTCCATGCACTGTAGTTAACTGATGTATTCTTCAGTTGATTAATGAGTTAATATTTAGTGAATTAATTAACTAATTAATTCACACCACTCTCACTAGTGTATCAATCAGTTAGACTAGATACAACTAGCTCAACTGTGTCTAACTAAGTTAAACTGAACACAACTCCACCAACTACTTCTACAACTCCACCAAACTCTGTCACATGAGTTCTAACTGAAGTCCTCCATGCAATAGCTCCGGTAAACCCTCAGGAATAACATAATTCCTTCTGTCAACTCCTATGCCACATCTGTGCACTTAACTGAAGTGCTCCAAGAGAATAAGATAATGTTTAGAGTCCAAATATTATTAAGAGCTAATAATATTCGACATATCTATTTTTAGACTGGAAATCTAAAAATAAATTCTACCTAATATGTCTAAAAATAGAAGTCCATATATTTTTCCAACTTGACCAACCATCCACAAATAGCATCTTGCAACTCATAGAATATGATCGACATGTCTAAAAATAGATTTTGCGCCAAAATCACCTGTGTGGGCCCCACCTAGTTTAGGTCATCATTTTCCAACTAGGATCAGGAATGATGTTTCAGGATACCTCCTTCACTGTTTCTTGTTGCAATCTTCAACAATATTTTTTGATGTATATATGCAAGGTGTATATTTTTTGTGGCTCTTATGATGTGTCTATGTTTATTATTTGGTTTATATTTGCATATATTTATGATGGATGTTATGTACCTATGATGGATATTTATGCTTTATGATTTTTATTTTTATGGATGATGGTTCATACGAAATGCATTCTAGTCTAGGATATGGTTTGCTATGTGATCGACTGTATGATTTTCATTTCTTGGTATATGTGTAAATGTAATGTGATCAAAGTGACGACTCCACCGTCGTGCATGTAAGTATTTCATAAATAGGTGTGAATCTCGTACTTGCAAAAGGGATGTCACTGAACAACCTTTGTCATCATAATTTAAATAGTCCCATAAATTAATGGTTTAGAAACATTAATTTCTTGTTTTGATATATTATAACAAATTTTCATGAAGCCATATATGTAACTTAAAAAGTTGAATCAATTACTACCTATAGGAAAATGTTGGACAATGAATTGGTTCTCCCTGACAATGAATTGGTTCTACTTTTGGTCCAATAATGGGAATTTATCTTTGGACAAAGAATTGGTTCTACCTTTGGTCCAATAATGGAAATTTATTTGAAGATGGGTTCTACCTTTGGTCCAATAATGGAAATGTATATAACAATTAGCCCTTATGTTCGATTTCGATTTATTTGAAGGTGGGTTCTACCTTTGGTCCAATAATGGAAATTTATTTGAAGATGGGCTTATTTTTTAATCATTCGAAGGCAAACTAGCAATGACCTCGACAGTATGTAACAATTACCCTTAACGTTTGATTTATTTGAAAATGTGTTCTACCTTTGGTCCAATCATGCTAAATGTATGTAACAATTAGCTCATTTATTTGAAAATGGGTTCTACCTTTGGTCCAATAATGGAAATATATGTAACAATTAGCCCTTAATGTTCAATTTATTTGAAAATGAGTTCTACCTTTGGTCTAATAATGGAAATGTATGTAACAATTTTGAAAATGGGTTCTACCTTTAGTACAATAATGGAAATGTATGTAACAATTAGTTCTTAATGTTCGATTTATTTGAAAATGAGTTCTACCTTTGGTCTAATAATGAAAATGTATGTAACAATTAGCCCTTAATATTTCGTTGAAAATGAGTTCTACTTTTGGTCCAATAATAGAAATTTATTTGAAGATGGGTTAATGTTCTATTTATTTGAAAATGAGTTCTACTTTTGGTCTACTTTGGTCAAATAATGGAAATATTTGTAACAATTAGCCCTTAATATTTATTTGAAAATGAGTTCTACCTTTAGTCCAATAATGAAAATGGAAATTTATTTGAAGGGATAAATCATAAAACGTCTTCAGAGATTAACAATAGATAGATCTATTGGATCATAAAATTATTGATGTTTCCATGTGTGTTTCTTTTCCTTTTAAATTTCTTTTTCCCCCTTTTCCGGCGTAAGCTCCGAGAATCCAATTAGAAAGATAAATTGCCACCTCCCAAACATCTGCTGCGCTGGTTGTAGTTCTTGTTAACTACTTTTCAATCCTAGATTTGGAATTCTACTACTCACATCGATTTTTTTCATGCCTGGTGCCGTGGTGTAGTTGGTTATCACGTCAGTCTAACACACTGAAGGTCTCCGGTTCAAGTCCGGGCGGCGCCAAATCTACTTACTAGTTTCATTTATGTTTCCGGTTGAAGTCTGAGTGGCGCCATTTATTACGCTGGTTTCTTGCAAGTTTCTGGTTCAAGTCTGGGTTATTACGCTGGTTTCTTGCGGTGCCTTTTCTTCAATTCATTTTGAAGAACTTACACATTTGTGTTTTTTTCCATTTCACCAGAGTTACTGGGTTTTCACTTACGTGTCTCATCGAGTATTGGAGTTTTTCAATGTGTCTCTCCTTCTTGATTGCAAGTACTTACAGGTATGTGTTTTTTCCATAGACGTATTGATTTTTTACCGATTTGTCTTTTCTTGCGTTTTTAACTTATTGTTAGTAGGGACTTACAGATATGCGTTTTCTTTCATTTCACAAGACTTGCTGATTTTTTTTTACTTATGTGTCTCTTCTGGGATTATGAGGTTCTTCATTTATTTGTCTTTTTTATGTGTTTTTTTATTTATAAAAATGAAAAAAATCCTCTTCCATCTCACTTAAATGTTTCTTTTGGACTACTTGGGTATTTGTTATCTATAAAAATGAAAAAAAGAGATTTATAATGCCTTGAAAATTTAACCAAAAAAATCTCTACTTTAAAACTAAAAATCCCTCCAAGTCATTAATGTGTAAATGGAAACTTAACATATTACCTATATTCATTTTGATTCTCAATCTCTTTGGGTTTCTTGCTTCCGCTCTGTAATAGTTTCAAGGTGAAGTTCTATTATCCTGTATCAGAAATCGTAATTTGGAAAAGCATAGAATTTGAACCATGATCACTAGAAAAAATATAATAACAAAGTGAAAATCATTGAGCTAGATAAGGAATTTGTTGAATTTAAGAACCATCCTAGATTTGCCATTGACAATCCTATCTTGCTACCAAGATAACATATGTTCCTCATAAAAAAATAGGATAAGTCCAACCTCTAAGTCCAACCTCCTGGCCACTGATGGATCCAACATGTCATTTTTCAAGGGATGGCCATATTCTTGTGAACTCCCTAATTAGGCCTCTTTCTACATATGCCATGGCCATTTGTTTGGAGAAGGATGGGAAATCTTCGTTGCTGGAATATTTTCAAACTCTCATGACAAACCATGTTACTTCCCTCATTTGGTTTCAAAAATATTTCCAAAAAGGAATTCAACCAAAGTTTTTATGTATTTAGAGTTTAAACATCCTAATGTTTCACTATTCAATAATTCATTACATGTTAATGATGGAGTTTGTACATTACATATAAATTCTTTCAAAATTAAAAAAACTTTAGAAACAATTTGAAGATCAACTGTAAATCAATCGATAGTTAGTAAAATATTTGATAGGGTTGTGAAATTTTTTGTGGAGGCCTTCAGGAGCATAAAACTGGCACGAGTATGTGTTTTACAATTGGCATGCAATACACTACTAACCATTTGACCTCTCTAATTTGATAACTCCCATTCCTCAAAAATAGATATGTCTTCCCATTGCTGCGATTTGAAACACGATTTTGTTGGTGTACATGCACTTAGACTAGCTGTGTTGGTGTACATGCGCTTAGATTAGCTTTAGTTAAACTCTAAGTATTGCATGTGATGTGCACTTGCTTAGTTAGTTAACTTACTGCTTGCATGTGGTGTATGTGCACATTAGCAGAACATAAAGCACACTTAGCTTCAGTTAGCTTTAACTATCCATAGTTATTGCATGTACAACTAAGCTTAACTTAGTTGCTTTTATGTATTTATTCCAAAACTAATATTGAAGAATTAATTTTCATTCTTTTCTCTATTCTTGCTCGCTCCTTCCTTCTCTTGCAAGTTTGTTCATTGTTTTGCAAATCTAGATCTTTGTATCTCAAAATCTTACATGGTATCAGAGCATAGGGATTTGTAATTAGTGCACAAGCAATTTTTATTTGCAGGTTTAGAAGATTGAAGCAACAACAAAGAATGGAGTCTAAAATGGAGTTTCCACAATCGGCAATTATTACTCCATATAATTACTTCGAATGGAAGCCAAAGATTCTACTTCATCTCAGAAGTAGAGGCTTATTTCGAATAACCATGGAAACAGAAGTTGAACCAACATCGGCAATGGAGAAAACAAGATATTTTAATCGCATGGATGAGGCCTTCAGCATCCTATGTTTGTCTATCTCTCCAGAGTTGCTATTTCATGTTGAATCATGTTCAAATCCAAATGAAGTATGGAAAAATTTGGAAAGATTGTTTGGAAAACAGGATGAAACGCAAGGTCACATTCTAAAAAATGAGTTAAACTCATTTGATCCGAGAAATTTTGAGAACATTCAAGATTTTTTCACAAGGTATAAAGCCTTGTTGTTTCAGCTGAAAGGATGCGGGATCGACAAATCCAAGCAAGAAAAACAATTGATTCTTTCCATTTTATCAAAACTTGGTCCAAAGTATGCAGTATTCGTATCTGCATTCCACACAGTAAGATCTGAAACCAGTGTAGCTTGGAAGATGCCCTCACTGGATTCTTTTATTCAGTCTTTTTGATGCATGAGCAAGATAAGCTCATCAAAATGGGCACACTTAAAAATTCCAAAGCGCATGCACTTACTGTGCATGCAAAAGGAAAGGCAAATTCCAAAGACCATCAGAAAGGAAAAGGGAAGAAGGATCCTGATCCAAGAAAGGGAGGAAATCCCAAACCCCCTGATGGATCATCCGGCTCAAAGGAAAGGAAAGGAACGAAAGGGAAATCAGTGTGCAATTATTGCCACCGTGGTTTTCATCCTGAATCTGCATGAATGAAGAAGACTATAGATCTTATGGCGCAGATAGTCCAGCAACACAATCTTGGAGACCACATTCCTGAGAATGCCAAGAAGAATTCTGGAGAAAAAGCACCAGATCCAAGAGGTAATGGGCATGCTTTGATTGCTCTTCATTCTGCACCGCAAGAATGGATCATCGATTCAGGAGTTTCCCATCATATGGCTTCTTCAAAGGAATCATTTTCTTCTCTACATTCATACTCAGGACCTTCTATTCTCATGGGGGATAATTTTGCAGTTGCAACAACTGGACAAGGAAGAGTGCAATTCAAAGATGGAAGTTTTGAGAATGTCTTGCATATTCCAAGGCTTTCTGTGAATCTTCTCTTAGTGTATCAGATGACACACACAGGCAGCGGAAGGAAAGTGGAATTTACCCCAGATTCCGTGAGCATTTATGACATGCAAACCAACTTGAAGGTTTCATCTGGCAAGGTAAATGATCAATCTCGTCTATATACATTTTCTGATTTTGTTCCTCAATCAGATTCTATTTTGCTACTTACGCATGCAAATGAAGAAACTAGGATTTGGCATGAGATATTTGGGCACTTGATTTTCAGATATATGCAACAACTTAGCAAGCAAGGGATGGTCAAAGGATTGCCGACCATTGAATATTCAAATGGTGTTTGTAATGGATGTGCTCTTGGAAAGCATCCACAAGAGAAATTCGAGAAGGGGCATGCATGGAGAGCCTCTTCACCTTTAGAACTTGTACATAGTGATCTCATGAGTCCATTTCCAGTGCTTTCAATGAGAAAAGCAAGATATGTGTTGTCATTTATAGATGATTACACGAGATTCACTTGGGTTTACTTCTTGAAACTCAAGTCTGAAGTTTTTCAACATCTAAAGATTTTCAAAGCGCATGCGGAAAATCAGTTTGGAAAACGCATCAAGATACTCCGCACAGATAATGGGACGGAATATGTCAACAAAGATATCAAGAATCTTTGTAATGAAGTAGGCATACAGTTGCATCATACAGTTCCTTACACTCCACAGCAAAATGGCGTGGCTGAAAGGAAAAATCGATCTTTGAAAGAGATGGCTAATTGCATCTTGCATGCAAGATCTCTTCCGTCGAAATTGTGGGCTGAAGCTATCAATTGTGCCTCATACATCCAGAACAGATCTCCTCATAAATCTGTTACTGGAAAAACACATTTTGAGGCTTGGACTGGCATGCAACCTGAAGTTAGTCATTTCCGCATTTTTGGATCTCGAGCATGGGCCCGCATCCCTACAGAGAAGAGAAAGGCTTTGGAGCCTCAAAGTCACTAGAAAATTTGGCCCAATTTCTGACGGCCACTTCGTCGCTATTCCAACACATAGTTGTCGCAAGAGCGACAGTTCGAGGACGGGCAAAACGTGGTTTGCCATTATGTCACAATTCTGACGCCTTGACAAAGTGTCGCACTACCGATACTTTTTCCGTCACTTCCAAACAAGCGTCGCTCTTCCGACGTTTGTAAACTATCATAATTCCAACAAAATGTGGTATGACATTTTGAACGTCGCTCTTCCAACGTTTTGATACCGTCGCTCTTCTGACATTTGTAAACTGTCGCAATTCCAACGAAATATGGTCCGACGTTTTGGACGTCGCTCTTCTGACGTTTTTATACTATCGCTCTTCCGACATTTTTAAGCTGTCGCAATTCCAACGCCGTACAAAAGTGTCGCAAGGCCAACGCATTGCAAAAGCGTTGCAATACCGACGCATTCCAAAAGCGTCGCAATATCGACCCTAGGAAGAATTGTCGCAATATCAACGGACGTGACAAGACCGACGAAAATGGAAATCGTTCAAGACGTCGGAAGACCGACGCTTACAAAGTGTCGGTATACCGATGACGGGTTCAATTTAAAAAAAAAATGAAACTTTAAAATAGGACAATAAATCTCCAATATTTGTTATGAATTGTGGGCGTTCCAATTGTTATGAACATAATTCGACCGTGAAATATTAATATAATAAACCACCCCGCAACGCTTCGACTATAAACAATCATATAAACATGGCTCTGTATTTCAAAAAACAGGTTTAAAATAGAAACAGTGCAACATTTTTTTTTTCCAATTGCTATGAACATAATTTGACCGTGAAATATTAATCTAATAAACCACCCCGCAACTCTTCGACTATAAACAATCATATAAACATTGCTCTGTATTTAAAAAAACAGGTTTAAAATAGAAACAGGGAAACATTTTTTTTTCCAATTGTTATGAACATAATTCGACCGTGAAATATTAATATAATAAACCACCCCGCAGTGCTTCGACTATAAACAATTATATAAACATGGCTATGTATTTCAAAAAACAGGTTTAAAATAGAAACAGGGCAACATTTTTTTTTTCTAAGTAAAGCTAATCTATTAACAGTGAGAATAAAATTACAACATGACCGAAGTCAAAAAAATTGCCCAGACTTATGGCAAATTTGTCATCAAAAAATCAAAAAAGAAGACTGCCCTCATACGAGGAAACCAGTCTTGAACGTTTTTCAGGTCGTTGTATTGCCCACGCAGGGGAACTATCGTTTGATATCTTTGACGATTACAGTGTTTACAGAATTCAAAAATAAAATAGAGGTCCAACATAGTAATATAAGCAAAAACATGCCCAATTAAGTGGGCCACGAAGCAAGAAAACCAAACCAAAGAGAAGCAGCTACTCATCTGGTGGTTCTTCGACAATTCGGCACCATCCTTCGGCAAACATAAAAATCAAAATTTAAAACATGACATTAAATCTCCAATATTTGTTATGAATTGTGGGCATTCCAATTGTTATGAATATAATTTGACCGTGAAATATTAATATAATAAACCACCCCGCAACGCTTTGACTATAAACAATCATATAAACATGGCTCTGTATTTCAAAAAACAGGTTTAAAATAGAAACAGGGTAACTTTTTTTTTTCTAAGTAAGGTTAATCTATTAACAGTGGGAATAAAATTATAGCATGACCGAAGTCAAAAACATTGCCTAGACTTATGGCAAATTTGTCAAAAAATAAAAAAATAAGACTACCCTCATACGGGGAAACCAGTCTTGAATTTTTTTCAGTTTGTTGCAATATTGCCCACGCAGGGGAACCATTGTTTACAGAATTCAAAAATAAAACAGAGGTCCAGCACAGTAATATAAACAAAAACATGCCCAATTAAGTGGGTTGCGAAGCAAGAAAACCAAACCAAAGAGAACCAGCTACTCATCAGGTGGTTCTTTGACAATTCGGCACCATCCTTCGGCAAACATGTCACTGTCCATGGCGGGAGCAGCTTCAGACACCGAAGGTCCAGGATCTCGAGGTGCTATCTCCACATCACGAGCCCTACGAACCTGAGCATCCGGTTCCTGCACATTCACGCCACCGCTCCCCTCCTGAAGGCCGAAAGCTGGGCTTTTTCTGAGCTCAGACCTGCCGGACGGGTGCATTGTTCCTTCACTTTGGCCTCTTCATGGAAAACCACGGTGATTGAAGGTGTGATTCGTGGGCAGTTCAGAGAGAAATTAAAGGAAAAAAACGTAGTGCGCGTTGTGGGAGAAGGTGAAGCGGTGGGGAAATGAGGAGCAGGGGAGCCCATACGGTGGCCAGATCCTAGAACTCGACCCCGCCCACTTCTAGTGTTTGGATAGCGGTCTCCGTAATAATCAATTTATTGGGAAGACATATCAGTTGAGGGGCTGGAGGGAGCGCGCAGGGGTTGGCCTCTGGTGCTACCCCTGTGGCAACGCATCCTTTGACGCACGCGAGGCATGGGTGCAGTCTCAGCAGTGGGCACAAGACGAGACGGAGAAGTAGGATTCCAAGAAACCGAGGAAGACAGACACAGACCATACCGAGAGACATGCAGATTTGCACCAAGGTCTAAGCAGCAGTTCAGCTGGCTTCTCCATCCCATCACAGTGAGCAGGCAATGTAACCCATCAACTAGAGAGAATCTGCAATTCAAAGGTTGCGGCTTGTCTGAAAAACCATAGCGAAACACCATTTTATCGACCCGACTGTAATGGCATCGAAGAACGTCTGTCATAAATCTCTCATTGATGAGAGCCGAAGGCCGGAGGATATTGGAGCATGCAGAATCGCTAACAGGAGTGGAGGTTCGATCTTCAACAACGTTAAAACTTAATGCGATTGATTGAACAACGACGTTAAAACTTAATGCGATTGATATGACAAGATAGAAGAGGACATGTGGCAGAAATGGATTGAAGCAGATCTTTGTTTGGGCCACTCGCACAGTGGAAATCCGGACCTGAAAAAGATTAGGGAGAATTTGATAATAAATTAGCGTCACAACTCTCTCTCCGTACACCAGCCCAAATTCAGACCCAAAAAATATTAGGGCAGAATTCATTTGGTTTTCGCGTCACAAAATTGGCCGACGTCAGCAGGCTATTTTGGAACGCGAATTTGGTTTGAATTATGTTTTATCGCCGTTTGAAGTCTGACGGGCTCCACAGCTAAAGGGTTCGTTTGAAGTTTTGACAAAGGTTTTGTTATATGTTTTATTTTATATAACGCGCAATGAAATAGTTTTATTGTTTTTTAAGGTCCCACACTGGTTTTGGTAATATTTTGTTTTAAATGCGACGTATATATGTTATATATATATATATATTTCATATATAGATATTAAAACATTTATAAATTGTGAACCCCAGGAGCATTTTAATAGATTTGTTATTTGCATAGTTTTGTTAGGTTTTTAATATATGCGTTGCATATAAAAGAAAAGGGTTGTGAGCTTGTTTCAGAATGTAGTTGTAAAGTTTATTATTACACACAATAGCAGTGTAAGTGTTTTGAAGAGTACAACAGTGTGTAGTTTTAGAGACAGAGAATAATTTTGAGTGCACTACGTTTTGAAGCAGTCACATTTTGTAATCCCTCTCAGTGAGGAAGAATTTGTAATAGTTTTTTTTTGAAGGAATAGAAATTTTTCAAAGTGTTGAACTTTGTTTCTAGTGAAGAAATTTCAATATTTTCTGTGTTAGAAGATGAGAGTATTACTCTCTCCATTGTTATTATGGAATTTTCAAATATTCCAACACATGGCTATAAATGAAGGAGATTGCTACGCATCAACATCAACATGTTTTCAAGTAGGAGCTGCCTAATTTTGTAACAAACTTCTCTCTGGATGTGAAAATTTGTAGACACTGAAGATTACTCAGGTGATGCCTGAAATTTCCATTGAATTCCTATAAGAATCTTAGATTTGTGACAGAAATCCTTTTGCTAATATATTAGCTTAATCCTTTTAAGTTTGTCTCATTCAACTAATAAAAAATGTTTCAAGGAGTATAATGAAAACTAGATTATGTGTAAAGCATAAAATAATCATTGATGCTAGACTTGGAAGTTAAGAAGTATAATAAGAAGTAGATACACTTCTCTAAAGCATAATACTGTTTTTCTGAAGCATAAGACAATCATTGATGCTAGACTTGGAAGTTCGAATAAGATGAGATAAAACAACGAAAAAGGCATTCCATTAATTGCATGAAATATGAGTACCGTCTTTTACCATTAAGCTGGGAGCAAGGTCTAGATTTTGACTGGCATCAATTCTTGTGAACTCAAATTTCACTAAAAACATAGTTTTTTGTATGTTTTTCAGCACATGGTTAAAAATGATAATGCATCAAAATCTATATTGTTGGGCCGAATACATAAGTAATCAAAAATTCTCTTTACCAAGTTATTCACTTCATCAAAAGTCTGATCTTCACATGTGACACTTTTGCTAGGGATAAATATCAAGTGGGTTGTGACATTTTAAAACTTGGTTCGCGTGAAGTGCCTAAAAGGCAAGTCTATCAAAGCGTCTATGACCTGTGTCATTTAATAGTAGCGGATGATTTTATATCATAATGGAGGTGCTCCAATTCAAGCAGTGTAGAAGAGGCGGGAGCCTACAAGGCAGATCCAAACTTTGGAGAAGAGAAAGGTAGATACTGGGAAGAACGAAGAATTTGGGAATCCGGGATCTCTTCCAGAGGCCATGATACCAAAGGTTTGTCCCGTTTGTAGATATTTCTCATATACATCCAATATAGCCTTAAATTCCCACATAGATCACTGTCTATCAGGTGAGTCAAATGCTAAAAAATCTGGAACAAAGTTTTCCAAGCCTAAAGTGAAGGTGAGAAAAAAACGATCAATCCTAGATATAATTGCTGCGGCACCTGTTTTCATGCTAGAGGATTTGGATTACAGTACTAGCAAAGAGAAATCGATCGCTGATGCACATCCATTGCCTTTGGATCAGCTCAATCTCAGAGACACCACCAAGTAGAGGCAACATCAATGCAAAGATCTCAACATTTCAAAATTAATGCAAAGATCTCGCGTAGTGGTAATGCATATATTTCAAAAGAAACAAATAACAATGCACATTCTAACCCATTCGAATAACCACTGTAGCAAGGGTTTACATCTAATTAGATCCAATCCGTATATTGATTGGAAAAAATTAATATAATTACATTTTCCGTAGCAGAGGAAACTTTGTGAAAACAAAAAAGAAATATATAATGAGGATGTCAAGATGTTTAGATGACTCAGTACAACAATTATTTGTGCTTAGTAGACACAACAATGTATTCTTAATGCATTTTCTGTAGAATACTAAATAGATTTGTCCAAAATTTGAGATGCAAACTGTAGTCTCTACTACGTTTGGAAAATTGGAGGTTTATAAAAGATAAACTGCGAACATAATTGTACCACTATGATAAGAAGCTGTCAGAAGCATTCCTTCTGCTTCACAAACATGGAACTACCTTAAGAATTCTTATGGCTGATATAAATATTAGAGCATGGCAGTTAAATGTAGTAGTTATGCTAAAATACTGAATAACAGCTTGAGAGTGCTCTTCAGATACTGTACGAATGCACCAAATTAAAGTTGTGCCATTACTAAAGATAAATGGCCAAAAATAGTCAATTTTGATATCGTGAAGTTATGTCTTTCTTGGTAGCAAACTGGGGATAGGATGGAAAATATGAGAGAACTAAGTTCCAAGGACTAAAAAAACAAGGCCAACATAGTTCTGCCTTGAATCAGAGACAAAACAAAGCTGCCCAAAAAAGTGTTTGCCACTGTCATCACCCCGAGGAGCGCAAAGTCAGTTGATGGTGCCAAAAATTTGACGAAGCAGAGAGAAGATTCATGGTGCCAATGGTTGTAGCACAGTTTTTTGACGTGAGCCATCATTGTAACAAATCAGATTGATGGTGCCAATTGTTGTAGAAGTCCATTGAGAGTGAAACTACTATAGTAGAGCAGTTTGAGAGCACCCATTGAAGCTCCTATATATAGCAGAGTCAACATTTTCCTATTGAACAAGTTTATATAGTCAAAGCCACAACAATATCAGATAGCCACGATCCTAAATGAGAACCAGAGCCAAAGCTAAGACAAATTCACGTTTAGCAGAACAAGACAGCCATAGCAAAGGATCTGACCACAGAACCAGATCATGAGAGATAGCAAGATTCTTGCTTCCACTGTGGAAATGTAGAAACTATAAAAGGGCTTTGCTTCCAGCAGATTTCATTGTGACAGTAATTTCTATGGTGTTGTAAGCCCTCATTAGTAGAAATTAGAATCTTAACGCCATTCTGGAATTCTTTTAACCTAGAGAGGGTTTTCTCTGGTTATAAATCCTCATGTTCAAATTCCATTGTGGATTGGTTGTGTTTTATATTATGTTTTTACTGTCCGCAGTTGAATTTTCACACAGAAAATTATCAGTCTAAAGTGAGCAATTTTGCGATGTTTCTTTTACTTCCTATTGTGAAGTATTTTGCTCAGAACTCTACTCGTTGTAACAGAGGTCTTGGGCATAGAACAAGGGACTTGGGTTTTTTGGAATCAAACTTCAATTTAAGATGCTCATCTGAAGAATGGCACAGTGAGCCTTAACATGGATTTGGGAGTACCAATTTGAAGTGCAGGTAGGGCATTGTACAATAAACCAGTTAGATTTCTGGACCCTAATACAAAAGTTTCTTCTTCTTTCAAAACGTGTTTCTCGTTTTCTGTAACCAATGTGGGTCCTATTCTTGTTTCAATTGGGGATGGATCAGCATTTTTTATTGCTCCAGATGATCACACTCTGGGTAGCCCTGGAGGCTATTTGGGGGTGATGATTCCAATAGGTCTCAATGAACTGTTGCCCTCGCCGGGGAATACTATTGCAGTGGAATTTGATACTATTTTGGATGTTGACTTCCACGATCCTAATGGAAACCAGTACCTTCAGCTCCAGTACCTGTTCACAAAAGAGGATGCCATAGTCATTCATGCGTGTAGAGATGGTGAATTGCAGGCATTGCAACAAGAGGTGTTGTTGTTGTTGCATTGGCCACTAGATTGTTTGTCTGGTTCTGTTACAAGCGCAGAGTATTGAAAAGGACAGACAAATTTAGTTCAGATATTGTGAAATTGCCTCAGAAATTCACCTACAAAGAGCTCAGCAATGCTACGAAAGACTTTTGTTGAATGTGATTGATAATCGATAATTGCAAGCAAGGTAATCCCCTTGTGAAACCCAAATTTCTGAGCATTTTCTAAAACCTGATGACGGAGTCATTGTAATGAACAAGCACCTAGGTCCATATTACGTCCAAATCTACCAAGCACCAAGATCTATAAAAAAAAATCCACAGTATCTGCGAACTAAGAAGAAGAGGCAGAAAATGTATTCTGCTTACCTGTTCGAATAGTGGTTGGGGTTTACCATGGAAAAAATTTGACAGAGCCCATGTAGCATTTCTTATCATTGAAATTCTGGCAGTATCATTCAACTGGGAAAGCACGTGCCTCAGAGCTCCATGACCGAGGGCAAGATCCATAAATGTTGCAGAGTCTCCAGCGATATTTCCCAAAGCCCAAACAGCCTTACATGAACACTAGTTGAACTCAAAGTTGGGTACTAGTTTTTTAAATCAAATTCCAAAATTACAGACATATAAAGATAGTTGGGAAGAATAAATATATGCCTCTAAAATAAACGTGCTACCTGTTCTTGAACATTATCATTCCCAGAGGTAAGAAGTTCCACAAATATAGGCAGTGCCCCGTAATCAATCACAACCTTTGTATTCTCAGAGGTTCCTGAGACTATATTAGTTAAAGCCAAAGCTGCTTCAAACTGCATTATCAATCACAAGGTATCACCATCAAAGCTATAATTTTAAGATAACAATTTATCTACCATTGAAACTATAATTTTAAAATAGATACACCTAGTGAGAGTAGAGGTTAGGAAATTATAATAAGAATTATTACAAGATATCACTCACGGTGTAGTTGATTGTTCATTGTCTGCTGTAACTATAATTTTAAAGAAGACACACTTAGTGATATAGACACCACCAAGTGAGAGCAGAGGTTATGAAATTATAATGAAAATTATTTCAAGATATCATATTACTCATAGTACAGTTAATTGTTTATTGTTTGGTGTAATAATTGTTTATTATTTATAAACAAAATCAAACATATTATGAGGGACGGTGATGAAATTGACAACGGTCTCATAACAAACCATAACGGGCACATCCCCTGGCAAGATAGACTCTGAATAAGAAAGAAAGCAAAAAAAAGTGATTACTTACATGATCATAGGCTTCCTGAAGAACAAGATCCAGAGCAGCATCTGTAACCCCTAAAGCAACACCTCTCTCTGCAAGAAAAATCGCTACATCTTTCATATGTAGTCTAGAAAATTTTATGAGTTCATCACGAGAAAGAGGATCAAATACAACTATCTCATTAAGTCTATTCAATAGCTCTGGCCTGAAATGTCTTCTAACCTGCAAAAATATTCAAAGGCACGTCAAAGCACTGCATCCAACTTCGTGATAAAATTATATGAAAAATATGCATACACGGAGTCTAGGAGAATGAAACGGCAAGTGTATTGGCAGTTGCCGAAATGCAGCAACTAAAATGGTAGGTGTATTGGCAGTTGCGGAAATGCAGCTACTAAAACGACAGGTCTGTTGACGGTTGCAGGTGTGTGGATTGTTGCTGGTATTTTTAGACCGATTCCATGGAAATATACCATAAACCAGTGGTATGTCAAACCTAGAAGGTAACCCGAGAGACTGTGACCGTCAGATTAAACAAGTAACAGGTGTCGTGCCTAGATAAGAAGTGTTGATGAAAAAAATTTGATCTCTTTCATAACAGAAGGCCTATTGGCCTAAATATCTAGGACATGTGGCACTCCATGATAAAGACACATGGTGTGTGGATTTGAGTTTTTCAGGTGGTCAAGTGGGCCGAAAATAGGTGAAATGTGGCACCACTAAGAGATTGACATGTGCCAATTGTTACAAGTGGTAGACAATTGGCATGCTTAAACAACGAGGTGATGCAGGAATGACATGAGGGAGAAAATATCAGAAAAGCCCCAAATCTGGAGAACTAAAGCTCATCACCAACCTGAGATTGACAACTTTACATGATGTAACCTATGAAATCGTAAATGGAGAAATCATAGTAACGATAAAGTAACCTATGTAACAATAAATTCGGATTCATCCTGGGAGTGGTAATGGGAGAAATCATAGTGAACAACAGGAAACATGCAGAGTTTCTTACAATCAAATAGATGAAAAAACACATACAAAAAACCTAGATAATAATCACGAACAAGCTTAATATTGAATTATGAACTGTAAAGGAACTTACAAAATGTGACATTACGAACCTGGTCAAGCGCACAAGCAAAAATATCCTGGACATGACCCTGGTTGACAAGTTGTATTGCTCATGATGCAAGAGGATTTGTACCTGCACTGCCAAGTCAATCAAAATCCATCATTATCTATACAATAAATACAAATAATTGATGTAGTATTTTTTACTCTAAGATGCATTCTTATGATAATGTTAGAACATATGTTGAAAATGTCAAAACATACCTGAATAAACTCCTCTTCGTTTCAAGAACAATTTATTGGAGTCGCATGAACTTGGAACAAGCCTCCCACGATCTGAAAGAGTAGCAACTAAGTCAACAATGACTTTTTTTTTGCTACGCTGGATCGAGGGAGGTTTGCTCCAAGATTAAATCGCTCCAATAAATTATTCTCTACTAAACAGGGCCAACCACGTGAAGGTGGAAGCTCTTATGGCCCCTCCCCCCTCACATCACTCTCAATTCCCCAATACCCAATCTATATTTCATTTTTTACTTTCATGAGAATAAAAAAAAATATTCAATAACTAATAAATAAAATGTTGGAAATATGATGCAGAGTGTTGTCCTTGATGGAAACCCATTGAATGAAGATGAAGACATGAGATTGTTGGCATGTGTTGTCCTTGATGGCAATACACCTGATGAAGTTATTCTTGACTTTATGGACTTGGTAAATGATGTAAATCTGATGTGATATGATGTTTGTTGACAATATGATGTAGAGAGTTGTTCTTGAATGGCAACCTACCTGATGAAGATGATGGAAACTTACTTGATGAAGTTGTGCTTGATAGAATATGTTCTTGATGAAGTAAATCTGATGTATCTACGGTGAGTACAGAAGGCAATGAAGAAAGGAAATCAGCATGTGATAGATCTATGATGAAAAGAGTATGTCTTAAGGCATACGTGGATTTTCCTAGTAGAAGTCGCGTCTGCACGCGAAAACAACGTGCCAAGTCACGTATGGGAAAAAGCGCTCATAAAGTGCAAAACTAGGGGTAACCACCATGGTATTGACCCATTGTATTGGGTAATGATTCATCTAAATGACCCCGTCAAGGAATACCATCGGAAGTAATGTGGTTTTGGCTCATGGTATTGAAAAAGGGTAAACCTATATAAGGAGAAGAAATTCATTGTGCAAATCATGAGTGTGGGAGAAAGATGTCTGAGCTTGAATGAATACTTCTCTGTGAAGTATATCTGTATGGAAAGGGTAAAGGTTTGATGATAGATCTGAATCTATGATGCACCTATGAAGAAATGATGAAGCGGGATATCTAGATCTGAAATGTACTTGTATTTGCTAGATCTGTTGATGGAGTGATTTGATCTGTGATGAGGCGAACATCTGTCTAAAGTAAAGGGTTGAATCTGAACCGAATGTCTGATCTGAAGAAGTATGCAGCTCTATAATGGTTGAAGATCTATACGCGAGTTTGCTGAAGAGGAAGCGCGTATATACGCGGCTTCGCTGAAGAAAAAGCGCGTATGCGCAGTGAAGTGTGTACAGATGTATACGCTGGTTGATGTGGACGAAAGCGCGTATATACGCGACATCAGAGAAAGGAAAGCGCGTATGCAAACTAGGGTTTGCTGAAGTCTGTGGTAAGAAATGTCTGATCTGTTCTGCTGGTTTACTGATATCTGTCAGTGAGTTATATGTATCTGTTTCATGGTTGACTGTGCTTAAAAGTATGGAGAGGGTCCAGTTTGAAAATATGATGAAATGTGGCCTGCAAGTTGTGTTCTATTGAAGTTGTTGGATCCAGTGTGAAAATTGATGAAACGTGGTCCAAGGTGGTGCTGAGGGTTGTAGCCTTCAGTCAGGGGGTTGTAGCTCCCTTCCAGGTGAGGCTGGTAAACGAGATCGGGGGGTCGTAGCTCCCTTCCAGGAGAGGCTGGTAAACGAGTCAGGGGGTTGGAGCTCCCTTCCAGGAGAGGCTGGTAAACGAGCGCAGGTGGGTGCCTGCGTGCTGGTCAAGTCTGCGCCAGCACATATGTTGTAATATGTTTTCTCTATAATAAAATATTGAGGGCTGAGCAACTGCAGCGGTGGTTTTCTCCCGACTTGGGTTTCCACCTAAAAATCCTGGTGTTCATGTGTGATGCTTTGTGTGATGGTTTACTCTGTTCTTACTGCACATGTTTACTGTTTATTAAACATCTGATGAATGAATGATGGAATGAGTTAAGTGAAGAACTATTGACATAATTAGATTTATGTGTATACGAGTTTCATAAAGGAGTATCGCGTATATATGCCAGTACATTTCAGGAAAGTAGCGTGTGGGTTTCTAAAAGGCGAGGAAAAAGTAAAAATTTGAATATGCAATAAATATCTTGGTCCCCCCCCCCCCCCTCTCAGTATTTTTCCCAACAATTGGTATCAGAGCAGGTCCTTCTGCAGAAGCTTGATCGCTTGAAGGAGATCCGTCGCAATGGGAAGTCAAGAAGGAATAATGTCTATAAAGACACCTCTATTGAATGAAAGCAATCTGACTTTTGGGATGGTACGAACAGATGCTTATCTACAAAATCTTGGTGCAAAGGTATGGGCAATCATGAAAGAATGTGAACTAGGAAGAAAACACTCAACTCAAAGTAAGCCTAGAAGAAAAGAACATAATCATAGATACTCTTGAAAATCAGCATGAAGCAAGAGAAAAATGCATTGAGGAATTGGAGTGTGAAGTAGTAAGTCTAAGGAAAGATAATGAGAAAGTGAAATCTCTCAATCTTAGATTTGCTAAAGGTTCAGAAACCTTAGATGAAATTATCAAGGTACAACGGTATCCTCTTATAAAAACAGGTCTTGGATATACTGGGGAATCTTCCCAGACTTCAGCACCAAATTTTCTAAAAGCAGCCACAGCTGGTTCACTACCTTCAGCCACTCAGCAAGGGAACAAAGGATCTTTACAGGTAAAGCATGATCATTCCAATTCAAGGAACACTAATAGGGAGAGCTTTCAAAGAAGCTACAACCAACAGGTAACTTCTAATAGAAGATTTCATGATCACAGAAATTTCTACTTCAATGGACAATGTTTCTCATGTCACAATTTTGGTCATAAAGTTGCTCAATGTGTTGCATATAAAACCATCATGACAAGAGAAGCAAGAAAGATGAATATTGAACCAAAGAAGAACACCTATAACAACTTTTCTCCTCTTCAAAACGAAGTTGAATGTACTTATTGCAATAACTTTGGTCATGAAGAATCTGAATGCAGGAGCAAGGTCCAGCCAAAAGAGCATGTTCCCTCAAGTTCTAAAGTTTTGAAAGAGAAAGAAATACCGGTTGAAAATTGTGGGATAGCGTTATTTGCAGAAGGTGAAGAAAATAAATGGTACATTGACAGTGGGTGCTCAAGACACATGACAGGTGACAAAAGCAAACTTCTTGCATATGATGCTCTAGAAAAGGAAAAGAAAGTTACTTTTGGAAATGATACTCCTGCTATAATTAAAGGAAAAGGGTCAGTATTTCTGAAAGAAAAGGTAAAGGATAAAAATGTCATGTATGTGGATGGATTAAGGCATAACCTGTTAAGTGTAAGTCAAATGTGTGATCAAGGAACAGAAGTGGTCTTTAGTTCAAAAGAATCTGTGGTTCGTGATCTTGATATAGGTAAAATCATTATTAAAGGAAAAAGAAATCCGAGCAACCTGTATGTACTAAACAGCATAGATCAATGTTACTTGAGCAAGTCCTCAGAAAATTGGCTATGGCATAGAAGGCTGGGGCATCTGAGTTTCTCTCAAATCAACAAAGCAAGCAGACTTCAAGCTGTTCGTGATCTTCCCAAAGTCAATCTTCCTGAAAGTATCATATGCAAATCTTGTCAATTTGGTAAGCAGACCAAAGTACGATTTAATGCCAAAGAAGGATCATCAAGTAAGCCTCTTGAACTCATTCATACTGACATCTGTGGTCCTATGAAGAAAAAGTCATTACGTGGGGAAGAATACTATATCTTATTTATTGATGACTACTCTAGAATGTGCTGGATCGGGTTCCTTAAACACAAAGATCAAGCATTCGAAAAATTTCAGAACTTCAAAGCATTGGCAGAAAATGAATTAGATCTAAAAATCAAGTGTCTTAGATTTGATCGAGGAGGAGAATATTCATCAAATGAATTCTTTGAATTTTGTGAACAACATGGCATAAAAAGACAGTTCTCTGTAGCAGGCATTCCACAACAAAATGGTGTAGCAGAAAGAATGAATAGAACAATTGTTCAAATGGCTAGAGCTATGCTTGCTGATTCTGGTATTCCTGACATGTTCTGGAGTGAGGCAGCACATACAGCAGCTAAAATTCTCAACAAGGCTCATGTTCGGGTAAATAGTGACAAAAATCCATATGAACTCTGGTATGGTAATTCTCCCACTGTGAAGCATTTTAAAGTTTTTGGAAGTAAATTCTTTATCAAAAATAATGATGAAAAGCTTGGCAAGTTTGAACCTAGATCAGATGAAGGGATATTTCTTGGTTACTCATCTTCAAGCAAAGCATACACATGTTACAATAAAAGGCTTTGAAAGATTGTTGAATGTATTGATGTTGTTATTGATGAGTCTCCTGCAGCGCCTAAAGAAGAAAAACAAACAACAAAAGAAGATGATAGTGACATATGGCCTTCTACATCAAATGAAAATGAAAATGATATAGACAGTGGATCCAATGAAGAACCAGAAAATGATCTATCTGAAAAGGCTCCATCCAGATATGTTCAAAAGAATCATCCTGAATCTCAAATTTTGGGAGACAAGGAATCAGGTGTACGAACAAGGAGAACTCTTGCGGGATCTTCCAGTAATTTGGCACTTCTATCCACAATTGAACCACACAATGTCAATGAAGCTAGCAAATATGAATGTTGGAATAATGCCATGGATGAAGAAATTGAGCAAATTGAAAAGAATGACACTTGGGATTTGGTACCAAGACCTCATGATAAAAATGTCATTGGAACTAAATGGATGTTCAAGAACAAGTTAAATGAGAATGGGGATGTTGTAAGAAACAAAGCTAGACTGGTTTGCAAAGGGTATACTCAACAAGAAGGTATAGACTTTGAAGAAAATTTTGCTCCTGTAGCTAGACTTGAAGCCATAAGAATGTTTCTTGCTTTTTCAAGTCATCAACAAATCAAAGTTTATCAAATGGATGTTAAATCTGCTTTTCTTAATGGTGATCTAGAAGAAGAAGTATATATAGAACAACCGGAAGGATTCATTTTGGGAAATGATGAAAATCTTGTTTGTAGACTTAAAAAGGCTCTGTATGGTCTCAAACAAGCTCCAAGGGCATGGTATTATCGTCTTGACAAATATCTTCATCAACAAGGATTCACAAAGGGATCTGCTGATAACAAATTATACACAAAAGTTGAAAATGATAAAATATTGATTGTAGTTGTATATGTTGATGATATCATTTTAGAATGTAGAAAGTCTGGAGTCAAAAATTTTGCTTAAGCGTGCGTAAACCCAAGAATTTGAAATGTCTTTACTTGGGGAACTAACATTTTTTTCTTGACTTGCAAGTGCATCAATGCGAATGGTATATTCTGTCTAAGCAAAATATCTTAAGCAAATTCTGAAGAAGTATGGCATGGAAGAATGCAAACCTGTAAGTACACCAATGATAACGGGATGCAGTCTCAGTTCTAATGATGATTCTCCCACTGTGAATCAACCAGAATACAGATCGATGATTGGAAGTCTACTTTATCTCACTGGGACCAGACCAGACGTTATGCATGCTGTTGGGATTGTTGGACGATTCCAAGCTAATCCAAAAGAGTCTCACCATAATAATTTGTTAAAAGTATATTCAAATTTCTACAAGGAACTCAAGATTTTGGTCTATGGTATCCGAAGGATGCTAATCTTACTCTTCATGCTTACACTGATGCAGATTGGGCTGGAAGTGTTGATGATCGGAAAAGCACCAGTGGTGGTGCATTCTATATGGGACCCCGGTTAGTATCTTGGTTCAGCAAGTAGCAAAATTCTATTGCCTTATCAACAGCTGAAGCAGAGTATGTAGCTGCCGCATCTTGTTGCACTCAACTCCTTTGGATGATGCAAACCTTACAAAATTTTCAAATCAAATGTACACCTCCTATCCCCATTAAGTGTGACAATACAAGTGCCATCAGTATTTCAAAGAATCCTGTTATGAATTCGAAGACCAAGCACATTCCCATCAAGTATCACTTCTTACATGAACAAGTGCTTGAGCAAAAGGTGAAGTTGGAGTATGTTCCCTCCAAAGAACAAGTTGCTGATATCTTTGTTCTCTTTTCCAGGGAAAGCTTTAGAGTATCTGAGCTTGTTTGAGAATTGTTCTCATGATTAAAATAGCCAATCATAATTTTAGAAGATGGCATTGGATACGCGGGTTTCATGAAACACAGTCGCGTATATACGCGAGTTCCTGCACAAAAAACCGCGTATGTCTGATTGCTGACATTTTTCTAGTTGGAGTCAGCTCTTTTCAGCACAGCTACAGTTCTGTTTGGTGTCTCTGATACTGTTTGGTATCTCTGGTGGTGTTCTAGTTCTCATAATTCTTTTTTAATGTTTGATAAAGATGCCTTGATGATTTGTTGGTGAAAGCGTTCAGGATGCACAAACTAAGGGGGAGCCTTAGTCATATGGAAAAGTTGCTTGGATGCACAGATTCAGGGGGAGCATTAGCTTTGCTGAGTATAATGCAGTTTTGGCATTATGATGGTTCCGAAACATGAGGATTTTCTGGTGTTGGTCATAAATGGTCATATTTTTGATAAAAAGGGCTTGTTGAGACCCATGATGTAAATTTGTAATATTCAGTCATGTAAGGACTTGTCAAATTTGTAAACCCACTTGGTTGGGTAGCTGAGTCAAATTTGTAAACCCACTTGGTTGGGTAGTTGAATTGAAATGTGTAAACCCACTTGGTGGGGTATTTGAGTCTCATATGTAAATCCACTTGGTTGGATATTTGTTGTAAGTATGAGTCATTGGTGATAGGAAAGTCATAGAGTCATGTACTTCATTGGAAAATATTTTTTGAAGATTCAGCATGAACTCAAGGGGAGCTTGGTCACTTCAGTATACATCAGATCTGCAGAACGCTTCTTCCTCATGAGGAGAAAAGGGGGAGAGTGTGTTGGTTTTTGATCCACCCTTTGCCCTTGATGTCAAAGGGGGAGAGTGACATGGTGTTTGAATGAAGATAATGGTGTCAAGAATGGAGAGAGTGACATGGTGTCATTGTATTCTTAATTTACCTATCTATTGTGGTAACCAAACACCATCGTGGTTGCCATCAAGTCCAAAGGGGGAGATTGTTGGAAATATGATGCAGAGTGTTGTCCTTGATGGCAACCCACTGAATGAAGATGAAGACATGAGATTGTTGGCATGTGTTGTCCTTGATGGCAATACACCTGATGAAGTTATTCTTGACTTGATGGACTTGGTAAATAATGTAAATCTGATGTGAAATGATGTTAGTTAGCAACATGATGCTGAGTGTTGTCATTGAATGGCAACCCACTTGATGAAGAAGATGGCAACTTACTTGATGAAGTTGTGCTTGATAGAATATGTTCTTGATGAAGTAAATCTGATGTATCTACAGTGAGTACAGAAGGGAATGAAGAAAGAAATTCAGTTTGTGCTAGATCTATGATAAAAAGAGTATGTCTCAAGGCATACGCGGATTTTCCTAGGAGAAGTCGCGTATGCACGCGAGAAACAACGTTCCAAGTCGCGTATGGGCAAAAGCGCTCAAAAAGTGCAAAACCAGGGGTAACCACCATGGTATTGACCCATTGTATTGGGTAATGATTCGTCTAAATGACCCCGTCCAGGAATACCATCGGAGGTAATGTAGTTTTGGGCTCATGGTATTGTTTTGGCTCATGGTATTGAAAAAGGGGCTCATGGTATTGAAAAAGGGTAAACCTATATAAAGAGAAGAAATTCATTGTGCAAATCATGAGTATGGGAGAAAGATGTCTGAGCTTGAATGAATACTTCTCTTAATGAAAAAAATGCGAGAGGGGGGGTGAATGTTATTTGCGCATATTCAAAACTTTTACTTTTTCACCTTTACAAAACCCATACGCTACTTTCACAGAAACAGACTCGCGTATACATAAATCTAATTATGTCAATAGTTGCCCCACTTAACCATTCCATCATTCATTCATCGGATGTTTAATAAACAGTAAACATGTGCAGTAAGAATAGAATAAGCCATCACACAAAGCATCACACATGAACACCAGGATTTTTAGGTGGAAACCCAAATCGGGAGAAAACCACCGCTGCAGTTGCTCGGCCTTCAATATTTTATTATAGAGAAAACATCTTACAACATATGTGCTGGCGCAGACTTGACCAGCACGCAGGCACCCACCTGCGCTCGTTTACCAGCCTCTCCTGGAAGGGAGCTACGACCCCCTGACTCGTTTACCAGCCTCTCCTGGAAGGGAGCTACGACACCCCGATCTCGTTTACCAGCCTCACCTGGAAGGGAGCTACAACCCCCTGACTGAAGGCTACAACCCTCAGCACCACCTTGGACCACGTTTCATCAATTTTCACACTGGATCCAACAAATTCAATAGAACACAACTTGCAGGCCACATTTCATCATATTTTCAAACTGGACCCTCTCCATACTTTTAAGCACAGTCAACCATGAAATAGATACATATAACTCACTGACAGATGTCAGTAAACTAGCAGAACAGATCAGACATTTCTTACCACAGACTTCAGCAAACCCTAGTTTGCATACGCGCTTTCCTTTCTCTGATGTTGCGTATATACGCGCTTTCGTCCATATCAACCAGCGTATACATCTGTACACACTTCACTGCGCATACGCGCTTTTTCTTCAGCGAAGCCGCGTATATACGCGCTTCCTCTTCAGCAAACTCGCGTATAGATCTTCAACCGTTATAGAGCAGCATACTTCTTCAGATCAGATATTCAGTTCAGATTTACCCTTTTACTTCAGACAAATGTTCGCCTCATTTCAGATCTAAACCTTCCATAAACAGATCTAGCAGATACAAGTACATTCCAGATCTAGATATCTCGCTTCATCATTTCTTCATTAGAGCACCATGGATTCAGATCTATCATCAAACCTTTACCCTTTCCATACAGATATAATTCACAGAGAAGTATTAATTCAAGCTCGAACATCTTGCACCCACACTCATGATTTGCTGATGAAATTCTTCTCCTTATGGGTTTACCCTTTTCAATACCATGAGCCAAAACCAATACCATGAGCCCAAAACTACATTACTTGGAAGTGGTATTCTTGGACGGGGTCTTTTAGACGAATCATTATCCAATACAGTGGGTCAATACCATGGTGGTTACCCACAGTTTTGCACTTTTTTGAGCGCTCTGCCCATACGCGACAGCACGTTGTTTCCCGCGTGCATACGCGACACCCCTAGGCAAATCCGCGTATGCCTTGAGACATACTCTTTTTATCATGGATCTAGCACAAAGCTGAATTTCTTTCTTTGCGAGATAAAGTCGGATTCATCCTGGGAGTGGTAATGAGAGAAATCATAGTGAACAACAGGAAACATGCAGAGTTGCTTACAATCAAATAGATGAAAAAACACATACAAAAAACCTAGATAATAATCATGAACAAGCTTAATATTGAATTATGAATTGTAAAGGAACTTACAAAATGTGACATTATGAACCTGGTCAAGTGCACAAGCAAAAATATCCTGGACATGACCCTGGTTGACAAGTTGTATTGCTCATGATGCAAAAGGATTTGTACCTGCATTGCCAAGTCAATCAAAATCCATCATTATCTATACAATAAATACAAGTAATTGATGTAGTATTTTTTACTCTAAGATGCATTCTTATGATAATGTTAGAACATATGTTGAAAATGTCAAAACATACCTGAATAAGCTCCTCTTCGTTTCAATAAAAATTTATTGGAGTCGCATGAACTTGGAACAAGCCTCCCACGATCTGAAAGAGTAGCAACTAAGTCAACAGTGACTTTTTTGTTGCTACACTGGATCGAGGGAGGTTTGCTCCAAGATTAAATCGCTCCAATAAATTATTTTCTACTAAACAGGGCCAACCACGTGAAGGTGGAAGCTCTTATGGCCCCTCCCCCCCCCTCACATCACTCTCAATTCCCCAATACCCAATCTATATTTCATTTTTTACTTTCATGAGAATAAAAAAAAATATTCAATAACTAATAAAAAATGTTGGAAATATGATGCAGAGTGTTTTCCTTGATGGAAACCCACTGAATGAAGATGAAGACATGCGACTGTTGACTAATACAAAAACAATTCAACAAAAAGTATGCTAGGAAACATTGAAATTAATGCTTGACATAAAAATAGTATGATAAATGAGTTTTTTATATAACGCAAAAAACGTTACAAGTATGGTAACGTTTGTCTTATAATAATATAATATTTTACATTATAAAATTTTCTATTTCTTCTTCCTATTTCTAAAGCTCCTAATTACATCATCAATATCATTGTGCTCTGCTCCTGTTTCGTGCCTTTCGACCTACACTGCTGACCTAGTTGCGTAGTCACGATGTCTGGTCTCATCCAGTGACGGGGCATCGCCTACAAAAATAGATAATATTAAATTTTAATTGTCAGTTTTTAAATATCATTGAAATAGTTCGGTAATATTAATAAAAAAAATTGCAATGATATTATTTACCTGGTGCACCAGTTGTCGTCGTTGGGACTGTTGCCCTGTCTTCCTCTCTGGTGGTAAGATCCTCAAGGGAAACATTCTCTGTCATTTAAACAAAAAAGTTATAAGGTTAACCGTAAAGGTATAATTAGAAAAAATTATAAGTGGAAATTAATTACCGTCACGGCCCTCACTAATAGTAGCATTGTCGGCCTGGTCCCCACTACAATGATCAGGTTGCACGTGAGGATCATCTACATCTGGCTCTAAAACTAGGTTATTTTTCTCGTCGCTAGTGCTGCTCCCCTGATTTAAAAAAAGTTGTTAGACATTAAATTTATGGACAAAAACAAACATATTGAAAGGTTAATGTTTTACCTTATCAGGCATTCTGGATCTTGGGACCTGCCCCAAGCTTCTGCGACGTTCAACTACAGCGTGATAGCCGAAATGGAAAGTGATATTTTTATCTTCCTCTGTAGTTTTTGTTCCGAAGTCATCACCCTACATTACATATGATTTTGTATTTTTAATCATATTTGATAT
>CM076575.1:554978017-555435034 GCA_034641835.2 Pinus albicaulis | reverse complement strand
ATTTTGATTGTACATTTTTCTTAGGAGGTCCATTTTAGACCTCAAAATTCCCCTAATGCTCTTCATCACAGATCAAACACGGGTACTTCCGCTTACGTAGTGAACCATCGTCAGCATGAGATTTGGACGAATCTGGTTTCGGGGTATCAGCTTTGGCCTTACCTTTACCCTTCTTCTTCCCCTTGGAAGTTTTGTCCACCGAATTGGATTGAATGACATTGAATTATGAGGCTTTACCAGGATTTGGAGTGGGCTGAGAAGCAACATTATTTGAAGAATTAGACTTTTGCTTCCCAAAATTTGAAGGAGAAGACTTTTGAGTAGTCTGAGACATAGAACCAATAATACCATTGACGAATGGGGTCACTAGTTCTTTAGAAGTTCCAGTTCGAGGGGCATCAGGCAAGATATCATACAATGTGTGAGACTGAGAGTGCACAAGGTCAAGATACTAGGCACGAGAAATGGCCTATTCCTCGGTTACACATGCCCCCATAGTAATGTCTTTCGCAATATTATTGACAAAGGAGGTAGTGAACCAATCAGTTAGAAGTTGATCAGGAATATCAAACTTGGTCAAACGACGATGACGTCTCCATTCATGAATATGATCTGAGATATGAGTAGCTCTGTCCTATTTTAAGGATGTGAGTAGGTGTGCCCGGTTCCATAACGGACCTTTAACTAAAAATGTGTAAGGAATGCCATGGCAAGAGAGTTGAAATCTTGAAAGATGCCACGAGATAGCTCAATGTACCAATTTGCAGCGGCACCAGTAAGAGTTCATTGGAAAAGACGAAGTCAGATGGAATTGTCAACCCAAGAGTTAGAGGAACACAACAAGTGGTAAGTCATAACATGTGCTTAGGGGTCTTCTCCGGACTTGCCCTCAAATTTAGGACAATCACCGGGAATCTTAGTCGGAACTGGAGGCCAATATAGATTATGAAGAATTGGATCATTCGTTAACTTTGACACATCAGGAAGTTCCAATGTAGTGAGAAAAGGTAATTGAGGATTAAAAGGCATTGGAGGTCTCTGATAAGGACCCATGTTAACATTCCACCTAGCCTACGGGAAATTCCGCCCCCATAATTTACTGAGAGATGATATTGATCTGAACAATGTTAGGTGGAGGAAGAGGAAAAATAGCCATGAGGGCAGGATCTTTGAAGAGACTCGACCCAATGCTCTCGTAGGGAATAGTGATCTTATCCACTTATGAAACATTTTTCTTGGAAGAAGAAGTGAAGAATGACAATTGATCAATAGTAACAATCTTTCCTTCATGCGGGAATATCAGGACACGAAAGAGAGTGGACGGAACGCACAACATAGTGTGAGTCCAACTGCGACTGACGAGAATATTGTAATTGAGCTTGCCATCAACTACTTCTACCTCAACATTGATTGTCTTCCCTTTCAAGGTAATTGGAAAACTAGTGAGAACAACCAAAGGTTTTGATTCTCTTCCATCAAATTCTTCAAGGGAATTTGGTGATGAATTCAAGGTCGAAGAACCAATGGAATTCCAACAAGAAGATGACATGATGCACATTGATGCACCTTCGTCCACAACTGCTCGATGGATATAGAGGCCATTAATGACAACCTATATAATGAGTGCAATATGATGCGGGAGTCGTGGAACAAAATTCTCTAAATCGAAAGCGAGAAGGCTAGTATTAGTAGGATCAACCTCGCCAATCGCAGATAACAAAGTCTTCCGTTGAGACAGAAAACTCTTAAGTACTTCTAGAGCAGACATCACAGATGGTGCCTGAGCCAAATCCTCAACAATACTGTAATGTTGTGCGGCACAGGCGTTTTGATTGTAAGAAGACTTCCAGAGTACACCTTTGGAAGGTGGTCGTACAACGGGCTCAGTACTGGGCTTTTCAATCTGAAGAGGGCCACAAGCAAGAAGAGGAGGAGGACCATCAGTGATCACTTTCCCTGCTTCTTGACGCAATTTGGTATAATATTTCGATCGAGTAGCAATAGAAACAGACACAAAACCGTTCATCATGAACACCTGAGAGCCAAATGGGGCAGAGGACTGAGGTTGCTCTACCATTTGGGTCTGCTAAGATGGAAAAGGTTCTTTAAGAACAACTGTAGTTCCCTAAGAGCCTTTGAGAAATCTACTTACTTCGGCCCATTGAGGACAGTCCTTGGTGTAGTTCTCTTCACCACAGATCAAACATGGGTACTTCGACTTACGCTATGAACCATCAGCAGCACGAGATTTGGATGAATCTGGTTTCAGGGTATCGGCTTTGGCCTTACCTTTACCCTTCTTCTTCCCCTTGGAAGTTTTGTCTACCAGATTGGCCTGAACGAAATTGACTTCCGAGGTTTTACCAAGATTCAGAGTGGGCTGAGAAGCAACATTATTTTAAGAACTAGACTTTTGTTTCCCAGAATTTGAAGGAGAAGACTTTTGAGAAGTTTGAGACACGGAACCAATAATACCATCGACGAATGGGGTTGCTGGTGCTTTAGAAGTTCCAGGTCTAGGGGCATCAGGCAAGATATCGTACAATTTTCCAGACTAAGAGTACACAATATCAAGATATTGGGCACGAGAAATGGCTTGTTCCTTGGTTACACATGCCCCCATAGAAATTTCTTTCGCAATCTAATTGAAAAAGGAAGTAGTGAACCAATAAGTTAGAAGCTGGTCAGGAATATCATACTTGATGAAACAACGATGACGTCTCCATTCATGAATATGATCCGAGATATGAGTAACTCAGTCTTGTTTCAAGGATGTGAGGAGGTGTGTCCCAGTTTCATAACGAACTGGTAATTGAAAATGTGTAAGGAATGCCATGGCGAGAGATTTGAAATCTTGAAATATGCCACAAAATAGCTTAATGTACCACTTTGCAGCAACACCATTAAGATTCCATTGGAAAATATGGAGTGAGATGGAATCGTCAACCCAAGAGTTAGAGGAACACCACAAGTGGTAAGTCATAACATGCGCTTGGGGGTCTTCTCCAGACTTGCCCTCAAATTTAGGAGAATCACCAGGAATCTTAGTCGGAGCTGGAGGCCAATACGGATTATGAAGAATTGGATCATTCGTTAACTTTGACACATCAGGCAGTTCCAACGTAGTGAGAAAAGGTAATTGAGGATTAAAAGGCATTGGAGGTCTCTGATAAGGACCCGTGTTAACATTCCACCTAGCCTACGAGAAATTCTGCCCCCATATGTTTTGTCCCGGAGGATTCTGATCATAGGGGTTATAAGCCTGATAATTCTGCTGATACTGGGGTTAACGACTAGGATACTGATTCTAAGCATACCATTTAGGTCCTTGTTGAGAAACGTATTGATTCTGTTGCAGAATGTAAGCATGGCCTTGAGGTTGATTATACACTAATTGGGATGGATTTTGAGGTTAAAAAGTGAAACCTTGGGGTGCACTATATACCGGTTGATATTGACCTTGGGGGTAATAAGCGCCTTGGGGTTGAGCAGGTGGACCCTGCTGAGAATGTTGAGCGGGTAACTGAATAGGCAGACCCTGCTGAGTCGAATAAACAGGTTGAACCAGCTGCTGAGCAGGTTGAAAAAGCTGTTGAACATATTGAATTGGTTGTTGAACAGGTTGAACTGAATGCTGAGCTGGTTGAGTAGGCTACACCTGCAGAATACGTTGGCCTGGATAATGAGATCCACCAGGTTTCCCTTGTGGAAGAGGTTTCCCTGATGGTGGAGATGGACTAGGTTGTCCCTGATGACCAGGTTGACCCAGAGCAGGATCGTAGGGTTGTCCTTGTTTCACAAAGTTTTGGACATACTGAACGTACGACTGCTACTGTTGTATAATAGGTTGTCCCTATGGGGGGTAAATTGACCCTCTGGAAACATACGACGTTCCTAGTTGAAGCTGGCTTGAAGGACCAGAGGGTTGTTCTTGTTGGACTGAAGGTTGACCTTGCAGACCATAAGGTTTTCCCTTAGGACCAAAGGATTGTCCCTACTAAGCTGAAGGTTGTCCCTATAAGGGTTGTCCTTGTAAGCCTGAGGGTTGTCCTTGTAGGAAAGGTCCTTGATAAGTGACAGTTTGATAAGGATCAATGGGAAACGAATAAATTGGGTTGCCGAAAACATCATAATGGTGAGGATGATTGACAGGCACGTGGGGTGGCCAAAAACCCTGAGAGTTCTATTGCTGAATAGCCAACAAATACTCTTCAAAAGTAAGGCTACTAGGAATCATAGGGACAGTCGAGGTCTTACTAGAAGAAGATGGGGCCGTAAGAAATTGAGCATCCGGAGAAGGAGCATAACGTCGGTGAATGTCTAACATGTGCTCATCAAAAGTATAGGTAGAAACCATAGGTGTAGTCGTAGCCGCACTAGCAAGTGCAGTCTCTGGAGCACGATTTTGTGATTCGCTCGACCCTGATTGATCAGACACGTAGGATTAAGTAATATAGACCTATGAGTGTGAAAATACTCTGACGACTATGTTGTAACAACCAGCATAGATGAAGCTACACAGACAGTAGGTCGGACTGGGAAAGATGTAACAATGACTGACGAACCCAGTGTCGAAGATGACAATCCTAATGAAGGGAGGACTGAACTCCTAGGGGGAGTTGATGTACTAGATTGCACTATGGATGCAACACCATACATAATCTAACTCAAAGTCCGATAACCGGGTGGAAGTGACACCGATTGAGGAGAATATTGAACAGAAACATGTGGAATATCTTCAAGGAAAAGTTGATATTCTCTTGTAGAAACATGCATTCCTTCATTTTCAATAGGACTCGAAGAATCCATATCTGATGAAGTCGTAAGATCGTCAAAAAGATGACGAGGACTAGGAGGTATAGTAGTAGCTACGAATGGTGATCACGAAGTAAGAGGAGGAAATTATTCCTCGTCCCCAAAACCAGACCAAGCACCTGGAGGAGGCAAATTTACTCAACTGACTCTTTAGGAGGAGATCGAGTAGCGAGAGGTAAAATAGCTAGGAGAATAGGTTGTGAAAACTCAGCAGACCTAGTGGACTGAGGGGTTTTGTAAGAAATGTCAGGAAAGGAACTACCACTAGGAGGCAGTGAGGAAGACGATGAAACTAGTGGTTCCGCCACTGTGACCATATTTCAAAACAGACAAGGAAAAAGAGATAGCCAATAGAAGGCTTCGATACCAAGGCCTAAGGAAAACAAAGACAAGCCAAGTAATAGAATTTTAATGGGCATGTGATCGTGGGTAATTAATTTTATGACATTGAAACCGGACTTTATTGTTTCATGTTTTAAGAGTCAAGAAATAGACAAAATATGACTAGTCACTTTCAATTTTAAATGAGCGTGAAAGGACAAGTTCTCGATGATCTCTTCTCTTTTTAAAGAGTCACGAAAAGATCAAAATGACTACTCTGGTAATCTAAGAAAGAGGGGTGTACCAAGTTTCTATGAACTAACATATACACCTTGGTGATCAAATAAAAAAGAAATGACCAAGGACTTTCCATGTGTGTAGGTAGTCTCCCCAAATACTGTGTTCGGTGTATCACGGTTACAGGGCGGTAGACTCAGCTTCCTATGGATAAAATATTTTAACCTATAGGGGTCTCCCTCTATATACTCGACATTACGGGAGCACAAGTCCATACTAGCACTATCTAAATCCAAAAGGCGAATGACAACTACTAGGTTTTAAGACTCTGGAACACGTCTCTAGCCTAGACCACTAAAATGTGTGCATTAGGTTCCAATGTTTCCTTAGGTTAATTCAATTGATTTTATAGTTGATCTTGAATTATGTTTCAATTTCAGGCCCTACTGAATTTCGATCTCAAATTTCCTAAATGAAAACTACATGCAAATGAACACCATTTTCCTTCAATGAATGATAATTAAGAGAAGGATAGAGATCTTTCAAAAAATAGCAATCAATGGAATCAAACGAAGAAATCCGCTATTGCATCTAATTAGATTTCTCAAAGGAACTCAGGGAACTAAAACTATTCTTAAAGAACCTTTTCCATCTCAGCAGACCCATATGGTAGAGCAACCTCAGTCCTCTGCCCCATTTGGCTCTCAGGTGTTCATGATGAACGATTCTACGTCCTTTTTTATTGCTACTCGATCGAAAGATTATGCTGAATCGCGTTAGGTAGTGGGGAAAAATATTGCTGATGGTCCTCCTCCTTTGCCTACTTCTGGCCCTCTTCAGATTGAAAGGCCCAGTACTGAGTGTTACACAAATTTTTGACCTTCCCCGCAATCCCCATCCCGCACATTGGAAGCTCATTTCTGTGAACAAAATAAAGTGTCATGCCTTTCAAATATCATCATTACATCCCTTACCATGAGTCAAACATTCCTTCTGTTGACCATTTCCTGAATAGAGCACCAAAAACACCTATTTTTTCCTTGGCACTAGTAGTCTTTTATGCCCTTGCACCGATGAGGAAGATTAACACTGGCCCCCACACTAGCTGGCGCTCTATCTTAGTTAGCTGCCTGCACCAATATATTTATGGAAATTTTTTTAAAAGTATAGGTGAAGTTTCAATCATAACAACTTCGTGGATGAGTCATGGGGAGTGGTTTGACTGAATAACCATGGCATTCCTCCTTTGGCCTCTTGTTTCCACCTTTTGGGGAAACCTCCCAAGGGATAAGGCCTCCCTTCCACCATAGTAGGGATCCCAACCTCCTCCTCTTCCTCTATAAATATAGCCCATCCTCCATTGATGAAGCTAGATGAGCTTAGCTGAGCTGAAATAAAGAAGCAGAAACACTGGAGAGATTTCTATTCAAGATAGAATGGAAGAGTCCCTTATTGAGAGAGCTTATGCTTGTTCCTTCATCCCGTTCGAATTCCCTGACATTCGTCGAGATGTGCTTCAACTGAACCCCGCTGAAGGAGGATGTGATGTCAAGGCTTGGTTGTAACTCTTTCTTCTATTAATACATATGTATAACTATTGTCTGGTTCCCATATCGCATTGATGTGTTTTATTAATGCTATATGCTTAACCCTCCTTGACTGGTTAGTAATTATGAATGAGATTGTTGTTTTGTATGCTGCTCTTGTTCGTTGATTTTGTGCAGGTATCCAAGCATCACTGCAAAAGGATCGTGACTTACTGAGACAAGAATTGAGAGGCCACCACTACAACAACTACGGTGACAACGTTGGAATCTAGGTAGGTTGATCTATCGTGTCTATTTCATTCAGTAATTATGAGCCTACACTCTAGTTTGTCATTTTGTTATTAGAACTACTCTAGGGATAAAGGGATCGTGTCTGTCCGTAGAGAGGATTTACCTGTGTAACAAATTGGTGACTCCACTAGGGATCAGTGTGAGTTTGTATTTTTACCCTTTTCTAGTCGACTTCGGTCATTTGCTTGTTTGTATATCTTTTCTGGTCTGTTTTCTTATTTAGAGTCCTCTTGTTCAGCTCCAGAGTGTTAAGATTGACCTCTGCTCATTTGGATTTCCCTTTTTCCCATAGATATCCGGCTCGGCGTGTTCTTTGGTTGAACAGTCACACCGATTGGCACATGTTTCTTGTGTTGCACTAGCGCCAACCCATTTTTGGCGCAGATTACATCCTTACAGTCACATCGAATCTTGTAGGGTTTGTATTGATTCTCCTTTTGAGTTTTTGGTCAGTTGTGCTTGTCTCTGGGTAGATTTTTGATTTGCAATTATTTTGTTGAGATTGTTTTGACTGTCACAGACTTGTTCTTATCAGTTGTATGTCTGTTTACTTGTCAGTATAGTTTATGACCTTAGGATTATTGAGTATCATAGTTCACTGAGCCTTCTGATCGGAAGTCGAGTTTTTTGATTCTTGTCAGTCACATCTCTTGATCAATTGTGTTTAGTTCTTTTTGATCCTTTGAGAAGTTGTTTCGGTTGAATGATCATTTCGGGTTTCGTTTGATTTTTCTTCTTGCTGCTCCAAGCATATATTGCATTGCTTTTTTGGATCGTTTCACAAATTTTTCTTTGATTGGAAGAGTGTTTCATTGGTTTGAGTAGCTCTTTACATTCGCAATCCTAGAACTAGTGTTTGTTTTTTTTTTCATGTCATTAGAGCATTGTGTGCCTCATTTCATTGAAAAAATAAAAAAATTGCATTCTTTCATTTGTTTGGAAAAGGAAAGTTCTTTTTCATAACTAGTGCTTGATTAGCTAGGAAATAATTTCTTTCATTTTTCGCTTTATTGAATTTGATGCATTAGCGGATTTCTTCGTTTGATTTAATTGATTACTATTGTTTGAAAGATAAGGCAAAGAAGGAGTCTTTGAAACCTTATCAAGGGATTTTGAAGAAGGGGAAATGGGAAAAACATGAAAATGAGAGATTTTCATGGGAAATGGAGGGATAAAAACTGAGTTTAGTTTTGGCAAAAGGAGAAAGGAAAAAGGTGTTTGCAGCAGTATTTTTCCTTGGAAATTAGCAGGATTTCTGAAGGGGAAAAAAGGCACAGTAGTGAAGACTGGGACAGAGGCAGGAGGCCTCCAAGAGTCTTCAGGAGCCAACACTTTTTAGTCATAAAATTTGTTCCTTGAAGGCTCCAAAGAGTTTTAGCCAGCATTTGGTATAACAAATTTTATAGCTGGCTAACAATGGCTCCACTTGGGGATGATGCCTTCTTGAAGGCATCAAGAACTTTCAGACTTGGATTCTTTGGGAGGCTGATCAGTTGCCTCATCCATTGGGCTGCCCTTCCTTTGCTGAGATGACTTTCTCTGAAAGCATATAGCAATCATAAAGATAATGGATCTTTATCAATACAAGCTTTCTACCTACCCAATCTTACTGATCTAACATTTTCTCTTTATTAGAGTGCACTTGGATTGGCAAACTCTTTTTACAACATTTTATTCTTTTGAAAATATAAAACTAATCTAATTATACTCCTTATTTCTCCTTGAACTCATATTAAGCAGTTGAGCTCAGATGCTTCTCTACCTATTCTACCATCTGTTGGGATTAAACTGTCCAACAGATTTTTATTCTCTAAATTCTACAACAGAAATTGAAAAGCATTCAAGTTAGGATTGAACAGTCTAACTTGATGCTGGTCTATGGCATAAAAAACAAGCTTCACATAGACGTTTATTTTGCACAAAATTTAAAACAAAAATGGAAGGCTTGAGATATGAAATTTGGAAACATTTCCTTCCTCTTTTCTATAGCTCTGTTTTGATCTTTGTTTTGAGCTATCTTTTCTTTTCTTCTGGTTCAGGTTTTGATCTGATTAGAACCAGACTTTTACATCTTTTGACTCAGAATTTGAAATAGATTTGAGTCATTTTCTCTTTGAAATTTTAGGTTCAGATTTTGAGCATGTTTGAACCTTTAATTTCTATCCTAAACTATCTACTGATAAGCCAAGATTAAACAGTTTGGAAAATCGAATTCACTATCCTATCAGCAGAAAATTTAAAGTATTTAGTCAAGATTAAACTGTTTGACTAACTAGAAGTGTGTTTTTCAGGAGTGGCATTTGATCTTGCACACTTTCAGATTTGTTTTTCTTTTTTGGTATGGGGCTATACCTTTACTGTTTTCACCATCTGCCCTCTTTTCTTTCTTTCTCTTTTTTTGTATTTTTGATTTCATAACTTTGAATGCAATGTTTCAGACTATGATATTTACAATGACAAATAAAATGCTTTGAAACTTAAGATTCTTGGCAGAAGTAATGCTTGAGCATCCTGCCATTGACAGGACCTCCATATAGGTCTTCTCCATTCATTTCTTTCAAGAAAAATGCATTGTGACCCCTCTCAGCATCAATAATATAGGGTCCCTTCCACAAGTTCTCAAACTTGCCATGTTTTCCCTTCTCTTCTCTCCTTGAATCCCACTTAAGAACAATATTTCCAACTTGGAAATTGTTTGCCTTAGTCCTTTTGTCAAATAGCTTCTTCATATTTTCTTGGACCAACTGTGTTCTCTCATAAACTTCTTCTCTGGTCTGCTGTAAATGGATTTTTTGGTTGATTCTTCTCTGCATATCATTCTCTTCAATCTGCACTTCTTGAAGGAGTTTCATGACTGGAACTCCCAATGAGGTAGGAAAAATTGCATCCATGCCATAAACTAACTGATAGGGGGACATATTTATTGATTTCTTTGTAGTTAATCTATCAGCCCATAAGGCATGAACCAGCTTACTGTGCCATGATTTTTGATTCTATTCCAACAGTTTTTTGATTATATTGATGAGACTCTTGTTGGAAGATTCAGCTAATCCATTTCCTTGGGGATAGTAAGCAGTGGAATGGCCCAAGGTTATGTGGTATTTGTAACAGAAATCAACCATCTTCTTAGATTTAAAATCAACAGCATTGTCTGTTATGATTTTTCTGGGACAACCAAATCTGGATAGGATATTTGTTTCAAGGAACTTGATAATGACAGAGTCATTAGCATTTCTGGAGGGTATAACTTCTATCCACTTGGTAAAGAAGTCAGTGGCTGTGAGGATCCACTTATGTTGAGCTGAGGAGGATGGGTGAATTTCCCCAATGAAGTCTAAACCCCATTTTTGAAAAGGTGCCTCAACTCTGATAGGATGTAAGGGTAAGGGAAGAAGTTTTCTTTTGCCATAAAAAATTTGACACTTATGGCAAGACATGACCAAATTTTGAGTGTCCGGGAAAAGGGTAGGCCAATAGTAACCAGATCTAAGAATTTTGTTTGCTGTGGCCTTCCAGTAGAGGTGTCCTCCACATTCTCCATCATGCAATTCATGCATGATTTTTCCTGCATCATCTTCAAGTAAACATTTAAGCAAAATTCCAACAGCATTTTTCCAATATAATACTCCATCTAATATGCAAAAACTCAAAGCTTTTTGTTTCAAAAATCTAGCTTTAGTTTTAGACAGAGAAGGAGGGGCGTTTAAATATAAAAGCACATAAATAATGTCAGCATACCAAGGAGAATTCAGAAATGTTTCTTCAATAAAAGGAGCAGTATATTCTTCTATTTCCTCCAACACATCTACCATATTTATGTCTAGTGCTTGAAAGTTAGACTCAACCATAAGTTTTGCTAATCCCTGCCCTTTAACTAGTTTGGTGGGCCTAATTTCTAAGTCATATTCAAGAATAGTTGCAATCCATTTTCCCCTTTTACCATCAGGGTCTTGACTTAGAATGTCCTTGACAACAGTATGTGGAACAAAAGCAATTATGTGAGAGTGTAAAATATAGACCCTAAAATCTTTTAATGCTTTCACTAATGCTAAGGCTTGCTTCTCCATGATGTTATATTTGAGAGGAGCATCTCTTAAGGCCCTACTAAAGAAAGATATTGGTTGTTCTTGCCCCAAGTCATTCTTTTGAAGTAAAACTGCAGCTATTGTATGCTCAGATGCAAAAGAAAATATATAAAAGTTTTTGGTGAAATATGGACTAATCAAGACTGGTTTGAGTAAGAGCTTGTTTGACCAGTTCGAATGATTGTTGAGCTGGTAAAGTCCATTTTACACCTACATCTTTCTTAAGCATGTTTGTAATGTTTTTTAATAGCTCAGCAAGGTTGGGGATAAACCTTCTCAAAAAATTAATCTTTCCAATGAAAGATTGTAATTCTTTGAGGCTTCTTGGATGACTGATTTGTAATATGCCATCTATCCTTGTAGGGTCTATTTTGATTCCCTCTTATGAAATTATATGGCCAAGAATTTTACCTTCTTGGAGACCAAAGAGTGTCTTCTTGGGATTCAATGATAAGCCAAATTTCCTACACTTCTCAAAAAAATTTCTCAGGTGAATCAAATGTTCTTCATCAGTTTTTGAGAAAATGGTTATGTCATCAAGGTAAATGATTATGAAATAGCCAATGTATTCAGAAAAGGCTATGTCCATGGCCCTTTGGAAAGTGGCCCCTGCATTCATTAATCTGAAAGGCATTTTGACATACATAAAGGTGCCCCAAGGTGTAGTAAAGGTAGTTTTGATTTGATCACTTGGGAGCACTAACACCTGGTTGTAACTTGAGAACCCATCTAAGAGGGATATCCTTTTTGACCCAACTACCCTTTGAAGTATATGGTCCATCTTGGGTAAGGGGTAGTTGTCTTTTAAAGAAGCTTTGTTTAAGTTTCTGAAATCAATACAGAGCCTGATTTCCCCTGTTTTCTTTCTAACAGAAACCAAGTTTGATACCCACTCGGAATATCTAATTGGTACAATGATCTCAGCAGCATGCATTTTTTCAATTTCTGCCTTAACTAAAGGGAGTAAAAGGGGGTTTATTCTCCTTAGTTTTTGTCTAAAAGGCTTTTGATTTTCCTTCAAAGGGATTTTATGTTGGATGATGCTGGTATCATATGATTTTAGGTCTTTGTATCCCCAAGCAAAAACATCTTTAAACTCTTTGAACAGCTCTATGTACTGCAATTTTATGTGAGCTGGGAGAGCGCTGGACAACTTGATCATCTTAGGTTCTGTTAGACTGCCTATGTTATGTTCTTCTACATTTGTTTCCACAGGCTCCATTCTTGGTTCTTTGGCTACATCGTTAAAGTAAAAAAGGTGTTCTAAAGGTGCTAGACCTCTTGGAATTTTATCATTTTTGCAATGTAAAACTTCCAATTCTTCTTGGTTTGCGTTGTAAATTACCTCTGCTTCAAAAGGATTCTCATAATGATTTATATTAGCAGTATATGTCATTTCAGCTTCTGGGATTTGTTCAATATACAAACAATTTTCTTTATGGCTGGTTTCTGATATTGGTATGCTGAAATCATTTTCTGATTTCAAGAAATCATCTATGTGTTTGTCAGAATCAAACACTTGCCAGTGATCTTTGTTGTCAGGCACATCAGACCTATGTTTTACCTTCACACTGAGTTGTTCATTTATTTTGGGTATCTGGAAATTGCTGGCATTGAAAGCGAGTTCATTTGCTAGATGATTTAGTTCTCTTGGAATGAAAATAAGTTCATACTTTTCAAAGGTTTTCAATATATCAAGGGCAGCGTTTCGATATTCCCTAAGTCTTAGGTTTTTAGCTGAGTATTCTCCTTTGATTTGTCTTATGATAAGTTCAGAATCTCCTAAGATTGATATCCTCGAGGCTTCTAACTGTTTAAGCAATTTTAAGCCTAGGAGAAGTGCTTCATACTCAGCAATATTGTTAGTGCATGGGAAATCCAATTTGTATGAAAAACTCTGTTTGGTATTTTGAATCCACACACCTTCTCCTGCACTTGTTTTATTACAATATCCATCAAAGTTTAGGGTCCAAAGTATGTCATTCCTATTTTCATTTTCTTGTTGCTGTTGATTGGTAATGTTTTGAATTTGATTGAAGGGAAGATTTGATTGTTCTGGTGAACTGATTGGGTCTATGTTTTCTTTATCTTGTTGAGTAATTTCATCTTTGTTATATAAGATAAAGGAATCTAAACTTGATTGAATAGAATAGATTGGAGAGTTGTTTGGTTTGTCTATATTGCTCACCATGTATTTCATGTGAGATTCCCTATATAGTCTTCTGTTTTGATTAAAAACGGGAATGGTGGCATAAGACATGTCCATTTGAAGGCTTCCCTGAAGTTTGGCTCCCCAATATCTGGATAAGAGCATGCCATACTTAGGGGGAATGTCAGCTACAACTATGTCCATGACTAAACTCTTAGCAGGGATTTGGGACAAGTTAACACACAAATATTTGATTAAACCCAAACATTTGACTCTGCTTGAGTCAAAGGAATACAAGTCTTTGTATGGTTTAGTAATTTCTAAGCCTAAGCTTTCCATCACTACCTTGGTCATTAGATTATGTGAAGCTCCTAAGTCTAACATGGCATTGTTTAAAATTTTCTCATGTATGTGCAAACTAACATAGAAGTGAGGAACAACCCCTTCTTGGTAATTTCCTTCAACATCTGGACCAAACAACAACTCAGGTTTTTCATCTGTCAAGTTTAAGGTGTCAGTATCACTTCCTAAGTTCAAAGCTTTCAAAGCTTTTCAATTGAATTCTTTTCAGCAACTTTGATTTGCTGAACCTTGTTTGGACTGGTAATTGGGACATTTTTATTAGGACCACTACCTGAAGTGCTAGTGGTACTCTGTTCAACATTTGGCTGGACAGCTTTATCTTTGTTCATGTCTGGTTTCTTGGTCAAAATGTTGGTTTTTTCTGCTGTCTTTTTGGGCTGAGTTTCTGTGTTTTTCTTGACAACAGTGCTAGTGTTCTTATATTTTGAATTATCTATGCTTCCCTTGCTCCTAATATCATACTGTTTGTGTACCTCCATGATTGCATTTTCAAAACCCAATCTATAGTCATCAGAATCTACATAGGTATTTGTATTTTGATCATAAGAGAAGAAATATTGTTCTTCTTCAGTGAGGAAAACATCATCCCCACTGTCTGATCCAATCAAATTTACATGAGATTCGTCCAACCTTTCCAACTCCCTATCTTCTTCATATTGATCTGCATAGTTCTGTTGAAAGGGAGGTCTAATCTGTTGGTCACTTTCTTTTTTCTTATCTTGATTATTGTCCCTTCTATAATTATGATTTCTATTTATGTTTTGGGAGTTGTTCTGATTGTCTCTTGGCTGTGTTCTCTCAAGTATGCTCATCCTTTTCATGATCTCTTCCAACCTCTGTTCTGTCTTTGAGCTATATGTCGAGGGTGTAGTTTCATCTTTATAATTTACCCTCTTCTCTGATCTTAACCTATTTCTTTTCTCAATTATGTTTGCTTCTACACTCATAGCTCCTTTCTGCATGTCTTCTAAGGTTAAGTAATCCCTCTCCCTTAACTGATACATCATGTCAACATCAAGGCCTTCGGGATATCTTACTAAGGCCATGCCTTGAGGAGGCTTCATGTGAGGTGGAAGAGCATTGTAAATGCTATTAAACCTAGTGGAGTAGTCAGGAATACTCTCTCCTTGATTTCTCTTGAGGCTGCTATATTCTGCCAGTATTTGGAGAGGATTCTTTTTGAGTTCCCATTTGTTGATAAATGTTTGATGCAAGGCAGGGAGATCATTTATGCTATTAGGAGGTAAGTTTTTGAACCATTTCTTTACATCTCCTCCTAAAATCTGGGCGAAGATCCTCATCTTCACAGTTTCTTCTTCTATCTCCATGTAATCAAATGCATCTTCCATCCTATCTACATGATGTTGGGCTATTGTAGACTCTTTTCTAGTGAAGTGAGGGATTTTAGATTGGTAATCATTTGGTAAGGGAAGTAGAGGTTGTGGTAACACTAACGGGGCATACCATGTTGCCATGGTTGGAAATAAGGGTGGATTTACAAGAGGTGGATTTACAGTAGTGAAAGTGGGCTGAACAGGAGTGTTTTGCACAATGGTAGTATGAATTGGAGTAGAAGAAATACTTGGGCCAGCAAACTGATTTTGAGCAGACTTGTTATGAAAAAGGCTAAAGTGATAAAGAAGCTGGGAATCAGGAGGAGTGGAAGGTGAGGCTTCTCTACTGAAGCTTTGTTGCAAATCTGCAATATCAAGGTCAGTTTGGTTTAAGTCACCTTGAGATTTGGTTCTAAAGATGTTCTTTGTATGATGTAAATCAAAGTGTGAATCCTCTAAGACCACAAGGTTTTTAGGGACAAAATTTGTTCTTAAGAGGCTCCTATTAGCAGCTGAATTTCGAGAGTTAGAAGTCTGCCACAAAATTCTCTCAGGATTGTCAACGATTAAAGGAGGATTTGGGTCTGGATGGGATCTAGTATTGATCCTATGTGAAGCCAGACTGCTTTTCAAAAAATGAGAGAGGTGGGGGTTTTAGGGACTGTTTTTGGAAGCTTCACCTCTCAGGATGTTTTGTCTAAAATGGGACTAGGCTTCTAAACTTTCTTCAAGGCTAGTTAACACAATCTTAAAGAGATTTGGGAACCTAGATGAGTAATAGGCCTACTTGGGCTAGTGGAGTCGCCAGGTGGAAACTTTTAGTTTTTTATGAAGGTAAGATATTGGATGGTTCCACCACCATGCTTATTATGAAGCCAAACTGAAATGTTTTTGGGTTTTTCTGAGTTTCTTGATTTTATAGGTTATGAGAGTGTCCTAAATCTGACTTAACACTTAGCTAGGGTGTCAAAACATACAGAGTTCACTCTTATGGCTTGGTAACTGAATCCTTCAAGGTTGGATAAGGCTTTACGAGAATCCTAAGGGTTACTTAGTTTGTCACTGATTCAATTAAGTCCTATCATGATTACCATTTGTTAGGTAGTGCTTGAGGGAGGTTACCTATGTTATACTTAGACAGTGAGTGTTTTGTTTTGAAGATTTTACTCAGTGTCCCACCGTGATCGCCATTATGTTGGTGTCCCATGTTTTGATAGTATGGCAAATCAAAAGACAAGGCAACATCAGAACCAATCTTTAAAGTTACAGGATCTAGTCCTCCTGTTCTCAGAGAGGGATCTCTCAAAAAGTTTGTTTGCAAAGGTTTATCTTGTGTGCTTTGAGTATTGGTTTTAGACTAGTTATTAAGTGCAGGTGTTTATTTGTTTGTTTGTTTGGTTGGAATGATACAGCAGAACATGAAAGGCCTAGGAAAGATATATAGGAAAGAGAAATATCTGGTTCATTGGGAAATGGAGTCAAGAAAAGGTCATAACAAACTCATCAATGGATATGGGATATCAAAGGGAAAATCTAACTTGGCCATAGGATCCTTTTGTTTTTGGAATGAGATGAACATTAATGATTTGGAAAGAGAGGTTTAATTCTCAACAAAGGGAATTCAAAAGCATAATTTGAACATTAAAGAGCTCTTCGATAGACAGGGCTAACCATAAATTCTACAAATCACACCTTTAAGCAAATAATGATTTCAAAACAACTTTTAAAATGAAATCTAAGATTCGGGGAACACCCTATTTCCTCAAAGATTTATTTTAAAGGACTTAGAAACATAAAATATTTACTGATAATTATAGTCATAGAAGAGGGAACACCTAAAAACATCTATGATCATAATTATAACGACCTTTAAGCCAACTGTTTAAGTGAGGACAAAGGGCAAGATCAAAATAGACCTCTTTGATTCACTATAAGCAAAGAAATTCAAAGGGAGACTTCAATAACAGTTTTTAAGTGGCAGCGGACAAGGAGGGAGAACCATAAACCATGCTGAAACCAACTGTTTGAAATATTAAGGAAATAAACAAGCATGAAGATTAAAGACTCTAAAATACTTCAGCAGAAGAAAACATGAAACAGTGAAGGATGAACAGGTCTAAGGTGCTTCCAAGAGTCATTTCTTAGCCTAAAAATTTCAACCTATTGTAGTAAGAAATTATGGAACATAATGAAAACAGAGGAAAACATAAAACAGTTCAGAATACTTCACCAACAGCCAAGCTCATGGATCCAATGATAGAGCCTTCTCAGGAACAAGCATGCAACAACATCATCAAGGTTTCCAAGACTTCAGTTTCTTCTTCAACTTCAACGGACTATGTATTTATTTCAGAGAGTTTCAGTATTACAACTGGTGATCAAACAACAACCAACCCCTCACTCATCTTCTGCAGAAGTATATATAGAAGAATGAGGAGGTGAGATCTGATAAAAGATCTCCAATTACAATTAATACAGACTTAATGGCTTCTGGCCTTTGGGGGGCTCAATGAAGAAACTTACATGGGTGTACTCTGTATTAAATGTTTTACATAAATATTTAAGCTCGGTGGGATCTTTTGTTGACCTTTGAGGCTCTGTGTGGCATCAAAGTAACTCTGCAGATGTTTTGTCATTAAGTTCCTTGGCAGAATTTACTCTTTGACTGCGTTTTGAGACAAATATCTGATCCTGATCAATAAATTCGGCTTCTCATTGAATACTTTGAGGCACAGGTGGCATTTCAGCAGCTGGGAGGAATAAATCCGTCTTAATGTGGCGGTGGAGGCTTTCCTGTTTGATAAAACACTTAAAATTCTCTTCAAACTGTGTTTTAATCGGGGATTAGGCTTTTGATAAACATTCTTAGCCGTGATCCTCGCAAAATTTGTCTTTAATCCTCTGTTCTGATAAATTTTGGTCTTCGTCACTGATACTCTCTGACTGTGCCCGATCCATGGTTTTTGCTGGTGTGCAGGGCTCGCGCAAGGACGATATGGCATCAATGCCTGAGGAAACACTGATGAAACATGAATTTAGACCCTGCAAAGGATTTTCTTTGCTGAATTGGAAGCGGGAGGATCGTCACCTTCCTCCTTTGAAATTTCCTGAGTTATGGCAAAAAAACCATAAAAACCCTGCATAATACAAAAACTATTACAAAATCCATGAATTTATAGGTTTATTGCTATGGAGGATGTGTGGGGGAAGCGTGGCTATTGGATGGCATCGTCCAAAGGTCCGGATTGATCGGGAGAAGTCATAGAGAGGCGGAAGAATTGTTTAAATCAGAGCCGTCGATCACGCAGAGATCAACAGTCGGGAGCGGAAACGGAAAGTCAAAGCAGAAAATGTTGACTAGGTGATCGAATCAGGGCGATGAAATGTGGGTCGTCGATCTGCAGATCAGATCGATGGCGGAGATGCTCCAATGACCGCGCCGTAGCCCGATTAACCATCCGGCATCTTCGGTGAGCGATAGCCGTCGAATGGGCGGCCTCAGATCGGACGGCACGCATCAATATCGCGTCAGGTCCATGTCCGAACGTTAACGCGTGATGGACGGTGGTTTTATGAATAGTGCCCAGGACACGTGTCGTCTAGCGTATGGGATCGCTGCCGATCGGGAAAAAACCGTCGTCGCCCAAAGGCAGTGTGATGAATACCGCGCGGTTTTCGGAATGGTGAGTGGAATGCAGTAACTCACTGGGAGATGAACTCTACACCGTCCTATCATCGCATCGTATCGATGCTTTGTACGACTTAAAATTGGAAATCCAAGTGGAAAATTTTATAAAATAATAAAACCATCGATTTTTAATATAAACCAAGGTTTTTAAATATTATTTTACGGTTGTAAGTTTGGGGTCCGATCATGGGACCTTGGGAAAAGTGGAGGATAATACACCTGAATAAAAGGAGGGGCTAAGGGCAACACGATAAGCGCCTGGAGAGTTGGTGCTTGGTTCTGGCGCCAGGGCGTATGGGAGGGAGGACTAAAAACTTAGCCCAAGGGGGCTTAAGTCCCAAATACATAAAAATGTGCATTTTAATGGTTTTCAAAGGAATCTAAGAATTTTGATAAGGCCAAAGGGGAGTCTTAAAACCTTACCAAGGGATGTTGAACAAAGGGAAAAGGGGAAAAACATGAAAATGAGGGGTTTCATGGGATATGAAGGGGTTGAAAATGAGGTTAGTGTTGGGAGAAGGGGAAAAGGAATAAAGGTGTTTGTAGTAGTGTTCTTCCTTGGGAATCAGTAGGATTTCTGAAGGGGAAAAAAGGCACAGTAGTGAAGATTGGGACAGAGGCAGGAGGCCTTCAAGAGTCTTCAAGAGCCAACACTTTTTAGTCATAAAATTTGTTCCTTGAAGGCTCCAAAGAGTTTTAGCCAACATTTGGTATAACAAATTTTATACCGCTTACACTTGAAACTATGTGATTTTTTCAAAGGTATTTCGAGGAGGTTGTTGTATTTTTGTATCATAGTTTTTAGCTTATACCCCTCTTTCCATCTTTTCCTTCTATTTGCATGTTTCAACTAGGAATTATCTTCTTTAAGTGAATTCTTTCTCTCCTGTCGCATTTCCTATCCTTCCTATAGCATGCTTTTTGTTTTCTTGTAGAACAATGCTTTTTCCTGTTTTGGATGTTTGTGGTGCTTTTCATTGCTCAAAGGTTGATTCTCTAGTGGTGAAACCCCACAGACATGGAGTCTTGGGAAGTTTGGAATTAGAGATGTGACGTCCTCATTTTTTCCCTCAACTGGCCCTACCTCCTCTTTATTCCTTGGGTACTACTCAATGGTAATTGGGACTTTTGTGGTAGTTTTAGGTATTTCTTGTTTCACTCTAGTGCTCTTCCTTATCTTAAAGTAAAGAGGGGTTTTTCTTGGTATTTTCTTCTTAGATTTCAATGAAGTTCCCAAGGTAACTAAAGTGACAACTACTCATCCTCAATGTTCCCTCATGACAGACTAGTTTGTTGAGGGGATCTCTCAGTCTCCTTTGGTTCACTGGTCTGTTTAGGACTTAAGGCCTCCTCCTCTAATTTTCTCCCTTTTCTTCCTCATTATCTCCTCCTTATGGCTTTGATTCCTTTTCTTTTTCTTCCTCTATTTCCATATTTACTTCTTCTATTGTCCTCTCTATCTCTTCTTCCTATGTTCTCTTGTATATACAACCTGTTAGCCAACAATAAAAATTTTCATACCAAATGGTGGCTAAAACATTTTTGGAGCCTTCAAGGAACAAGTTTTATTGCAAAAAGTGTTATCTCTTGAAGACTCATGAAGAAATCATGCTCTCTGTCCAAATCTTCACTGCTGTTTCCATTTCAAAACTCAAAAATTTTGTTGATTGCATAGAGAAAAGACTGCTTCAAAAGCCATTTTTCCCTTCCCTCCACCTCAAAACTAACCTTCATTTTGCCCCCTCTTTTCCTCATAAATTTCCTCTATTTTTCCTTTTTTTCCACTTCCCCTTCATAAAGTTTACATTACAAAGTTTAAAACTTCTTTTTTAACTCTGCTGAAACCCCCAAATCCATCAGAAAACTCTGAAAAAATCACAAAAAATACACTTTTTATACTAAAGGTTTAAGCCCCTTTGGGCTAAGTCTTAAACCACTTCCCCACATGTGCCCATGCCCTAGAACTAGGCGCTAAGCCCTTTCGGCGCTTATCGCATCGGAGAAAACAGAGCACGCAAGTTTATTTTTCATGGTTAAAACTTCTGATGCGATTAAGCCCTTTGTACACAGCCCCTGATCCTATTATCACCTCATATAACCCTTGTGCCCGCAATCAGGCACTAAAACATCGAATATTTCCATCTCTGATTGATATTTTCCTTTGTAAAGTCATAAATCCACTTTTTCCTAAGTTTGGCCTAAACGTGCCCAAACAATGTTTTTTAATGTAAAATGGGTAGATTGAAAAGCCCCGCATCAAAATTTTCGATGCGATTGAGCCCCATTTTACAAACCCCACTCTCCACTTTACTCCCTATAACTTACGCTTGGGACCAAGAGTTTAAGTCTCGAAGCATTAATCGCATCGGAGAAAATCAGAATGGTTAGATTGAAAGACCAAGCCCGACCTTCTGATCCTGATTGGCCCTTATACATATAAGCCCCAGGCCTATTATCTTTCATGTAAACCACGGTCCCCGCAGTCGGGTGCCAGATCACTTCATATATATATGTCCCGCCTCGAACCATTAAACCTTTGTTCTTTCATTAAACTTTTGGGTTTCATGTTTATAAGGGTTTTTGCCTATTTCATATTTGAGATATTCTCCGTCGTTGATTTTGAGTCGATCAAACGGCCCACGCTACATCGCATCGCAAGTTTTTTTATCAGGTGCATTCTATTCCGCTCCCCGATTGGCATTCCCCGATGGATCTTCCGCCGTTGGATCTATCCGCCATATCCCAAATCTAACGACCCATATTTTCTCTGATTATCAACCTTTCCCCCCCCCCCCCCCCCCCTTTGAACCCCTCCGATTTATTTCCCACTGTCAATATGATCTGCAGATCAACGGTTAGCGCTCAATCGCATCGGTGTTGTGCAAGTTCTTTGCCCTAGTGATTGCCGAGCCCCGATTGCATCTGGGTTGTCCACGTGTCCAGATCAGACGGTCCAGATCGCATCTCCCGACTTTGGTTAAAAACATGCAGCCCCACTCATTATGTTTCTCGGCCAATCGCAGCCATTGATCTCTGAAGATCAACGGTCCCTATTAACCCTTTCTTTGCCTATATATTATTTTTTTTAAATCTAGATTCAATCTTGACCGTTGATCCTGTCCATCCAGCAGCTCAGATTGAAACCACCCTCCCCACTTCCATCTGCACATCTATCTCATATCGCGTTTACTTCCCCACCGTTATATCTGAGGCCCCAGATCTAACAGTTCACGTTCTATATCGCGTGACTTTCAGCGTGAAGAATAATTTCCCAAGGGCCGCGCGATATTGGTGGTTTCGAAAAGCCATGTGTCGGGCGAGAATGCATATCGCGTTCAAAAAGGCAAAACTGCCTCCCCGCCTTTTTCTCATATGAAAACAATGGTTTTACCTCCTGAAACCACCTTCCCCATTTATATTATGTTTTATCATGTGCATCTCCCACCGTTGATCTCTGCAGATCAACGGTCCAGATTTAATCTAGCCTTACACTATCGCCCTCCACCCTCGCCAAAGGTTTTCAATGCACGATCTCTGCCGTTGATCTCATGGGCCGATCTCATTCGACGGCCCACGATCATCCCGAACCTCCAACTCTATTTTTACCATATTTCCTTCGAAACAAAGGTTTTAACCCCATTTCTTTGCATTTATTCTATTTTCCAAACAATGTGACTCCTTCACATTGTTAAATCACAACCAATCCTGACCGTTGATCTTTGCGCAATCAACGGCTCTGACTTAATTCTTCCTCCACTTTCCTTTTAATCTCCTGCAAATGAATCTCCATCATTGGATGTTGCCATCCAATGACCACGCTCCTCCCCACACCCTCTGAAGCAGTTTTTCCCCTAATAACATAGGATTTTATAGTATTGTTTGTATTTTGCAGGATTTAATGTTTTTTTCATTATATTGAAGAAAATCCAAAGGCTGGGGATGACGATTCCCGTGCCTTTGATTCATAAAAGAGAATCCATCCACGGGGTCCAATTTCACATTTCATCAATGCTTCATGGGCATTGATGCCATACGAGCCCTGTGCGGCCCTACACATCAACAAGGCACAGTTAATCAAATTAAAAGAGTATCAGTGTCGAAGACAAAACACAACAGAATTGAAGATGAATTCCATATTTTGATGGATTACAACTAATATTGATTATCAAAAGCCTAATCCATTAAATTAAACACAATTAGAGGGAAATAAAAAGATCTGCAGATAGAAAAGCCTCCATCGCCACAACAGAGGCCAATTGATTCCTCTCAGCTACCACAAAGCCACCTGTTGCCTCAAAGAATTCAAACAGAGGCCGAAGTTATTGATAAAAAATAAGATATTTGCCTCGGTGCAGTCGAATAATTAATTTTTCCAAAGGAAACTAATGTAAAAAATATCAGCAGAGTTATTATATCCTGAAACAGAGCCTCAAAGTCAACAAAAGCTCCCACCGAGCTTAAATCTTTAATGTAAATCAATTAGTACAGCGAAAATATCTTTACTCTTCTCCATTAAGCCCCTTAAAGGCCTAGAAGAATTAAATCTGTATTAATTAAACCCTGGAGATCTTTTATCAGATCCCACCTCCTCATTCCTTCTATAAATACTTCTGTAGAAGGTGAGAAAATGTTGGTTGCAGAACTTTGAAATATACTTGTGCTTGAAACTTCTGATTGTAAATAGTGTTCAAAGGCTCTTGAAGCTCTGCTTGTGATAGAATAGTTAGGCTGAGAAGTTAATATGATTGCTGAACTGAAACACTGGACTTAAAGCTGTACCTGGTTTGAAGCATCAGTACAAGCTGATTTATGGGATCCTGGTCTATGTCGACGGTGATTTTTTTCTTATTGTAAATCGTTATTTTATTTCTGTTTCCACTTCGTTCATATTCTATGATAAAGAAAAAAAAGCATAGAGTTAGGATTACTATATATCAGTACCCTTCTCTGACTGATAAGATTTATCTAAATGTTTTCTTCCAAATTGTATTATTTAGGAATGATCTAATTCAGTTTGAGTAGTTAGGAATGCTGGCGTTCCCTCATCCTACTGTCTTAGCTAATTGTTATTCTTGAATGTTATTTTTTAGTTTATGTTAAGTAGAGATGAACTAAGGAAGTTATGGTGAGCCCTGTCCTAGTTTTATCCCCAAAGACTATTTGAAATTTTCCCTAAGAATGTGTTGAAAGCTGGCGAGTTTCAAAGTACTTACCAGATCTTAGACCATTTTTTGTTATCATTTGTGTTTCCCTTGTGTTTAAATGTTCTCTATTGAAAGTGTATCAAAGGCTTTCTAGTTTCAAAGTACTTACCAGATCCTAGGTTACTTTTATGTTTTTATTAAGTGTATGTCAAAAGCTGGCTAGTTTCAAAGTACTTACCAGAACTTCGACTGCTCTTTGTTCTTCATTTGTTTAATTCCCTTTCTTGTTGTATCATTTCATTCCATAAAATCAACTTTAAAGAGATCCTTAGATATAGATGACTTGCCCCATGGACCACTCTTGAACCTAGTTGTTTCAATTAAAACCCTATTATGACTTCATAGCCCAATGTACTAAAACCAGCATTGCATCCATATTTTTGGCCGAAGCTTTTTCTAATTGCTTGCAACTTCACACCTTTGAAACTCTTTCCATTTAGGACTTTCCACTCAAAAAATAGTCATGCTCAACCATCCAAAAACAAACAAAAAACCTCGGACTTCATAACTAGCCTAATATCATTACCAAAAACCTCAAAGATAAATCCATCTTTACACTTATTGGAGAGATCCCTCTCTAGATTCAGGAGGGCTAGATCCTAGAATCCCAAAGTGGTTGAAATGATGTTTCTCCCTACAGTTGGAATTTTCCAATCTTGCTAATTATAGGGAGCTAACATTTCTAACGACTCCACTTGGGAACGAACCCAGAATATCTGGTTAGGTTCCCTTAAACACTTTATAAAACCTTGTGAGTAAAAAAAAGCACCATTTTCAAGCACTACCAACCAATGGTAATCATGGTAAAACTTGTTTGAATCAGTGACAAACTAGGGAAACCCTAGGATTCTCACAAGAGATTATCTAACCTTGAAGGATTAGCTGGCTTAGCCATAAGAGCAGACTTTCTTTGTCTCATAACCATAGCTAAGTTGTGAAATAGATTTAGGACACTCTTAGAAACCACACAACTGAAAAATAACTCAGAAAACCCAAAAATATTTCAGATTGGAATTCAATAAACATGGTGGTGGACCATAAAACCTTTTACCTCTAAAAGAGCTAAAAACTTCCACTTAGCGACTCCAAAATCCTTAACAGACCTTAAGAATCCATTGGGAATAACCATTATCATTGTAACATCATTCAAACTCAGTTAGAGGACTGTAGGATTAAAATTTGTGTAAAACAAATTAGTTAACCTCTCAAAGACTGTCATATTTGGTTGAACTTTTCTTGTTTATTTGGGTCTAAAAAACACAACATAGTGGCTCCTAGAAAGATTCATACTAGAGCCCATCCTAACCCTGACCCACCTGAGATAGTTGATAACCCATAAAGTATCCTTAGGAAGTCTCCTAAGATAATTTTTTCAACTGTTTTCATATCACCCTTGAGAGCTAATTCAGTTCCTGAAAATCTTGCAGCTCTACAACAATCACAAGTATACTTAAGAAATTCATTTAGAACTAGGTCTCTTGATGATTTAGATTAGCTATATTCCGAGTCTTCACTTTCATCTCCTGAAACAAGTGAACATCTTGGTAGTAGGGAAACAACACCACCTGATTCACATTTCCTTTCCAATTTAGGTGTCTCTCATCCAAGATCAGCTCAGAAATCTATTCCTGGTCCATCCACGTCCAGTCATACTACATCCACTGTCCAAATTACTCCACTTCAACCCATTTTTCCTTCTATTAATCCACCTCCACCACATATCATGGCAGCATGGTATGCTCCCTTAGTCCTTCCTGTACCATTAGTCAATCTTCCACGGGACTATCAGTTCAAAATTCCATTATGTGATGCTAGTAATGCTACTACTGCATCACAACATGTGGATAAGATGGACGACTACTTTGACATAAATGAAATTGATGATGATTCTATCAAGCTTAGATTATTTGCTCAGAATTTGGGGGGAGAAGTAAGAAAATGGTTTAAAGGCTTAACCCCCCATAGTATCAATGATCTCCAAGCCTTCCATCAAACATTCTTAAAAAAATGGGAAGTGAAGAAGAATCCTCTCCAAGTCCTTTCTGATTATAAGAACCTCCATAGAAACACCAGGGAAAGTGTTCAAGCTTACTGCACTAGATTTAACAGTCTGTATAATGCACTTTCCCCAGATCTAAAACCTCCACAAGGCTCAGCTCTAAACAAGTTTCCTAAAGGGTTTGACCCTGAGATGGCCTATTAGGTGAGAGAGAGAGATCCTGAAACTCTTGAGGATATGCAAAAAGGAGCTCTTGTTGTGGAAGTTAATTTGATGGAGAAGAGAGAAAGAATGAAAAATGAGAGGAGAGTGTCCTTTAAAGAGGAATCTACCCCTTCCACTTCTAGCTCAAAAATGGAAAAAATGATGGAGGAGATGATGAAGAAAATGAGCATCCTTGAGAGAGCACAAGCAAGTCAAAATCAAACCACTCCTCAAAACATAAACCAAAACCAGAATCATAATTTTAGAAGGAACCAACCTCCAAACAGACCTAGGGAAGATGATCAACAGATCACTCCTCCCTTTCATCAAAATTATGTGAGGGAGGTTGAGGAAATAGATGAACCAACAGAGGAAGATGAAATCAACGTGCTGGGAGTAGATAATGATGACTTTGAGATTCATTATGATAGAAAACAAGGTCTTTACACACCCCATGATCACAAAAAGAGATGATGATGAAAGTTATTATCAAGACATGGAAAATGTCATCATCGAATCTCAAAGAGAATATGACCTTAGAAGTAAAACCAGTCAACAAACTCCCAACACCAAAACCTCTGACAAATCTTCACAAAACAACACTGTAAACAAGCCCAAGGTTGTCAAACAAAAGGACAAAAACAAGAGGCCGTTGTTGAGCTCAAATTTCAGGCTTTCCTTCACCTCATTTTACCTCATTTTCCCTTTTCCATTGCTATCTTAGACCCAATTGATCAATGAATATAGTTAAAATTACTTTCTAGAATGATTTACATGACTGACTTGCTAAGTTTTGTGATTTTTTCCATTGTAAAGCATTTTGACCGGAACTAGCTGCAGAATGCAGACATTCCGTAGCTAACCGACGATTCTGCAGCTGCCTTCATGTTTGAGTATGTTCCAGGTGGCCTCTTGAGAAAAACCGCATATGGGCATGATCCATGTCATGTCTACATGGTTCGTTGCTCATCATGGAGGAAGAAATGAATTCTGGGTATGGTTTTGAACGTGGGGAACACATTTATGAAGGAAGACTTCTATTAGGACTGTCTCAGTCCACATGTCTTTTCTTCTTCACGCAGCCACCTCAAAGAGTCCTAACGTGATTCGGATAAGGAAAGACATTGTTCCTAAATTTTTGTAATTATTGTTACGTGCATTTGCTTTATAAACTCTTGGGAGACCGAGAGCTATGTTAGAGATTTTATGTTAGATTTGCTGCTAGATTTTGTTTAAACTCTGTGTTACATTCCTGAAGACGCAGAGTGTTATGTTCAAACTATTTCATCTTTAATGGAGCATACAAAGTTATTTTGAAGGCGTGATTTAATTTGAAGTTGAATGCCGTCAAGTGGTAGAGGGCCCCTGCCTCTTGCACGGATTTATTTTGCGTAAATTAGATAAGTTTTTCTAGCTGCCTTTACACTTTGCATTTGAATTAATAGTTGTTTTTGTTAGCTACTGTAGTCGTACTCTTTCTAACTCTTCCACCAGAAGATACTCTTCCAAAAGACTATAATGATGAATGTTGAATGACTATAGTATTGTAGGATTAGGAGTTGAATTTGTAATTGTTTTAACTAGCTACTGTAGTTATATTCATTCCAGCTCTTCCACAAGAAGACACTCTTCCAATAGATTATAATGATGAATGATGAATAGCTATAGTAATGTAGGATTTAGTTGTAGTTTTTTCTATTCACTATCACAGTTACACTTGTTCTAATCACTCTTCCACAAGAAGAAACTCTTCCAAGAAATTCTTAAGAAGTTCAAGACATGATCGTGATAATGAATGATTTAGTTGTGTGTTTGTACTAAGTATCATCTCTGTTCTTGCTCTTAAACGCTTTCCCAAGACATCATAATGACGAGTAGGGTATGGATATGATATCTTAGTTTTTCATTTGCTTTCAGTCTATTTGCTTACAATTGCACCCAATTACACAGTTAGAATTGTTCTATCTCTTCCAAAATATCACTAATGATGAACAAGCAGATTGTGTAACTTCATAGAATAAAGCATGTTAGCATAGTTAGAATGCTCCGGAGTTTCATTGCATTTAATTCATGTTCAGTTACTTTGTTTCAAGTTTGATGATGACTTATAGTTCAACATTGTTCTAGTTTAGTGGCATCTTAGGTTCATTCTTAGATTAACTCGTTGCACTTGCATCTCATATTCAAATTGTCATCCATTGCACAATAGATTACTTTAGTTGTTAGGATTAACAAGACAGCCTTCATTATTCACAAACATCTTCTTGTTCTAAAATCTACAAATGATCTATAGCCATAGGAACAGAAGACAACATCACTATAAGGTTTGAAATCTCTCTGCAATTTCCTTATCATTTTATAAACATAACTTTTCCTCAAAAGAACTACTTTGAAAAAGAAACCAATAACTCTTTGAGTATAGGTTCTGTGACATTCAATTAAATTGTAGAATAGAACTAGAAATCAATCATAGAATAGAAGAACATAGGACAAAATGTTGCATCATGGTAAGATTAGTGTTTAACTGTTTAGTTAGAGGATGTGCATATTTAGTGATCATTTCTCAAGTCTAGTTTGTGTTTTGAATCATTTGTCTAAAAGTCATTATCAAGCTTTGCTTTTATTTAGTCATAGTTTAGATTCTGCTCCAGTGTTTCCAATTGCATTTGCCATTCCATACATTAGGCTTAACTCTGTTTTTGACCACCAACTTCTTTCCATTAGTTTTCTAGGCATTTTCATTGTGAACATAAAACACCAAAAGACCAAAAACATCATAAATCAACATAAAAGACCAAAAACATCACAAAACACTACACACAACGTATTAGGAAACAAGCACCTAGGTACATATGGTACACTTCACTTCAGCAGTTTACAAATCCTGGTTGACAATTAAATGAGCTCAGTTTAGGAGACTAGATTGAGACCAAACAAATTATGGAATTCTAATAAAGGTAAAGAGAAAGGCAATCACAACGTTACAAAATAGAGTTTTGCAAGACTAGCAAGATCAAAACTTCAGCTAGTACGCTTGTTAAAACAATTTTTTCAAATGTAAATAGAACAAATCAGCAAGCTGATGTTGCTGATAGAGTAGTAGTTAACAAGGCTGAGACAAGTTCTTCAAAGAATCAAATTCCTTTCATCCTAGAGTAGGAAATTTCCAAAATTAAAATCTCTGTTCCCTTGACTGAGTTAGCTGCCCAAAATGTATATAGAACCCAAATTTTGAAGGCTTTAAACATGGAAGAGAATAATGACACATTCAATCTTAATGATGACCAACTAGAGCTTATTTTTTGTCCAAATATTGAAGGTAAGTTTCAAGAGGGACCTATTCCTCCCTTTTATGTGAGTTTAAATGTTCATGACAAGATTTTGCACAATAATATGCATGATTCCGGGGCTTATCATAATTTAATTCCTAAAGCTGTGATGGAGAGCCTGGGTCTAGAAATCACCAGACCTTATAAAAACCTTTACTCCTTTGACTCGAGCAGAGTAAAATGTTTAGGATTGATCAAATATCTCTGCGTTAACTTAGCACAGATTCCAGCCAAATGTTTGGTTATGGATATTTTTGTGGCTGATGTGCCCCCAAAGTATGGAATGCTACTATCAAGATCTTGGGGGGCTAAGTTACAAGGAACTATGCAGATGGACATGACCTATGCGACCATCCCTATTTTCAATCAGACAAGAAGACTTTACAGGGAGTACCATATACAATACACGGTTACAAGCCAAGACAGACCACAAAAATCTCCTCTATACTCTGTGAATACAGGCCTCGATTATTTTATCCCGTTTAACGATGAAACTCTTAGTGAACAAGTCACTTTAAATGAATTAATGGCCGATAGAGAGGAGGAAGTAAACACAACAGAAGTGTAAAAACAGTTTGCTGCATTTGAAAACTTTAGCAAACCCAACACAGGTCTTGAACTACAAATCATGCATCCATTAATTTTAAACCTTGACAGCCAAGAAAGCAACCCTCAACACAGCAAAAAACCTGAGGAGTTGAAATGAATTCAACTAAGTGTTGATATTCATGAACAATCCGAAAGCACATTAGTCAAAGAGGACAATACTCAAGATCAAACCGAAACTAGTCCTCTGTGGAGTATGAACTTCGATGGGTCATGCACTAGAACTAACGCTGGTGCAAGTTTCTGGATATGCAAAAATGAGAACAACCACACAGAGAGCATTTCCTGTAGATGAAACTTTCAGTGTTCAAAAAACATAGCAGAATATGAATCCCTGCTTTTAGGCTTACATTTGTTGAAAAAGTTAGGAGCCAAAAGAATCAAAGCATATGGGGATTCTGAATTAATCATTAGGCAAGTCAACGGGAAATACAACGCAAATCACCCAAGACTTAGGGCCTATCGAAACGATGTCGTGGATCTTTTAAATTTTTTTGAGGAGTACCAGGTAATTTTTGTCCCAAGGAAAAGGAATATCGCGGCCCACAGCTTAGCCTTTGCAGCTAGAACATGCTTAACGCCATACGAGACCAAAGAATGTACAACTCAGATTAAATTCAGACCAGCCGTTCCTAATAACGAAAAATATTGGCAAGCGTTTGACGGAGACAAACAGATAGAAGACTTCATGCAATTCAGAAATGAATTTGAACTACACCGTTCAGATTCAGATTATGAAACAGACTGCAATAGTGAAGAAAATTTTCTTGGTGAAGAAGAACCGTCTCCTGAGGTTGCCAATATAAATCTACTATATAGAAAACTTGAAAACAAAACAGAATTGACGGCAGAGTTAGAAACCCTACAGTCCAAAGATTAGAGTTTTCCTAAGGGTCTGGCCCCTTTAGAAGAGTTTTTCGATTTTAATGATGTGGCCAAGAAGACAAAACTGGAGCTTGTAGATACTGAAGTGGAAGAGTGCAATATAGGCAATGAATTTAAACCAATGATGATTAAACTGTCTAAGACCTTACCAGCTCACATTAAACTCAAATACATAGAGTTGTTTAAGTAATTTTCTGATGTTTTTGCGTGGAGTTACGAAGATCTTAAATTCTATGACACTGAAATAATACAGCACAAAATCCCTCTCAAGGAAAACCAAAAACCATTCAAATAGAAGCTGCGCAGAATTAACCCTATTCAGTTGCCTTTGGTTGAGAAGGAAATCAAGAAAATGTATGAAGCTGTTATTATTGTCCATATTAGATATTTTGAATGGGTTTCTAATCTGGTTTCAGTTAGGAAGAAAATAGGAGAGATCAGGATTTGTATAGACTTCAGAGACTTAAACAAAGTTTCATTGAAAGAAAACTACCCTTTACCTAAGATGGATCATATTTTACAAAGGGTAGTTGGGTCTAGAAGAATTTCTTTGCTGGATGGCTATTCAGGGTACAATTAGATTTTAGTTCACCGTGATGATCAATTAAAGACAACCTTTACTACACCATGGGGCACTTTCATGTATGTGAAAATGCCCTTTGGTCTAATGAATGCTGGTGCAACATTTCAGAGAGCCATGGACATAGAATTCTCCAAAGAGCTGGGCTACTTCATCATTATATACCTTTATGATGTTATTGTTTTTTCAAAGATAGATGAAGAACACTTAGCACATTTAAGAATAGTTTTTGAGAGATGCAGAAAGTTTGGGATATCTTTGAACCCTAAGAAAACACTATTCGGTCTCCAAGAAGGTAAACTTCTTGGGCACATTATTTCAGAAGAGGGTATTAAGATAGATCCAAAGAGGATTGAGGCCATATTGCAAATCTCTCATCTTCGAAATATCAAGGAGTTGCAATATTTCATTGGAAAGATTAACTTCTTGAGAAGGTTCATCCCCAACTTGGCTGAGCTCCTTAGAAATATTACAAATATGTTGAAGAAGGAGCAAGGGGTAAAATGGACCTTGGAAGCAAAGAAGTCTTTTGAACTGGTGAAACAAGCTTTAACCAAAACACAGGTTCTTATAAGTCCTGATTTTTCAAAATATTTTCATATTTTTTCATTTGCATCAGAACATACAATAGATGTTATCCTTTTACAGAAAAATCCACGAGGACAAGAGCAGCCTATTGCATTCTTTAGCAAGGCATTGAGGGATGCTCCTTTGAAGTATAAAATTATGGAAAAGAAAGCTTTTGCTTTGGTTAAGGCTTTAAAAGACTTCAGAGTATACATTTTGCACTCACACGTCATTGCCTTTGTCCCAAATTCAGTTGTGAAATACATTCTAACACAGGACCCAAATGGTAAGAGAGGTAAGTGGATTGTTGTTATTCTTGAATATGATTTAGAGATAAAACCCACTAAACTCATCAAAGGCCAAGGTCTAGCTAGATTGATGGCTGAATCCAATTTTGAAGTTCTTGATATTAATATGATTAATGCTTTGGATGAACAAGAGCAAATCTCAACTCCCATTGTTGAAGATCATTTTATGAATTCCTCTTAGTATGCTGATATTCTTTATGTTTTGCTTAATGTGAATACACGTCCTGGTTTGACAAAAACAAAGGCAAGTTTTTTGAAATTGAAAGCTGTAAACTATTGCATTATAGATAGATGTCTTTATTGGAAAAATGCAAGTGGTATATTGCTTAAATGTTTGCCTGAGTTTCATGCAGAGAAGGTTAAGCACGAGTTCCATGAAGGGGAGTGTGGAGGTCATTTATTCTGGAAGACAACAGCCAAAAAAATCTTGAGGGTTGGTTACTATTGGCCTTCTCTGTTCCTTGATGTACATAAGATGATAATTTCCTGTCATAAATTTCAACTTTTTGAAGGCAAAAGGAAGCTGCTACCCTTACCTCTGCACTTAATCACTGTTGAAGCTCATTTTCAATAGTGGGGACTTGACTTCATAGGTGAAATCCATCCATCATCCTCTTCCCAGCATAAATGGATTCTCACTGCCACAGACTACTTCACTAAATGGATAGAAGCCATCCCTTGTAGGCAAGCCAATGATTCTATCGTTATAAAATTCATGGAGACTAATATTCTCTCTAGATTTGGCTGTCCTACCAAGATCATCACTGATAATGCAACAACATTTGGATCAAAGAGGATGGTTGAGTTCTGTCACAAATATCATATCACATTGGGGCATTCCATGGCCTATTACCCTCAAGGTAATGGACTTGCAAAATCCTCAAACAAGGGTTTAGTGAACATAATCAAGAATTTGTTGGAGGAAAACAAGAAGTCTTGACACACAAAGCTTGTGCATGCACTTTGGGCTGACAGATTGTCTTTGAAGAAATCTATTGGCATGTCACCCTACCAGCTTGTGTATGGCAATGCAATCTTTCCTACGAGCCTTGGTGTGCCAGTTATGAATTTGATTCAAGAGGCTTAGTCTGAAGATAATGACATGATCAGAAGGATAAATCAGACTATTCACCTTCAGCAAACCAGAGAGGAGGTTTATAACAAAGCATTACAGAAGCAGGACAACATTAAAAAACTTTTTGACAGAAGAACAAAGGCAAGAAATTTCAATGTTGGGGACAAGGTTTTAAAGTGGGACTCAAGGAGAGAAGACAAGGGCAAGCATGGAAAATTTGACAACTTATGGCTTGGCCCTTACTTAATTCATTCAGTTGCTGGTAATAATTCCTTTTTCTTACAAGAGTTGAATGGAGCAGATCTGTTTGGGGGTCCTGTGAATGGCAGGATGTTCAAACATTACATCTCTTGATCCATGTCATGTTCTGAAAGCCTTTTTTATCTTTTTCTCATTATAAATATTTCATCCACCATTGCATTCAAAGTTAGGAAAATCAAAAGTACAAAAACAATGAAAGAAAGAAAAGAGGGAAAATTGTAAAAACAATAAAGGTACAACCCCATAACAAAAAAAAGAGAAACAAATCTGAAAGTGTGCAAGCTTAAATGCCATTCCTGAATAACACACTTCTAGCTAGTCAAGCAACATAATCTCGACTAATTAGTTTTAAATTTACTGCTGATGGGATAGTGAATTCGATTTTCCAAACTGTTTAATCTTGGCTTATCAGTAGGTAGATTAGGATAGAAATTAAAGGTTCAAACATGCTCAAAATTTGAACCTAAGTGTCCAAAAGAAGAATGACTCAAACATGTTTATTTATTGAGTCAAGAACAGAGGTAAAAACTGGTTCTAATTAGCTCAAAATCTGAACCAGTCAACAAAGGAAAAATAGCTCAAACAGAAGTAAAAACAGAGCTGAAAAAAGATGAAGGAAGTGCTTTGAATTTTCATATCTTAAGCCTTCCATTTTGTTTTAATTTTCTGCAAAATAATATCTATGTGCAGCTTGTTTTTCATGCCATAGATCAGCATCAAGTTAGACTGTTCAATCCTGACTTGTATGCTTTTGAATTTCTGTTTTAGAAATTAGAGAATAAAAATGTGTTAGACTGTTTAATCTTAATAGATTGGTAGATTAGATAGAGAAACATATGGACTCGACTGTTTAATCTGAGTTCATGGAGAAATAAAGAGTAGAATTAGATTAATTTTATGCTTTCAAAAGAATAAAATATTGTGAAAAGAGTTTGCCAATCCAAGTGCACTCTGATGAAGAAAAAATGTTAGATCAGTAGGATTGGATAGGTAGAAAGCTTGTTGATGAAAGATCCATTGTTTTTATGGCTGCTAATATGTTTTCAGAGCAAAAGAATATCATTCAAGTAAAGAAAGGCAACCCAATGGATGAGGCATTGATCAATTGTTAGAAAATTATATATTATGGAGAAATGCAACACATAAAATATGCGGAAAATACAAGCACACAAAACACATAAAACTAGAGAGACACAGATATACCTGGTTCACCCAGTTTGGGATACGTCCACCCCGAACAGCCAGTCCTTCCTTTCTATTATCCAACAAAATGAAGAGCCAAAACCTACAGCAGATCCGCTGTAATATCCTTTGTTCTCTCTCACAGTCTCCCTCTTTGTTTCTTGCTCCAAGAATACACGTACAATACACAGCCGCAATACAATACCCTCATAAAAGCGAGGGGTTTCTTTCTAGGGAAAAAACCCTAAACTAAACATAACTTCTACCGTAAGATCATTTGCCTAATGAATGACCCAGATTGACTAGAAATTACTATACTTTTACAAGGCAATTTTACATCTATTTTTAGTTTCGGGGGCGCTGCCCCTGAATCCCCCCGCCAGGGGGGGGCTCCATAAAGTCGTTGCCACCCCCCCGGAGCCCCCATGGCAGCGATTAATTTATGAGCGGCGTTGCCACCCCATTTAAGGTACATGGGTCCAATGCTGTTATACAACGTAAACAAGATAATCAGGCTCCACACCCAACAATCTCCCACTTGAAGACTGATTGTAGCAACTCCAATGCTGCTTCATTTGCTAGACAATGACTCCTCTTTGGACCTGGTTGTTACTCATATTCATCGTCATCCTTGAAGACCAATTGAAACTAAGCACGTTCTCAGTTTCTCTCTGGTTACAACTTTGTTAGCATATCTGCAGGATTTTGGCTAGTATGTATCTTTTCTAGCTTCAACTATCCATCTTCTAATACTGATCGTATGAAATGGTACTTGAGATGTATGTGTTTAGTCCTGGAATGAAATGTTGAGTTCTTTGAAAGATGAATGGCACTTTGGCTATCACTGTATAGCGTGCCCATATCACGCTTCTTACCCAATTCATCCATAAACCTTTGTAACCAAATCATTTCTTTACTAGCCTCTGTAGCAGCAACATACTCTGCTTCTGTTGTTGAAAGTGCAACAACACTTTGAATTTTTGAAACCCAACTGACAGTTGTTCCACCTACAGTAAATACATATCCTGTAGTGCTCCTCCTGTTATCTCTGTCACCTGCCATATCTGCATCAACATATCCCTGTAGAGCAATGTTTAAACCACCAAAGCATAATGCTTGATTTGTGGTACCTCTCAAATATCTGAGAATCCATTTTACTGCCATCCAATGTTCTTTTCCTGGATTGTTCATGTACTTGCTTACAACTCCCACTGCATGTGCAATATCAGGCCTTGTGCAGACCATTGCATACATTAAGCTTCCAACTGCTGATGCATATGGAACTTTAGACATATATTCCATTTCTTCGTGGGTCTTGGGGCACATCTCCTTACTAAGTTTGAAATGGCTAGCAAAATGTGTACTAACTGGTTTTGCATTCTGCATATTAAATATTTTCAACACCTTTTCTATGTACTCATTCTGAGACAGTGTTAATTTGCGATTTTTTCTGTCTCTAGTTATCCTCATACCAAGGATTTGTTTTGCAGCTCCCAAATCCTTCATTGCAAATGAATTTGCCAATTTTCTTTTGAGCACATTTATTTCCTGCATGTTAGACCCTACAACAAGCATGTCATCTACATACAATAACAATATAATATAGCTTCCATCATTTTGCCTTTTTAGATAAACACAATGATCAGAGTGACATCTAGTATAACCTTGTTCAGACATAAACTTGTCAAGTTTTAGATACCACTGCCTTGGAGCCTGTTTTAAGCCATACAAGCTCTTCTTTAACCTGCACTCCAATTTTTCTTTCCCTTTTACCTCATATCATTCTGGTTGCTGCATGTATATCTCTTCCTCCAAATCTCCATGGAGAAATCTTGTCTTTACATCTAAATGTTCAAGATGTAAATCTTCCACTACTACAAGACTTAAGATAGTTCTGATTGAAGTCATCTTAACAACAGGAGAAAATATTTCATCAAAATAAATACCTTTCTTCTGTGCAAACCTCTTCACCACAAGTCTAGCTTTGTACCTCTGTTTTCCTCCATCTTCTTCCTTCAGCCTGTAAACCCATTTATTCTGCAATGTAGTTTTACCTGCAGGCAACCTGACTAAGTCCCAAGTCTGGTTATGCATTAAAGAGTCCATCTCTTCTTCCATGGCTAGCTCCCACTTCTTCCTGCTTTCAACCTGCATTGCTTCTTCATAACATTCGGGTTCACCAGAATCAGTCAACAATAAATAATATAATGAAGGAGAGTATCGTTCAGGGGGTCTACTTATCCTGGTAGATCTTCTAACACCACTTTCAGGTGTTTGAGGTGCTTGTTGCTGTTGTGGTGGTTGCTGCTGCTGTGGTTGTTGATTATTATTATTTTCAGGCACCTTTACTTTTTCAGTTATCTCATCAAGAACCGTGTATTCCTTGCTTTCTTTTTCCTGTTTCTTTTCCTGCAACTGATTCTTATGCAAGACCTTTTCATTGAATATTACATCTCTGCTCCTAATGATTTTGTGATTTTCATAATCATATAAGCGATAACCAAAATCATTAGCACCATATCCAATAAAGGTACATTTATTTGATTTTGCCTCAAGCTTTGTTCTATTTTCTTTATTAATATGGACAAAGGCCTCACAACCAAAAGGCTTTAAAAAAGAGTAGTTTACCTTTTTACCTGTCCATTATTCCTCTGGAATACCACCATTCAAGGAACTTGAAGGCCCTCTGTTTATTAGATAAACAACAATATCTACAACATCTGCCCAAAATTGTAAAGGCAATCCCACATGCAATCTCATGCACCTTGCACGCTCCATGATTGTTCTGTTCATCCTTTCTGACACACCATTTTCTTGTGGTGTTCTTGGAACTGTGTTCTCTCTACGAATTCCATGCTCTGAACAATACCTATAAAACTCTTTGTTGCAATATTCAACTCCATTGTCTGATCTGAGACACTTCAATTTCTTTCCTGTCTCAATCTCAACCAAAGATTTCCATTTATTGAAAGTATCAAATACATCAGATTTATTATGAATACAATAAATCCAGGTTTTTCTAGTTGCATCATCAATAAAAGTAACATAATAACAAGAGCCACCGAGAGATGATACCTGAGCAAGTCCCCATACATCTATATGCACAAGCTCTAATTTTTTGCTCTTCTTTTCTTTCCCAACTCTGAGAAATCTGACTCTCTTCTGTTTTCCATAAATGCAATTCTCACAGAAATCCAAATCAACATTCTTCAAACCTGGCAACAAATTTCTTGAGTGAAGAATCTTCATCCCTTTTTCACTCATGTGTCTGAGCCTATGATGCCATAATGTTGCATCTGCTCCTTTGGAAGTTAAAGCATTAACAGAGTTAGAAATACCATTACATAAATAAAATGTACCAACCTTTTCGCCTTTTTCTATTACCAGGGCTCCTTTGGTGACCTTCCAAGCTTTATCTGTGAAAGTTGTAACACAACCTTCACCACCTAACTGCCTTGTTGAAATCAGATTTTTCTTTAGATCTGTAACTTGCCTTACCTCCTTTAATATCCATTGGTTTCCATTCTGCTATTTTACAATAACCTTACCCATTCCAACAATTTTATAGGGTTTATCATCACCCAAACGAACTTGTCCAAAATATCCTTGAACATAGTCATGCAAATATTTCTTATCAGGTGTGGCATGGAATGAAGCCCCTGAATCTACAACCCAAGAATCAGTAACATTTTCGAAAGAAAGAATCAAAGCATCTTGTAACACATCACCTGTCACATTTGCCTCATGATTGTTTTCTTGCTGTGTGTCTCCTTCTTTTCCCTTTCGAGATCTACAGTCTTTCTTTAAGTGTCCTTTCTTTCCACATTTCCAGCACACTATCCCTGATCTGGACTTGGATCTACCTTTCCTTGATTTACTGCGATATCCTGAGCTCTTTCCTATTTCCATTCTTCTTCCCCTAGACTCTGCACTCAAAGCATTACCCGATGTCTCACCGGAGCTTTTCCATCGCATTTCCTCGCTAAGGATAGCACCGACAACATCATCAAAATTTAAAGTACTAGATCCAGAGACAGAGTTACTAATGGCCATTACTAAACCATTCCAACTCTCTGGCAATGAGCACAAGAATAACAAATCTCTAACTTCATCATCAAAGTTTACCCCTACACAACTTAACTGACTAGTAACTGTATTAAAATCATTTAAATGGTCTGCAACAGATCCACCTTCCGACGTCTTCATATTAAATAATAGTTTCAAAAGAAATACCATGTTTGAGGAAGAGGGTTTTTCATATAGTTTCGCCAACGTCTACATCAAACCATGAGTTGTTGTTTCCTTCGAAATATTGAAGGTGACTCACGCCGCAAGGCACAACCGTACTGTTCCCGAGTGCCTTTCTATCGAGAATGTTCCATTCCGTGTCTGTCATGGCTGCCGGCTTCTTTGTTTTTCCGCTCAATGGTAGGTACAGATCTTTCTGATATAGATAATCTTTCATCTGCATCTTCCACAACGAGAAGTTTTGGCCATTAAATTTCTTGACCCTAAACTTACCATCTTCCACCATTGCTCCCACTCGAACCAGGAACCCTTCTTTCCTGCGAGTTTATCAGCCAAATATACCTTCGGCTCTGATACCAGTTGTTAGAAAGTTATATATTATGGAGCAATGCAACACATAAAATATGCAGAAAATAAAAGCACACAAAACACATAAAACCAGAGAGACACAGATATATGTGGTTCACTCTGTTGAAAATGTAGCAAGATGATGGAGCTTAGTGAAATGAAGTCGCCTTCACTAAGTGGGCCTGCAGGCGAATTCTGGCGCAAAGTCTATTTTTAGACTATGTCTATTTTTAGACATATGAAGCATGGTTCGGGGATTCCAGTTTGAGATTCTTGGAGCATTGGTCATGTTGGTAAAAATAGATGAGACTCTATTTTTTAGGTCGAAGAGGTCGAAGGCTATTTTTAGACTACCTCTCCTAAAAATAGGGAAGTCAAATATTATTTACCCTTAATAATATTTGGACTATAAACTTCAGTTTACTTTCTTGGAGCACTTCAGTTCGAGCTACAGAAGTGGCTCATGCATCTGACAGAGGAATTACGCTATTCCCAAGGGTTTGATGGCATCATGCATAGTTGACTTCAGTTAGGACTTCAGTGGCAGAAGTTTGGTGGAGTTAATGAGACAGATAGTGGAGTTGTGTTCTGTTTATTTTAGTTGAACTAGTTGAGATTAGTTTAACTAGCTAATCAATTAGTTATGGGTGGAGTGAATTAAATATTATTTAATTCATTAATTAGTAACTCATTATTCAACTCAAGAACACATCAGTTCACTACAGTGCATGATCAGTTCAGTGGAGACCAGTGAAAGAGGTAGATGAAAGGGTGGAGTTAGCTATCAGTGGCGACATCAGTTGTGCATGAGTTTTGCACCACACTTGGAGGAATTTCCCATGATGATTGCGCTTTCAAGCCAAGGAGATTCGAACCTTGGATCTCTATATAGACAGGCCTGGATTGCGCAATAGAGGCAAGGCAATTGGCGGTGAGTTTTGAACCAGTAACCTGTTCAAAACTGAGCTAGTTTGTGTGTAACTTCATGAGATAATACTGAGTACTTGTGAGGAGTATTGTACTGAGTTTGTTACATGATTTCTCCATTATAATATACACAATAGCTGCGGGGTTTTCAGCTATAAGCTTTCCCCATACATACTGTGTTAATGTGTATGATGATTTGATGTGTTATCACTTGATTTTATTTCCGCATGTGTGATGATCTGAGTGGAAGAGATTATGTGTTGCATATAAGTTTGAATTGTATGTGATCAGGATAGTCTCGGTGGATAATTAATCATTATTCAGCAAATTTCTACATGGTATCGGAGCTATTGAAGCAGAGATTGATCATCACAGTGATTACAAACTTATTTCGGTAGACAGAGTCTGCATGCGGGCCAGGTAGCCTCCGGATTCATCTTTCTCCGGAAAGTGAAAGGTCTGGTAAATGCCCCTTGCAGTCAATCTCTATGCTAGAAATAATTTGTTCTCACAGATCTAGAGCGGCTGAGCTTTGAGGTGGAATTCAAAATTTTGCAGCAGTTTTGTTTTCTTGGCGCCGGTGTTGAAAATGTCTTTCAACGATTTGCGACTCGAATATGCTCTTGAAGGCAGTTCGAATTATGTTGCATGGAAGGATCACATGGAGGTAGTATTAGAAGATAATGGTCTGAAGGAGTTCGTAGATACGGATGTCCAAAAGCCCACTGATCCTGCTGAAGTCGAAGCATGGCAAAAGAAGATGGCGAAGTGTCGAAGGATCTTGTTGGAGGGCGTCAAGGATCATATTGTATCCAGCCTGCATGGAAAGGCTACTCCATATTTAATGTGGAAAGCTTTGACGGATCTATTCCAGAGTAAGAGTGACCAAAGGAAGCTGGCGCTCAAAGATAAGCTCAGGAACATCAAGATGGAGAAAGGCGACAGTATCGCCAAATACCTCACGAAGTTCACTCAGTGCAGAGATGAGCTGGGAAGTGTGGGGGTGACTGTCAAAGACGAGGACATGGTCGACCTGGCTCTCCTTGGTCTTTCGAAGGCTTGGCACTCATATCAAGATAGTGTCAATGGTCGGGAGAAGCTGCCAGGATGGGAGCGCCTTTGGGCGGATCTCATGCAGGAGGAGATAAGGAGGACTACTCGAGATGGATCTTCATCAAAGGGAGGTGATGAAGAAAACTGCGCTTTGGTTGCCAAAGAAAAGAAGGGGAAGGGTAAGAAAACCTCTCATTCTGGTGCAAAGGGCAAGAAGCAAGATATGGCGAAAGTGAAATGTTTTCACTGCCATGATCACGGACATTATGCTACCAATTGTCCAAAGAAGAAGAAGAACAAGCAAGCGGAAAGATCTGCAGATGGAGAAGCTTTGGCTTCATAGTTCGAGCTTGACTTTTCACTGATCACATGCTTGGTTTCAAGTGTGTTGGGATCGGTGTGGTTCTTGGACAGCGATGCGTCATTTCATATGACGGGAGATCGGGAGTTGTTCTCAGATCTGGAGGACAAATATTTGGGTGTGCACATCGAGATGGGTGATGATGGTAGATACAATGCGACTGGTATCAGTACCATATCCTTTCAGAGGGAGTCTGGTAAGCCCTTTGTATTGAAGGATGTCATGCATGTATCGGGATTGAAGAAGAACCTGATTTCTGTGGCGATGTTAGAGGATAAGGGGTATGATGTGGTCTTCAGCGAAGGAAAAGCCTTCCTGCGCAGTAAGACTACTGGAGAGACCCGGAAGATAGGGGTTCAAACCAAGAACCTTTATCAGTTGCAGGTAGATGGCTGCACAGCTATGGCATGCAAAGCGAGAGAAGTGGTGAGCCGGGATGATGAGGGCGAACTGTGGCACAGGAGATTGGGCCACCTTCACCATGGAGTTTTGAAGATTCTGCAGCAGATTTCTACTGGGCTTCCTAAGGGCACCTTTGCGCAGTCAGATCAGTGCAAGGGGTGTACTTTAGGGAAGTATGTGAAAGCCACCTTTCACGAGAAGGATAGTTGCGCCACGATGATCCTTGAGAGAGTTCACATAGACGTGTGTGGTCCTTTCTCAGTTGCTTCGACAGCAAAGCACAAGTATTATGTGATCTTTGTTGATGATTTCTCTCGAAAGTGCTAGATCTTCTTCATGCAGAAGAAGAGCGATACATTCGCGAAGTTCTGTGAGTTTAAAGCACTGGTCGAGAAGGAGTCGGGGAAGAAGGTGATTTCTCTAAGGAGTGATAACGGTGATGAATTCATCTCGGCTGAATTCAAGGAGTTCTGCAGCGCAGAAGGGATTTGGAGAGAGCTCATCGCACCCCATAACCCACAGCAGAACGGGGTGGCTGAGCGGAAGAACAGAACGATCGTGGGTGCTGCACGGGCGATGTTGCATGATCGGGGCCTACCCCTTCACTTGTGGGCTGAGGCATGCAATACAGCAGTGTATGTGCAGAACCGTTGTCCTCACAAGGTTCTTGGCATGAGTACACCGGAGGAGGCTTATTCTGGCAAGAGGCCTGATATTTCCCATTTGCGGATTTTTGGTTCTCCTGTCTACATGCATGTGACGAAGGATGCGAGAAGGAAGATGGATCCAACTGCTGAGGTTGGAATATTTGTGGGGTACATTGATACACCTCACAACTACCGGGTATATTTGTCAGACAGTCGAAAGACTGTTGTGCGACGGGATATAAAATTTCAGGAGGAGAAAGCCATGCAGTGTTCGCTTGAGAGGGAGCTACACTTGCATGCAGATGAGGAACTGTTAGTTCCTAAGGAGGAGCTTCCGGATGTGGATCAGCCACAAGAGGAGGTTCAGGAGGTGGAAGAAACCACCCAGGCAGCGCCAACCATCAGAGGGCGCATGCGCACTACAGAAGCTGAGCGACTGGCTCGGGATGCAGAGAAGGTTGTAGGACCACCTACAGCACAGCGCAGACAGAGACAGTCACCGGATCGGTACACTAGATACATGGCTCTTGTGAGTCAATGTGTTGTGACGGAGCCATCCTCTTTTGAGGAGGCTGTGGAGGAACCCGCATGGGTTGATGCCATGATCGAAGAATATGATTCGATCGTCGAGAACAGTGCATGGAAGATTGTCCCAAGACCGGTGGGGAAATCGGTGGTGGGTTCGCGATGGATCTACAAGGTGAAGCAGGCGGCTGACGGGAGTGTGGATAAGTACAAGGCGAGATTTGTCGCTCGTGGCTTTTCAAAGATCAAGGGGATTGATTATGAGGAGACCTTTGCACCTGTCACAAGGTACTCTTCCATACGGATGATCCTTGCTCTCTCAGCGAAGATGGGGTGGCACATTCATCAGATGGATGTGAAGACTGCGTTCCTCAACGAATTCATTGAGGAGGAGGTGTACATAGAGCAGCCTGAAGATTTTGAGATCTTCAGCAATGAGTCGCATGTGTGCCGACTCAAGAGAGAACTGTACGGGCTGAAGCAAGCACCTCGTGCTTGGTACACTCGGATAGATAGCTACTTCACCGGGCTTGGATTCTCCAAGAGTGAGGCGGATCCTAACCTGTACCAAATTTTGGTGGAGGGGAAGCTGTTGATCATCGTACTGTATGTAGATGATCTGATTTTGACTGGCGATGAGCAGTTGATACTTTCATGCAAGGAGGATCTTGCACGAGAGTTTGAGATGAAGGACTTAGGCATCCTTCATTATTTCCAGGGATTGGAGATTTGGCAGCACAGCGAAGGACTATTTGTTTTTCAGGGCAAGTATGCCCGAGAGATTCTGGAGAGGTTCAACATGCAAGGTTGCAAGCCTCTTGACACTCCTCTTCCTGGTGGTTGGAGGAAGGAGGATGCTACTTCAGCGGAGGTAGTGGATGCCACTGTCTATCGACAGTTGGTGGGGTCGCTTATGTATCCGGTCAATATACGACCCGATATATGCTATGTAGTTAACCAGCTTTCGCAAGCTATGGTTAAGCCTACCAAGCTCTTTTGGAAGGTAGGCAAGCATGTATTGCGTTATATCAGAGGCACATCGGGATATGGTTCATGGTACAGATAGGAGGATCAGCTGAGGCAACATGGCTTCACAGATTGGTATCATCATATCAGATATTGTGTTCAGCGGAGAATCATGATGCTTTCATATGTTCCCATGGAGGATCAGGATGCCGACATCCTGACAAAGGTGCTCACTAGGAGCAAGTTCGAATTCCACTGAGGCAGGATAGGGGTTGCAGATAATCCATATCTTGCTGAGAGGGAGTGTTGAAAATGTAGCAAGATGATGGAGCTTAGTGAAATGAAGTCGCCTTCACTAATTGGGCCCGCAGGCGAATTCTGGCGCAAAGTCTATTTTTAGACTATGTCTATTTTTAGACATATGGAGCATGGTTCAGGGATTCCAGTTTGAGATTCTTGGAGCATTGGTCATGTTGGTAAAATAGATGAGACTCTATTTTTTAGGTCGAAGTCTATTTTTAGACTGCCTCTCCTAAAAATAGGGAAGTCAAATATTATTTACCCTTAATAATATTTAGACTATAAACAACAGTTTACTCTCTTGGAGCACTTCAGTTCGAGCTACAGAAGTGGCTCATGCATCTGACAGAGGAATCACGTGGTTCCCAAGGGTTTGATGGCATCATGCATTGTTGACTTCAGTTGGACTTCAGTGGCAGAAGTTTGGAGGAGTTAATGAGACAGATAGTGGAGTTGTGTTCTGTTTATTTTAGTTGAACTGATTGAGATTAGTTTAACTAGCTAATCAATTAGTTATGGGTGGAGTGAATTAAATATTATTTAATTCATTAATTAGTAACTCATTATTCAACTCAAGAACACATCAGTTCACTACAGTGCATGATCAGTTCAGTGGAGACCAGTGAAAGAGGTAGATGAAAGGGTGGAGTTAGCTATCAGTGGCGACATCGGTTGTGCATGAGATTTGCACCACACTTGGAGGAATTGCCCATGATGATTGCGCTGTCAAGCCAAGGAGATTCGAACCTTGGATATCTATATAGACAGGCCATGATTGCGCAATAGAGGCAAGGCAATTGGCGGTGAGTTTTGAACCAGTAACCTGTTCAAAACCAAGCTAGTTTGTGTGTAACTTTATGAGAAAGTACTGAGTACTTGTGAGGAGTATTGTACTGAGTTTGTTACATGATTTCTCCATTATAATGTACACAATAGCTGTGGGGTTTTCAGCTATAAGCTTTCCCCATACATACTGTGTTAATGTGTATGATGATTTGATGTGTTATCGCTTGTTTTATTTCCGCATGTGTGATGATCTGAGTGGAAGAGATTATGTGTTGCATATAAATTCGAATTGTATGTGATCAGGATAGTCTCGGTGGATGATTAATCATTATTCAGCAAATTCTCCAAAAAGAGAAGAAAAGAGATATCAACGCCTTATAAATAAGCCACTTGACAACCTCCGATACATTACATGAATGAAAAATTCTTGGATGATACAAATGAAAAAAACCTCCTTCTATATATAGGAGTCCATGGGGCCATAATATAATCCTAGTGGGGCCACAATGTAATCCTAGCCGACCTAACAACAATAATGTAAGGGCACAATAATAACAATATGGGGGTTACAGGGGTACAATAATAACAATAAGGGGGGCTACACTAACATAATAAGGGGCTACACTATTAATATAGGGACTTAGCATGCCCCTCTCCTTCAAACAAGTGTTGTCCTCAACGCTTGATTATTTCTTGATGCTTCTGTATAAAATTCTCATCCTCCCATGTGAAATATTCTACAGGAAAGTTCTTCCACTTGTTGATATACTTTGAAATTGATCGTACTTTTCGATTTCTTGTTTCTATGACTGGTTCATAACTTCTTTCGATGTCATGTTGATCTTCCTGTTGTTTCATTAGATTCTGCACCAAAGTTGGGTTATCCTTTGAGAGTTGGAGAACTTGTTGTTGATGCTGGATGTGATCTTCCACTAATTTATCATCCATATTTGCTATTATTTGATCCTTCAAACCATCCAACTTAGCTTCCATTTCTGCTTTTAAACTATCTATTTCATCTTCAATTGCTCTTTGTAAGATCGAAACTTGTTGCACTTGGTACCATAATTTTGATATCTCATACTGCAACTCTTCCTCTTCATGCGTCATAGTATAGCTTTTTGAGGGATTAATGGGTATGGAATTATTTTTTTGAGGCATTATAGAACCCAATACTGATAAAAATTCTAAAATATGCCCTTGGAATCAATTCAAATTGATTCTTCAAACAAGACTTATGCAATTCGGAAAAATACACACCCTTTTCTTGATTTTGAGGAGCTCGATATTGAAATTGTATTATCTATGTAATTGAAAATATTAAATATATGAAATTCAACCCTGTAGTAGCCCTCTAAAGCTTCTTTCAAATTCCATAGGTCTGATCTAATTTTGATTCCCCAAGACAAAGTTGTGTCCAATCTCCCACAATGACCTAATTATGGACTGGTTCAGTAGAGCGAACTTGTACGACTTGCCACGTGTCACTGTTTCATCCTTTGTCTCTGAAATTGATATCCAAGAAACTACAGTCTGTGTACTTGCAACCAATTTTTACGACACTCCAATCCAATGCCCAGAGAGAGAGTTATTGAACTTTTCCCACGATCACCTCTTTGAGATGAAATTCAGGAGCCTGAAAAAGCACTACCTTCCACAGATCATATCTCCAAAAATATTGCGAACCAAGCTCTGAAATTTTTTGACGAATTTCCTCAGGCTTTCAGCTTCACACCATATGAATTTCAGACTCTGAACCTTCGTACAAAAAAATTTATAGCGCAAATGCCACGATGACCTGTTTATGAGCCTGAAAAAATACCTAACTTCCACAGATGATATCTCCTCAAATATTGCGAACCAAGATCTGAAATTTTTAGACAAACTTCCTCAAGATTTCAGCTTCGCACCCTAGAAATTTCAGCTTCTGAAGCTTCGTAGAAAAAAATTTATAGCGAAAATTCCACGATGACCTGTTTGGAGCAGCGAAACCCTAGAATCCAAAGCTCTGATACCAAATGTTGTGCAACCAGCTCCAAAAATAGAAGAAAAGAGATATGAACGCCTTAGAAATAAGCCACTTCGAGGGGGAAACCTCCAATACATTACATAAATGAACAATTCTTGGATGATACAATTTACAAAACCTCCTTTCTATATATAGGAGTCCATGGGGCCATAATGTAATCCTAGTGGGGCCACAATGTAATCCTAGCCGACCTAACAATAATAATGTAAGGGCACAATAATAACAATAAGGGGGACTACACTAACATAATAAGGGGCTACACTATTAATATAGGGACTTAACAATTTCCCATGATGATTGCGCTGTCAAGCCAAGGAGATTCGAACCTTGGATCTCTATATAGACAAGACTGGATTGCGCAATAGAGGCAAGGCAATTAGTGGTGAGTTTGGAAAACCCAGAATCTGCTCAAAACTACTTATATTGTGTAACTTCATGAGATAGTACCGAGTACTTGTGAGGAGTATTGTACTGAGTTTGTTACATGTTTTCTCCATTATAATATACACAATAGCTGCGGGGTTTTCAGCTATAAGCTTTCCCCATACATACCGTGTTAATGTGTATGATGATTTGATGTGCTATCGCTTGTTTTATTTCCGCATGTGTGATGATCTGAGTGGAAGAGATTATGTGTTGCATATAAATTCGAATTGTATGTGATCAGGATAGTCTCGGTGGATAATTAATCATTATTCAGCAAATTTCTACACACTTAGTTTGGGCTACGTCCACCCCGAACAATCAGTCCTTCCTTTCTATTATCCAGCAAAATGAAGAGACAAAACCTACAACAGATCCATTGTAATATCCTCTGTTCTCTCTCACAGTTCCGTCTTTGTTTCTTTCTTCGAGAATACACATACAATACACGGCCGGAATACAATACCCTCATAAAAGCGAGGGGTTTCCTTTTAGGAAAAAAAACCCTAAACTAAACATAACTTCTACCATCAGATAATTTTCCTAATGAACGGCCCAGATTGACTAGAAATTAATATACTTTTACAAGGCAATTTTACAGCTGTTTTTAGCTTCGGGGGCGTTGCCCCCAAAACCCCCCCTAGTGGGGGGCTCCATAAAGTCATTGTCGCCCCCCCTGGACCCCCCACGGCAGCGATTAATTTACAGGCGGCGTTGCCACCCCATTTAAGGTACAGGGTTCCAATGCTGTGATAGAAAGTAAACAAGATAATTAGGCTCCACATCCAACATCAGCCTCCTAGAGAATGCAAGTCTGAATTTCTTGATGCCTTCAAGAAGGCGCCATCCCCAAGTGGAGCCACTGTTAGCCACCAATAAAATTTGTCATACCAAATGGTGGCTAAAACATTTTTGGAGCCTTCAAGGAACAATTTTTATTGCAAAAAGTATTATCTCTTGAAGACTCATGAAGACATCATGCCCTCTGTCCAAATCTTCACTGCTGTTTCCATTTCAAAACTCAGAAATTTTGCTGATTCCATAGGGAAAAGACTGCTGCAAAAGCCATTTTTCCCTTCCCTCCACCTCAAAACTAACCTTCATTTTTCCCCCTCTTTTCCTCACAAATTTCCTATATTTTCCCTTTTTTCCCACTTCCCCTTCATAAAGTCTACATTATAGAGTTTAAAACTCCTTTTTTAACTCTGTCGAAACCCCCAAATCCATCAAAAAACTCTGAAAAAATCATAAAAAATACACTTTTTATACTAAGGGTTTAAGCCCCTTTGGGCTAAGTCTTAAACCAATTCCCCACATGTGCCGGTGCCCTAGAACCAGGCGCTAAGCCCTTTATGCACTTATCGCATCGGAGAAAACAAAGCGCACAAGTTTATTTTTCATGGTTAAAACTTCCGATGTGATTAAGCCCTTTGTACACATCCCCCGATCCTATTATCACCTCATATAACCCTTGTGCCCACAATCAGGTGCTAAAACATTGAATATTTCCATCTCCGATTGATATTTTCCTTTTTAAAGTCATAAACCCACTTTTTCCTAAGTTTGGTCTAAACGCGCCCAAACAATGTCTTTTAATGTAAAATGGGTAGATTGAAAAGCCCCACATCAAAAGTTGTGATGCGATTGAGCCCCATTTTATAAACCCCAATCTCCACTTTACTCCCTATAACTTATGCCCGAGACCAAGATTTTAAGTCCCAAAGCGTTAATCGCATCGGAGAAAATCAGAATGGTTATATTGAAAGACCAAGCCCGACCTTCCGATCTCGATTGGCCCTTATACATATAAGCCCCGGGCCTATTATCTTTCATGTAAACCACGGGCCCTGCAGTCGGGCGCCAGATCACTTCATATATATATGTCCCACCTTGAACCATTAAACCTTTGTTATTTCATTAAACTTTGGGTTTTCATGTATTATAAGGGTTTCCGCCTGTTTCATATTTGAGATATTCTCCGTCGTTGATTTTGAGCCAATCAAATGGCCCGCACTACATTGCATCGCAAGTTTTTTTATCGGGCGCATTATATTCCCCTCCCCGATTGGCATTCCCTGATGGACCTTCTGCCGTTGGATCTATCTGCCATATCCCAGATCTAACGAACCATATTTTCTCTGATTATTAACCTTTCCCCCGCCTTTGGACCCCTCCAATTTATTTCCCACCGTCGATCTGATCTGCAGATCGACAGTCAGTGCTCAATCGCATCGGCGCTATGCAAGTTCTTCGCCCTGCCAATCGTCAAGCCCCGATTGCATCTAGGCCATCCACGTGTCCAGATCGGACAGTCCAAATCGCATCTCCCAAGTTTGGCTAAAAACATGGAGCCCCGCTCATTATGTTTCTCGGCCAATCGCAGTCGTTGATCTCTAAAGATCAACGGTCCCTATTAACTGTTTCTTCGCTTGTATATTGTTTTGTTTAAATCACGATTCAATATTGAATGTTGATCTTGTCCATGCAGTGGCTCAGATTGAAACCACCCTCCCTGCTTCCATCTGCGCATCTATCTCATATTGCGTTTACTTCCCCACCATTATATCTGAGGCCCCAAATCTAACGGTCTACGTTCTATATCGCGTGACTTTCAGTGCGAATAATAATTTCCTAAGGGCCACGCGATATTGGTGGTTTTGAAAATCCACGTGTCGGGCAGGAATGCATATCGCGTTCAAAAAGGAAAAACTGCCTCCCTTCCTTTTTCTCACGCGAAAACAGTGGTTTTACCTCCCAAAACCACCTTCCCCATTTCTATTATGTTCTATCGCGTGCGTCTCCCACCTTTGATCTCTGCAGATCAATGGCCCAGATTTAATCTGGCCTTACACTATCGCCCTCCACCCTCGCCAAAGGTTTTCAACGCACAATCTCCGTCGTTGATCTAGTGGGCCGATCTCATCCGATGGCCCACGATCATCCCAAACCCCCAACTCTATTTTTACCATATTTTTTCTGAAACAAAGGTTTTAACCCCATTTCTTCGCATTTATTCTATTTTCCAAACAATGTGACTCCTTCACACTGTTAAATCACAACCAATCCCGACCGTTGATCTCTGCGCAATGAACGACTATGACTTAATTCTTCCTCCAATTTCCTTTTTAACCTCCTACAAATGAATCTCCACCATTGGATGTTTCCATCCAATGGCCACACTCCTCCCCACACCCTCTGAAGCAAATTTTCCCCTAATAACAGAGGATTTTATAATATTGTTTGTATCTTGCAGGATTTAATGGTTTTTTCTTTATATTGAAGAAAAGCCAAAGGCTGGGGATGATGATTCCCATGCTTTTGATTCATAAAAGAGAAGCCATCCATGGGTTCCAATTTCACGTTTGATCAATGCTTCATGGGCATTGATGCCATACGAGCCCTGTGCAACCCTGCACATCAACAAGGCACAGTGTGATTTAATCAAATTAAAAGAGTATCAATGTGGAAGACAAAACAAAGCAGAATTGAAGATGAATTCCATATTTTGATGGATTACGGCTAAGATTGATTATCAAAAGCCTAAACCATTAAATTAAACACAATTAGATGGAAATCAAAAGATCTGCAGACAAAAATGCCTCCACCACCACAACAGAGGCCAATTGATTCCTCTCAGCTACCACAAAGCCACATGTTGCCTCAAAGCATTCAAACGGATGCCAAATTTATTGATAAAAAAGAAGATGTTTTCCTCAGTGCAGCTGAATAATTAATTCTGCCAAAGGATGCAAAAAATATCAGCAGAGTTATTATATCCTGAAACAGAGCCTCAAAGTCAACAAAAGCTCCCACCGATCTTAAATCTTTAATGTAAATCAATTAATACAACGAAAATATCTGTACTCTTATCCATTAAGCCCCTCAAAGGCCGAGAAGCATTAAATCTGTATTAATTGAACCCTGGAGATCTTTTATCAGATCCCACCTCCTCATTCATATAAATACTTCTGTAGAAGGTGAGAAAATGTTGGTTGCAGAACTTTGAAATATACTTGTGCTCGAAAATTCTGATTGTAAATAGTGTTCAAAGGCTCTTGAAGCTCTGCTTGTGATAGAATAGTTAGGCTGAGAAGTGAAGATGATTGCTAAACTGAAACGCTGGACTTAAAGTTGTAACTGGTTTGAAGCATCAATACAAGCTGATTTATGGGATCCTGGTCTATGTTGACGGTGATGTTTTTCTTATTGTAAATCGTTATTTTATTTCTGTTTCCACTTCATTCATTTTCTCTGATAAAGAATAGCAAGTATAGAGTTAGGATTTACTTTATATCAGTACCCTTCTCTGACTAATAAGCTTTATCTAAATGTTTTCTTCCAAATTGTATTATTTAGGAATGATCTAATTCAGTTTGAGAAGTTAGGAATGCTGGCATTCCCTTGTCCTACTGTCTTAGCTAATTGTTATTTTTGAATGTTATTTTTAGTTTATGTTAAGTAGAGATGAACTAAGGAAGTTATGGTGAGCCCTGTCCTAGTTTTATCCCCAAAGACTATCTGAAAGTTTCCCTAAGAATGTGTTGAAAGTTGGCGAGTTTCAAAGTACTTACCAGATCTTGGACCATTTTTTGTTATCATTTGTGTTTCCCTTGTGTTTAAATGTTCTCTATTGAAAGTGTATCAAAGGCTTTCTAGTTTCGAAGTACTTACCAGATCCTAGGTTACTTTTATGTTTTTCTTAAGTGTATGTCAAAAGCTGGCTAGTTTCAAAGTACTTACCAGTTCTTGGGCTGCTCTTTGTTCTTCATTTGTTTAATTCCATTTCTTGTTGTATCATTTCATTCCATAAAATCAAATTTAAAGAGATCCTTAGACATAGATGACTTGCCCCATGGACCACTCTTGAACCTAGTTGTTTCAATTAAAACCCTATTATGACTCCATAGCCCAATGGACTAAAACTAGCATTGCATCCATCTTTTTGGCCGAAGCTTTTTCTAATTGCTTGCAACTTCACACATTTGAAACTATTTCCATTTAGGAATTTCCACTCAAAAAATAGTCATGCTCAACCATCCAAAAAAAAACAAAAAACCTCAGACTTCATAACTAACCTAATATCATTACCCAAAACCTCAAAGATAAATCCATATTTTCACTTATTGGAGAGATCCCTCTTCGGATTCAGGAGGGCTAGATCCTAGAATCCCAAAGTGGTTGAAATGATGTTTCTCCCTGCAGTTGGACTTTGCCAATATTGCTAATTATAGGGAGATAACACCCCCAATGATAGATGCAGAGGTTTCCCCAGGAGTAATGCTCTAGGTTCCTATCAGTGTATCCATGTCCATGTCTATGAACTTGGACCATGGGATAAAAATTCTTAAGTTTTTTTGGGCATCCTCCACTATCATCTTAAGAAGGCCATGATGGGCTAAGTGTTGATGCTTTCCTTCTCTGACTTTCTGGCTCATGTCCCTTATGGACTAGAGGAGAAATTATTGTACATTTATGTTGGCAATATGATGCTAAATGTTGTCCTTGATGGCAACCCACTTGATGAAGATGATGGCAACCTCTTATTGAAGATGTTCTTGATGCTTGATGAGTTTATTAATGATGTAAATCTGATGTTCTACAAGTAGCTCAGAAGTACCAGAGAAGGAAATATCAGTGAGGGCCAAAGAAATGATGAAAAATGTGTGTTACAAGGCATACGTGGGTTTGTCTAGGAGAAGTAGCGTATGCACGCGGAAAAGTACGTGCCAAATCGCGTATGGTCTTTTGTGCTCCAAAATTAGAATACCAAGGGGCATTACCATGGTATTGACCCATTGTATTGAGCGCTGGATTATCTATTTGATCCCGTCCAGGAATACCATCGGAAGTTGTGTGGTTTTGGCTCATGGTATTGATAAAGGCCAAATCTATTTAAGGAGAAGAAAATCATAGTACAGGTGGGTGCATGAGTCTGGGTTTGAATGAATACTTCACTCTGAAGTATGTCTGTATAAAAAGGGTAATAGTTTGATGATAGATCTGAATCTGTGATGCACATATGAATAAAATGATGAAGAAGGGAATCTAGATCTGAAATGTATTTGTATCTTCTAGATCTGTTTGTGGAATGTTTAAATCTGAGATGAGGCGAACATCTGTCTGAAGTGAAAAGTTAAATCTGAACTGAATATCTGATCTGAAAAAGTATTCTGCCCTATAATGTCTGAATATCTATACGCAAGTTTTTCGCAGTGGAAGCGCGTATATACGCGGTTTTTATGAAGAGAAAGCACGTATGGGTTGTTTTGTAATGTGTAGATGTATACGTGGGTTGATGTGAATGGAAGTGCGTATATACACAGTATCAGTGAAAGGAAAGCGTGTATGAAATCTAGAGTTGCTGAAGAATGAAGTATGAAATGTCTGATCTGTTATACTGTGTTACTACTATCTGTTAATGATGTATTCTATAGTTCTGGGTTGTTTGAATTGATAAGTATCAGTTTTGATGTATGAGCTTAAATGTGTGAAGTGGGCCCAGTCTAAAAATATGATGAAAAGTGGCCTGCAAGTTATGTTCTAAACAAAGCTTTTGGATCCAGTTTGAAAATTGGTGAAACGTGGTCTGCGGTGGTGCTGAGGGTTGTAGCCTTCAATCAGGGGGTTATAGCTCCCTTCTAGGTGAGGCTGGTAAACGAGAGCAGGGGGTCGTAGCTCCCTTCCAGGTGAGGCTGGTAAACGAGAGCAGGGGGTCATAGCTCCCTTCCAGAAGAGGCTGGTAAACGAGCGCAGGTGGGTGCCTGCGTACTGGTATGAGTCTGCGCTAGTACATAGTTGTAATATGTTTTCTTTATAATAAAATATTGAAGGCTGAGACAACGACAGCGGTGGTTTTCTCCTGACTTGGGTTTCCACCTAAAATCCTGGTGTTCATGTGTGATGCTTATGTGTGATGGTTTATTCTGCTATTACTGCACATGCTTACTGTTATCTAATCATCAGAAGAAAGAATGTTGCATAGAACTAAGTAAAGAATTAATGGCATAATAAGATCTCTGTGTATACGCGAGTTTTATGAAGGATATCCACGTGTATATGTGAGTTTGGTTCAACAAAGTAGCGTATGGGTTTTGAAGTAAGAAAAAGTAAAAAGATTTGAGTAAGTCCTAAATAATGATTCACCCCCCCCTCTCAGTATTTTTCCCAACAATTTAATCTCTGGTCAAGAGGAAAATTTGCTTTGTATTTGAGCTCATGAAATAGCCTAAAGTGGTAGCCATACACAACACTTAATATTCCCTCACAAGAGATGTAATCTCAAAATTTGATAAGCTACCTCATCCCATGGATAAGGCAAGCTTTCTCTCTTAACCCCATTCTTATCTTCCATAGGTCTCTCCTTGGTCCTAAATAAATTCTTCTTTGCGGTGGAACTAATGGCCATGTTTTCCCTATTCGATTTGATTCCTAGGGGTAGTGTGGTTACAGGATGAGGTATGTGTACAAATATAATACCTAGAGAACACAGGTTAGAGGAAAGGGAAATGAAGTTGGAAAAACAAGATGGAGGACCAGTAAGGTTATAAGGATGGTAAAAAGAAGTGGAAAGGGGGGAAACGAAAAAGGATAATAACCACAACATACTTGTGCAAATATCCCAACAACCACCACAACTAATATAACAGTAATGGTCATATAGAGGAAAATTTTTGGAAGTTACATCCATATCTCAACTAGAAGAAAAGAAGAAAATATATTAAGAAGAAAAATATCACGGACATATAGTCAAGTAATAAGGTGGAAATAATCTCAGGCGTGGTTGAGAATAATCCAATCAACATCCAAATCCTTTCCTAGAAATTATATCTTTAATTATTCCTAGAATATATTCCTAGGTGACCTAGCTTGAAAAATATATAACACGATGGGAATCAATTTTTTAAATAAAAGGCATCTAGCCTAGTCAAATTATTGGAGCCACTAGGAAGGTGCATAATATAAATTTCTTATGCTCACATCTCACCATTGGAAAATATCAATTAAGATCCCCATTGTAACATATCTATGATTATCATGGGATTGAAAAAATATAAGTTTAATATCAAGTTCAAACCCATCTAGGCTTAAATCCCATCCCCAAATCCTAGTCCCTAACCACTGTAAAAATTATGGAGCTATACTTTTATGGAGCCTAAGAAAGGAGGATTTATAAACTTGGATGGAAAAATTATTCTCCCCTTCTCTAGTTTTAAAGGCATTAACACCACCAACATTTTTGAGTTGCAAGCTCTTAAAGTAATTATTCTTACCAAGAAGAATAATTGGTGTAGCCTTCATAGGGGACTCTCTAATAGTCATTGTGATTCTCAATAAGTTTTGTAAAGGTATAAATCTAGAAAATATATCATAACACAAGAAATTCACTAGTGTCTCAACAAACATTCCCCAACTAGTAAATTATCTCCAAATCACCTCTTCTAAGTATTTTGATCATCCAGGAAGTAAGATCAATGATAGAATGGGAAAAAAAGGCTCAAGACTCTCCATCTAGGACCTGTAACTCACTTTAAGTAGTTTGACTAATAGATACGTGCTCCATAATTGCACCCATGTATCTTTGATGGATATGGAATTTTTTTAGAAATTACCATGGAGACTCTAATCTTAGATAGTGTTGATAAGTTTAATATCAACATCAAACCAATCTAGGCTTAAATCCCATCCCCAAATCCAAGTCCCTAGCCATTGTAAAAATGATGGAGCTATAATTTGATGGAGCCTCAAAAAGAATCATTTAGAAATTTGGATGAAAAAATTCTTGTCCTCTACTCTAGTTTTAAAGGCATTAACACCACCAACATTTTTCAGTTGCAATCTCTTAAAGTACTTATTATTACCAAGAATCATAATTTTCCTAGCCTTAATATGGGACTCCCTAATAGTCATTGATATTTTCAATAAGTTTTGTAAAGGTACTAATCTAGAAAATATATCATAACACAAGAAATTCTCTAGTGTCTCAACAAACGTTCTCCACCTAGTAAATTATATCCAAATCACCTCTTCTAAGAATTTCTGTCATCTACAAAACAATCTCATTGATATAATGGAAAAGAAAGGCTCAATACTCTCCAACTAGGACCTATAACCCACTTTAATTGGTTCAACTAATAGATACATGATCCATAAATAAACCCATGTATCTCTGATGGATATGGATTTTTTTATAGCAATTACCATGGAGACTCTGATCCTAGATAATGTTAAAAAATAGGATAATGTTATCACATGGCCATTATTATCAATGATAGCCATGGATCTCTCAATCGGGCCAACTCACACAAATAGTAAAAGTATTAAAAACTTGTACAAAATTATATTTAATCATGGAAATGATAGTATTAAACACCCCATTCCTTGATATTATTTGTCCACCATCCTCCTATAGTAAAAAGAAAAATTATATCATAACCTTGGGATCATTGGTAGATAATCTCTCCTCATGGAAAGATATGGAACAAAAATTTTAAAATTAACTTCTCATTCATTCTTGGTTTTAATTTCAAAATTTTAATATATTCATCCTTTCAACTACCATTTCACTCTAGGATCATATTTTTTTTTCTTTTTTATCATCTTCATCTTCCTCTAAGAATGTAACACCCTTCTCCCACATCTACCCAAGTAACTGACCAGCCAGGGTAACACATGTGACAAAGAGTTACTATGATTTGATTCAACTTCCTAGGGGACCTTAAGGGCGTGGAACTGATGGAAACATACCAAAAAGACCTTCCACATCAGCAACAGAACTCTTAGGAGGCATACCAACCACTCAGGCATCTAACCCCTAGGTCCCACTGAGGTTTTAGGCCTTCAGACTCCCAGACGCTCCCATAGTATAGGCATGGGTATGTTTGGGAGGCTCTATATGTTCCCACAACATATGCATTCATGCATACAGAGAATTTTTCCCACATACATGTGCAAGCGTCCCCAAGATTTGAGCCACTTTTTCAGACCCAGAGCCCAGGTCACTACCCATAACTCAATGACAAGTTCAGAAGTGAAATATAAAAATGAAACAATGGTGCACAAGAAAACATTCGAACAAGGACTTGATTAGACCCCTACTATCCAAGACATGCATTTCGTCAAACATGTCACAAGGATGTAATCTACAGGTTTTAAATAACAGACTTGAGCATAGGGGTCTCATACTTATCTAGGAATCACTAAGAATATTATTGCTACATCACATTAACTGCATTATATTCTATTAAGGAATAGACACATTATTTATTCAATTACCAATAAATAAATGATGAGAGCCATACTTCACACCATCATAAAACTCATTCATAGCCAACATATAATAAACATAAATGAAAACTCCATAACAACCATATAATACATAGAATAACAAGTACATTTAACCTTAAATAAAAGAGGAAAAGAGCTATTATTAACAGGAGAAAAATGCAACCAAGTTGGGGATTTACGTTTTCCACTGTACCATAGAGATGGTTGAGCCAAATATCTCTTCAGCTAGTCACCCCTGTGCCATATTCCAAGCCTAAATGTGGGATCTCATAAACCAAATCCATCAAAACCAAACCAGGGCTTCGAGAGGCCAAACCACCTCAACCCTCAACCAAAGATTCTACCTCATGGTCGGACATAACAACCCTCATGGATTGGCGTTTAAATAAGTTGTTCCAGGTATCACGAGTGTTTGTTTCAACTAGGGTTTCCAGGAATAGTATCTCAACCCTAGTTTCTATAGGGATTCCAAAGCGTTTTTCCAACCAGGTCTTCTAGTACTAGTAACTCAAACCACCGAGGGATTTCATAGCATTTTTACAACCAATGCTTCTAGGACTAGTAAGTCAACCCACAACTGTCTTTCGATATTCCAAAGTGTATGTCCAACTCCACTAAATAATAAATCAACCCATAACCAAAGGAACATGTGAGCCAACAAAAAAAAAAGCAATGAAACGAAGCCTACAACATCATGGCTAACCAAGAAATGGAAATGCTAGAAAAATCTACTTCCAATCTAGGAAATGCTCCATGACAACAACAGATCATGACCAAGAAACCACATGCATAGACCATGCATTCCAAAGCTATTGAGGAAAACATACAATGAAACTCATTACCTGAAATCAAATCCCATTGTAGTTGTTCATCCTGATGTCCTCTTTCCCTTTCCTACTCTTCATTTTCATTCTTTCTCAAAATCACCAATTATACCATGCCCTTCACGAGTTCTCCAAGAAAACTCTAAGTATCCAAGAGTATGAGAGAGAGAGAGAGAAAATAATGAGAGCTCCAAAACTGCACTAAAAAAAATCTTTGAATTGATCCTCAAAAGCCTTTTTATTAATGAGTCCTCTATTTTCTTCATTTTCCTTCTCACATGCAACATCTAACCTTTCACCTCCCTTTTCTACTATTTTCCATTATTTTCATAAATAAATGCCAATAAATTCCACTTTGCCTTTCCAAAGCCTTATCGATTTCCATTTCCATTTTCCATACCCATAATAAACCATATGAACACCCGCACTAGGATATTTTGCCCAACATTCATCTTGGAATACGTGTGCCATGACCTTGGTATTACATTTTTTTACATGGATTTTTAACCAGGGTTGTTACAAATAATATTTATAATGCAAATCCTCTAGCAACCCTTAGGTTTACAAACTTTCCTTCCTTAATTGATATGTGTGTCCCCATTCTGATATGTAAGTACCTAGAGCTTCAAAGTGTTTATAATCAAGAGAATCCACAAAGTATTTATGAGAAAGAACCCAATGCCCTCCTAGAATGGGTATAATTAGTAATACACATAGTTTTGATGGGAAATGAAAGAAGTGGAAATATTTTTCTAAATTCACACATTTTCCCTAAGCATTGATCTTTAAAATCATTTTTAGGAACCAATGATCCATGAGCATCCTTGGTCCCAAAACTATCAAATATTTTTGGAGGCAAAACTCCAAAGGGGCTTTTTACATGGAGAGGGAATTCTAATTCCTTATTGTAAATATTTTAGTTTCTTTATTATAGAATTTTTAAGAGATAAGGGTGATTTGTGGAGTGATTCTAATGATATCTTGAGTGATATTAAGATTTAAAAAATCTAGAAAATTTAGGATCTAGAAAACATGTGAAGTTTGTAAATTCTATATATTGTGAGCCTACGAAAAATAAAAAGAGATTAAGCGTGAGGAAAAGGGGTGGTTCCCAAATGAATGTGAAATCAAGCCATATCAAGGAAGGAGAGCTTCTCAATAAATGTATGTATAGATTATGTTAATGAAATGATTTTTTCACTATATGATTATCTCTACATGTTTTTTGTAATTCAAATTTGAATGCATGAATTCATAATGAATGGAAGATAGTGGAAATATGTAATATTCCCAAATGGGAAAACTCAGCAATACATGCATAAATAACATAGTTTTCAGAAATGTATGCAATGAAATTTAAATGCAGCTCTTGGTTCCATTCATTTATACATTATAAAATCCATATACAAAAGGAGATCTGAAACAAATCATGGTAGCTTAGTTAAACAAGCCTCCCAAACCATTATTGCTCAAAAATCATGCAAAAAGAGGGGCTGCAAAAATGAATAAATCTGAAAATACCTTAACAGCATTATTTTATTACTCCTACAACAAGATTAATTTGTACATCAGATCTATAGCTACTATGTGCATAAAAAATTAGATCTATATTAGATCCATGCACTATACAGGCTCCTCTAATGAACCCCCTTGGGGTTTTCAGTAAAACACCATGTACAAAGTGTAGATTTGAGATCTAAGACTGCAGATCTACTGAAAATTACATATTTGGAAAGTGGATATGATCTGATATGAAAAATAAAAGCAGCTCCTCCAACATATCTCCAAAGTGAAGTGCAGATCCCCAACACTCAAAAAGTTAGCTCTCCAAATGGTGCCCTGAATCACCCTGCAACTACTCCTTCATAAATTACATAGATCTGGATCAATACTATGCTGTAGGGGAAAAAATATAGTTGTCCTGCAGCCAATATATGAAAATGAAGCTCAACACCTCCAATACTATCCCTCCAATGGATTATAACCCTCCTCCACTAAAAAGAAGCACTGAAATGCACTAGATCTAAAGATCTAGTTTCCACTTGCTATAGCTTACTGAAATAGACAAGCCCTCAACAGGATTTGCGCTGTCAAAGGAAGATGAAGCTTGGCCTTCAGCTATATAGTGGAAAATATGGCGGAAGACTCCTCCAAGAGCTACTCAATGGAAGAGGTCAGATTCTCGATCAAGAACACCCTGTGCTAAACAACACTCTATCTCAGATAAACAACCAAAGAAAGAAATATGTCTAAACAAACCATATATTAGAAAATCATAATCATAAGATAACCTTATATGGTTTCCATCCTCTTCCTTATAAACAATGTGAGCCTTCTCACCTTGGGTCCCACTCATTAGGTTTTCCATCTTCATGCATTGAATCTCCCTCCAAAAATGCAATACCACTCCTCCATAACAGTTTTAATGGATTTGGTCAATATTGACTGGATCTCCATGCATTGTCTTCTTCCACACTCAAGGTGGCTTTATTCTAACTATCTAAATTGATCCATATTCCCAGTGGGTTATCTCCATTAATGTTCCACATCCTCAATACTAGCTTAGTTGACTTGGTCCAACTTGACTTTGTCCACATGCATTTAGCCCTTGTTCACTCATGAAGGTTTTTTATCTAGCTGTGAATATGATCCCTTTCCCATTAAGGGGGTTTTTTATTGTTGCTAAAAATATTTATGGGCCTCCCTACCCATTTATTCATCTAACTCTATTTTTGGAGCAAAATTAATATTCCAATTGGCTGCATGCTAATTTAGGAATATTACAGTCCTCCCCTCCCAAATGTTGCTTGTCCTCAAGAAACTACAAGAATAGAACTAGAGAGCCTCTCCTCTTCCTCCTATAGCATCCTCAAGTGATAAGTTCCTCCAAAAAACAAGATGCTTTATCATCAATGTGTTCTAAAGTTGTTCCTCCCATGTGTAAAAGCATGCCTTTGGTGAAAAATCCAAATGTCTCTCATCATGAAAAAGTGGGATATCCATGGGAAAAACTATATGTGTTCTAGAGGCCTTCTTGAGGCATGGATTATAAAATGTCTTAGGAATCATCATCCCCATGTGATGCCTCCATTCCCAAGCTATCATCCACAGAAAGTGAGTCACCCTCCAGCATGGTAACTCTTGAAACCTCTCCTCCACCTTAGGCTCCTGCAAAGAAGGTGGGTTGCATTGTTGAATACGTGGGATTAAAATGTCCATCTCACATTGTTTCTCTCTCCACTTATGATATGTATGGGGATGCTGCTGATCTTGGGCTGAAATATTACGGTCTCCAAGAATAACCTAAGTCACCCCACCAATCAAAACATCCATGGAGTGCCTCTCCCAAGAACTCAAGTTCTCCCAATGGCCCCTCCCACATGAAGACGAGAGGTGTAGTGTGGAAATCATGGTTTGCCCATTTTTTCTCCTGAAACATGAAACATATGAAGTATGGAGAATCATAATCCCAATGGGCACCTCCAAATCTTGTGCCATCCTCCCAACAAAACTTCCCATAATAACAAGAGCCTCGTCAGTACATGGAAGTAAAGACAAATAAAAACAAGTTGCTATATGAAAACTAGGAGATGGATCATAGTTCCATACGTGGAACCTGTTAGCCACCTATAAATTTTTTGGCAAGAAAACAGGTGGCTAAATATTTTTCTGAGCCTTCAAGAGATACATTTCCTATGAAAATCTCTCATTCTTGAAGCCTCTGAGTGTCCTTTGCCTTTGAAAATATCTTCATTGCTGTTTCCATCAAGATATCCTCACTGTCTGTGAAAAAATTATGCTCAGAAAAGCCTCCATTTGCCACTTTTCTCCCTTCTCAAAGTTTCCCCTTTAACCCCCAAAATCCCTTCCTAAGTCTTCTAAACCACCAAACTACCCTTTAAAGATCATATGAACCCCTTCATTTGATTTTAAAACCCCTCTTTCCCCTTACCTGAACCTCATTTCAGCCTTAAAAAGCTCTGTTTTTAAGCCAAAAACCCATTTTTTACCATATAATAGGCCTAAGCCCCTTTCGACTAAGCCCTAACCACTTCCCCTCCATAAAACCCTGCGCTGAGACCAAGCGCTAAACCCCAAAGAGCTTATCGCAATCGGAAGTTGAATGGAGCGCATTTTCTTTGTAAAATAGAAATCTCTCGATGCGATGGTGTTTTGTTCTGTCGGCCTTTGGTGAAATATCCACCGTAGATCTATACAGATCTGATGGTCCGTCCAAAGCTCACTGCACACCCCATAACATTCCCTTGTTACCCTCTGATGGCCATCTCCATCGTTGATCTCTAAACGATTTGACGGCCATCGCACCACCGCGCCCATCACCAATCGGAACTTTTTATTGTGCCACCCTTCGATTCCCCGATTGGATCCTAGCCGTTGAATCCACAAGAACCAATGGCCAGGATTTGATCTCACTCCACCCCGTGTTCCCCAATTGGTCACTCCTGATCCAATCTCGACCGTCGATCTTTCGCTGATCCGATGGTCCAGATGCAATCGCAACATCGTCCCATCGGAGTTTTGGCCCCTGCCTCCTTTGGTTCCGATTGAATCTCAGCCATCCATTCCATTTGATCCAATGGCCAGGATTACTCCTGATTGTTCATTTGGCCCTACTACCTCCACATCATCTTTAAATCTCCACCGTTGATCCCCTGGGATCCAACGGTAAGGAATCCTCCCGACCACTAACCAACTCCTCCACCTTTGCTTTCCCTCTGCAGATCTCGACCATCCATCACGTTGATCGGATGGCTCACAGTCAAACCAACTTTGATCGGACCCCACCTTACCAACCTTGCATCTCCCCTTATCGTGCTCCATCTACCACCGTTAGATCTCATAGCCCCAGATCCGATGGCCAGCATCCATATCGTGTAACTTTGGCATCCAAACGTTAACATTTCAAATTCACGCGATATGGGCGGTTTTATTTCGCCACGTGTCAGGCGGCAGACAATATCGCGTGATTTTGGGAAAAATTATAAACTACTTCATTTGAACGTGAAAACAATGGTTTTCACCTAGAAAACCACTTCCCCTCTTCCACCTTTGGACTTTCTTCCATGCAATCTCGACCGTTGATCTATGAAGATCTACAGTCCTTATTACATCTCGCATTCCATTCATAATTCTTCATCGTGCTGCCAAAGAGCTTCATCGTGGCATCTCGACCGTTGATCTCCTCCTGAGATCTAACGGTCCATATTCCATCACCCTCCGCCCATGCCAGGTCCCACCATTCATGCCGATTTCATTTCATTTTTGTTCATTTCTTTTGTAATCCGCTTACATCAAAACTTTAATGTTTTACATTAAAATTATTTTTCATTGTGCCTAAACTCTAATGTCGTTCCATTAGTTAATCTCAACCGTCAATCAACACCACTAGATCTGATCGGACGGTCCACAACCGTTCCTCCACCAAACCTCCATCAGATCAGTTTTGCACCATTCCACTGCATTTTTCAATCGTTTTTCACTACATCCACCGCATACATCACTGTTGTGCTGCCATTTCCATGATCCTCCATTTCATCCATCCTCCCTCCCACATGGATTTCTTAACATATTTGTGTGTTTTTGCAGGGTTACAGGTGATGGAAACCTCCATTGCTCACAATCATTATCATAGTGACATAGAGCGCAGAGAAGGCCATTTTCAGAGCCTGAGATTGCAGAGAGAATGACTGGGAAGGTGTTAGAACGAAATATTTCATGAAAGAACAGTGTTTAACTCTATAAAACCATCGAGAACCATTAAAACTCCATTTTCACAGACAGAGACAATCACAGGAGCGGCAAAGAGTATCAGTGAAGAATTAAGAGGTTTAAAGCATGTTATTGAATATTTTAAGCTCTAGTTCAATGATCAAAGGATGAGTGTACCAAATTGAAGACCCTGTGATTAACACAGAAGGCCTAATAAGGCCTAAAGCATAATCATAGATCACATCAGTGTTTCAAATTAGCAGAAGGTTCCCTCTGAGAAAGGACAAAGTACCCATACTGTTTTTATTTTACATCATATTCCTGAGATCTATGTCGTGTTCCCGAGAATATTTCCTCCCCGATATATCTTACTTTCACCAGTACTACAGAGTACTACAGCCGTAAAGTACATCAAAGAACATACCTGGAGTTACTATCAGCCTGTCCAAGACCACTCTTTCATCCAAAGAGTACTGAAGATTAATGCATAGATATTAAGACAGAATAGGCCTCGAGCCACTCTTCTTCTTCTATTTTAATGTTTCATTCAAAGTTTCATCTACCTCCTCTGCCTCTCTTTCAGCTATAAGACTCATGAAGAAACACGTTGTTGGTTGTTGATCAGGTATCTGTGAATTGCAAGCTTTTTCTCTTGAGACATAGTTCTGTGTGAAAAGTCGTAAAATAGGTTGAGGAGATGATTTCAGACTGAATATAAAGTTGTTGGAAAATGTTGTATATGACTGGTGTTTCTCTTTAATATGACAAGCACATTTCTTTGGATCCTGATTTAAAGCAGGAGTGATGTTTTCTACCTTTGTCCTTGTTTTCCTTCTGTAATTCATTACATTTCATTTCTCTGGTAAGAATCAAAAATCTGGCTTAAGATATACCCTTGCATGGTACCCTAATGCCCCTGCTCTTCTTATCTTTAATTTTTTCTACTGATTGTGCTATCTGAGAACTAGTTCAAGATAATTTAACCAGTGTAGTAGCTGTTATTCACTGCTAACTGATGTATGAATTTATGAATCTGTTCTTAGATGTTCTTGTCTGGTTTTAATTGAAATAATTGGGATACTTGGAGTTTATAATGTTGATTCTGTCTCACTAGGATCTTTTTCAATCAATTGAACCTTTCTAAGTTCCCTTAAGTTGAATTCCGAAGCATTGAAAGTTGAAAGCCTTTCTCTGATCTTAGGTTTCACCTTTGTGTTTAAATCTTAAGTGTTTCTTGTTGTCTGAAGAGTTAGCCTTTAGGAGTTGGATCATAGGTGTTTAATGGCATGCCTTGTCCCTAGATCTGATTTCTAAGTGGTCACCTCAGAGGTTTCCTTGTCATTCACCTTCATTCCTTATCATTTCATACCACACTATCATCTTTAAGATCTTATGCTTTAGATAACTAGCCCAATTGAAAGCCTTGGATACTGAATATCAAGTAAACCCTTTTGTGACTCCATTGCCCAATATCTCGAGTGTCCTCTGAATTATCTCCCCTTTGCCTAGAATCCTCTTTGCTCACCCTTTGTCTTATATTGAATCCTTCCTTCATGTTTCCCAACAACCAAAAAAACAAACAAAACAAACCTTGTGCCTTATGACTAGCCTAATATCTTAACAACTGATCTTAAAAGATACATATATCTTTGCCTTTATAGAGAGATCCCTCTCTGGACCTAGGAGGGCTAGATCCTGTGGTCCCAAAGTGGTTTTGATGTTGTCTTATCTTTTGGTAGAGCCAAACCTGCTAAAACATAGGAACCCCAACATAATGGCGACTCCACTGGGGAATTTTTGAGTAAAACACATCTTTAAACACTTCTAAGAAACTCAAAGAATACCATAGTAGCCTAAGTTTGGTGGTTAATCACTGTGGTGGACAGTAACCTTCTTGAAACATTCTAAACCTTCCACCTGGCGACTCCATAGTTCCTTAATGATTAAAGGCTCCACTGGTGATCATTAGGCCTGCTGATTATCTTGGTTTTCACAAGACTCCATTGGGAGACCAGCCTTCATTACAACATCAACCATATTAGAAGTAACAAGTAGGATTAAGCTTCTTTGTTTGAAAAAAAACACACTGGCTCCAAGAACCATTCATACAAGATCTTATCCTAACCAAAAACAACCTAAAATAGTTGACAACCCTGAGAGCATCCTCAGGAAATCCCCTACACCTAGAAATCCAACTATTTCCAGACACATCCATAGAGCTAACTCTACACAAAAAAACTTTACAGCTCTATCGGACACTCTTTTTGACTTAGACTTACCAAGCAGTTTACCAAAAACTAGGTCATTCAGTGCTCTATACCAATTAGACCTTGAGCTCCCTGGTTCACCATCTCACAGTGGTCAACATATTAGGGATAGAGAGACTCCTCCATCTACACCTCCAGATATTCATTTCATTCAAAACTTGGGGCTCTATCACCCTAAATAAACTCAACAGAGTGTTGTTGGTCCTAGTATTCTTGCCATCCACATACCTGCTGCTCAAGCCCAAGCTTTACCTCCATATAACATCATCATGGCAGCATGGTATGCCCCCTTGGTGTTACCATAGCCTCTACTACCTTTACCCAATGACTATCAGTCAAAAATCCCACATTTCACTACAAAAGAGTCTACCACAACTCAACACCATGTAGATAGGATGGAAGATTCCTTTGACTATATGGAGATAGATGATGAGACAGTCAATATGAGAATATTTGCCCAGAGTTTAGGAGGAGATGTGAAGAAGTGGTTTAAAGGCATACCTCCTAATAGTATCCATGATCTTCCCTCTTTATATCAAACTTTTATAAACAAATGGGAAGTCAAGACCAACCCTCTCCAAATCTTAGCAGAATACAAGAATCTTAAAATAAATGTAGGAGAGAGTGTCCATGACTATTCTACAAGGTTTAATATTTTTTACAACGCTCTTCCTCCACACATGAAAACTCCCCAAGGAATGGCTTTAGTGAAGTATCCTGAAGGCTTTGATGCTGACATGGCCTACCAGCTTATGGAGAGAGATTACAACACATTGGAAGATATGCAAAAAGGAGCAGTGAGTGTGGAAGTGAACTTGATTGAAAAGAGAGCCAGAATGAGGTTTGAGAAAAGGGTAACATATAAGGATGACATTGCATCTTCCACATCTCATCCCAAATATGACAGCCTAGCCAAAACCATGGAGAGACTAGGGAAAATGGTGGAAAATTTGAGTGTCCAAGTTAGCAACCAGAACAGAAACCAAACTCATAACTAGAACTAGAAATTTAGCAGAAAAAACCCTCCTAAAAGATAGAGAGACTCTGATCAACAACTTATACCCCCATTTCAAGAGAATTTCGTTGATGAAGATGAGGGGATAATAGAAGAGTCTGAGGGAACCACAATAAACATGGTGGAAATAGACCACTCAATCCACAATTGTTCCACAAAAGACAATCAGACCTCACACTCACATTGGGATGAGGAAAGGTTATAATCTGAGGATTATATGCTAAGATTTGAAAATGCCATCACGTAGGTTAGATAACAGTATGAACTTAGAAGAAAAAAGAGCTTAGACACTTCCAAACCCAAAGCTTCTGAGATTACCATTAAGAAAAGGCCTGAGAAAAATCCTAAGGTAACTGTTGAAAGCAATAAGTCAGCAGCTGAGAGTTCTGGGAAGAACAAAGAAAAAGATAGCCAAAATACTGATAAACAAAGCCAACAAACTAGCAACACTAGCACTGCAGCTAGTGCTCCTAATAAAACAGCTACAAAAACTATACATAATGAGAATCAGCACCCTGATTCTGCCACTAAAATAGTGGTTGGAAAGACAGAGTTGAGTTTCATGAAGAGTCAATCTCCCTTCAATTTGGAGAGTGAGATTACTAAAATTAAAATTTCTGTCCCACTCTCTAAGCTGGCCACTCAGGATGTATATAAAGGCCAAATTTTGAAAGCCTTGAATCTAGGTGAAAACAGTGACACTGTCAATCTAAGTGATGATCAACCAGCCCTTTTGTTTCGTCCAAAGATAGAGGGGAAGTTTCAGGAACAGGTGGTACCTCCTTTTTATATCAGCCTCAATATCCATGACAAGATCCTTCACAATGCAATGCATGACTCTTGGGCATCACACAACCTAATGCCTAAGGTAGTTATGGAGAATTTAGGCCTAGAGATAACCCGACCTTATAAGGATTTGTATTCATTTGACTCTAGCAGAGTAAATTTTATTGGCCTAATCAAAGATCTTTGTGTGAACCTAACCCAGATTCCAGCCAAATGCATGGTTATGGATGTTGTGGTGGCAGATGTGCCACCTGAGTATGGCATGTTGTTTTCCAGGTCATGGGGAGCCAAGATGCAAGGTACAATGCAGATGGATGGGTCATATGCCACAATCCCTATCTTTAGCTAGCTTAGGAGACTGTATAGAGAGGCACAAATGAAGTTCATGGTCAACAGCCCTGAAAAACCTGAAAATTCACCTCTGTACTCTGTACACGTGGATCTGGGCTCCTTTATCCTTTGCAACGGTGAAACCATAGATGAGACAGAATTAGCAGATAGAGATTCAAATGATGGAGTATATTCCACAGACTTTAACATAATGGCCACTCTAGACATAGAAGAAAACAAAGAAGAAACCTTTGGATAGTGCACTGAAACTGAAACTCAGAGTGAACAAGAACAAGACTACAAACAACTGACTAGTCATCTCACTGAACTACATAAACATCATGAAGAAAAAAACACTCCACATCATGATGCAGACCCTATATTACAACATAACGATGAAACCAACATTAGGGAGGGAAATGATGATAAACCTGAAAATGATCCCTTATGGAGAATTGATTTCGATGGGTCTTGCACCAGAAGGAATGCAGGAGCTGGAGTGTGGTTAAATAACACTGAGAGTGACTATGCTTAGAGTCATGCCTTCAGATTGGACTTTAAATGTACAAACAATATCGCAGAGTATGAGGCTCTCATCCTAGGCTTGAATCTATTGAAAAAACTAGGAGCCCGAAAGATAGCTGTACACGGAGACTCTGAGTTAATCATAAAACAAGTGAACGAAGAGTATACATCTAAACACCCTAGATTGAGAGCATACAGGAACAATGCTATGGATTTACTGAAAACCGTTGTAGAATATGAATTGGTGTTTGTTCATAGGAGTCAGAACATAATTGCGAATGGATTAGCCTGCATAGCTAGTTCATATCATGAAGCTCCTAGTAACAAACAAATCATCATTCAGACAAAATATAGGCATACAGTGCCAGATAATGAGAAATATTGGCAGGTATTTGAGGGCGATAAGTAGATAGAGGATTTCCTGATTGACAGGAACGAGTTTCAATTCTCTGATTCAGACTCTAAATCTGATGAAAGTTTCCTGAGTGAAGAGCCCCCCGATGAAGAAAGATCGTGACATAATGTAGAAATAAACATGTTAACTAAAGAACTTGGAAATCAAACTGAAGAATATAACAACGCATAAATAGAGGAAATAGAGGTGCTACAGTCAAAATATAAGAATATACCCAGAGGACTGGCACCTTTAGAGGACCTTTTTTATTTTAACGACGTAGCGAAAAAACCCGCTATAGAACACTCAGACTCTGATGTCGAGGAATGCAACATAGGCACCGAGGAAAAGCCTAAAATGATAAAGTTGGCTAAGTCCTTGCTCGTAGACATGAAAAATAAATATATTGACTTATTTAAAGAGTTCATCGATGTGTTTTCCTGGAGCTACGAGGACTTAAAGGCCTACGATACAGACATTATATAGCACAAAAACCCTTTTAAAGAAAACCAAAAGCCCTTCAGACAGAAACTTCGCAGAATTAACCCGAAACAACTCCCTCTAGTCAAAAAGGAAATCAAGAAGATGTACGAGGTAGGAATTATACTGCCTATGAGGTTCTCTGATTGGGTTTCCAACCTTGTGGCTGTGAGGAAAAAGACAGGTGAGATCAGACTATGCATCGATTTCAGAAACCTTAACAGAGCTTCACTTAAAGACAATTAACCCTTACCAAAGATGGAACACATCCTACAGAGGGTAGTTGGCTCAAAAAGGATCTCCCTGTTAGATGGTTTTTCAAGCTATAACCAAGTTTTAGTACTCCCAGAAGACCAACTCAAGACGACTTTCACCACTCCATGGGGCACTTTTATGTACATAAAAATTTCTTTTGGACTAATGAACGCTGGTGCGACCTTCCAACAAGCAATAGACATAGCCTTTTCAGAGGAAATGGGGCACTTCATCGTCATCTATCTGGATGACATAACAGTCTATTACAAGACTTATGAGGAGCACCTAAAACATCTAAGAAGAGTTTTTGAAAAATGTAGAAGGTTCGGTTTGTCTTTCAATCCCAGGAAGACTGTATTCGGGCTTCAAGAAGGTAAGATTCTTGGCCATATTATATTAGAGAAGGGAATTAAGATAGACCCGCAAAGAGTTGAGGGAATACTTCAGTTTACCCACCCGAGAAATATAAAAGAGTTGCAGTCCTTTATTGGGAAAACTAACTTCTTAAGGAGGTTTATTCCCAACTTAGCTGAGCACCTCAAGGATATGACAAACATGATGAAAAATGGTGTAGGGGTTAAGTGGACTGTAGATGCTAAAAAAATATTTTAAATTAGTTAAACTTGCACTCACCCCGGCACCTGTCTTGATTAGCCTTTACTTTTCAAAAGATTTCCTTATATTTTCCTTTGCCTTCGAGCATACAGTGGTCGCAATCCTACTGCATAAAAATCCAAAGGGAATGGAACAGCCTATTGCTTTCTTCAGCAAGGCTCTGAGGGATGCACCCTTGAAATATAACATAATGGAAAAATAGGCCTATGCCTTGGTAAAGGCCTTGAAAGAATTTAGGGTGTATATACTGCATTCTCACATCATTGCCTACGTGCCAAACACAGTGGTAAAAGACATTTTGTCCCAAGATCCGGATGGAAAGAGGGGCAAATGGATTGCTGTAATATTAGAGTATGACCTAGAAATAAAACCCACAAAACTAATCAAAGGTCAGGGCTTAGCTCAACTAATGGCTGAATCTAACTTGCAAGCCCTTAACATAAACATGGTAGATTTCTTGGATAAACATGAAGGATTTCCTGATCCTACAGTTGAAGAAAAATTTCAAAAATCTCCTTGGTATTCTGATATTGTGTATGTACTCAAAACCTCAATGCCCCTCCTGATTTATCAAAGACTAAGGCTAGATTCCTAAAGTTAAAAGCCAGAAACTATTGCATACTGAATGAATGTTTATACTGGAAAAATGAAAATGGTCTATTGCTTAAATGTTTGCCTGAAACTGAAGCAGAGAGGATTAAATAGGAGTTCCATGCAGGAGAGTGTGGAGGCCATTTAAATTGGAAAGCCACTGCTAACAAAATACTCAAAGTTGGCTATTACTAGCCTACACTTTTCAATGACATCCATAAAATGATTATTTCCTTCCATAAGTGCCAGATTTTTTAGGGCAAAAGAAAGCTCCTCCCTTTACCATTATAACCCATTACTGTTGAGGCCCCCTTTCAACAATGGGGCCTAGATTTCATAGGGGAAATACACCCTGCTTCCTCTGCACAATACAAGTGGATCCTTACAGCCACAGACTATTTCACAAAATGGATTGAGGCCATACCTTCTAGGAATGCCTCATATTCTGTCATCATTAAGTTTCTAGAAGACCACATCCTCTCTAGATTTGGCTGCCCTAGAAAGATAATCACTGATAATGCTGTTGCTTTTGGATCCAAGAAAATGATTGATTTTTGTCACAGGTATCAGATAGCACTCGTTCATTCAACTACTTATTACGCACAAGGTAATGGGTTAGCTGAATCATCAAACAAGAGCTTGGTGACCATCATTAAAAAACTACTTGAAGAGAATAAGAAATCATGGCATAACAAGTTAGTTCATGCTTTGTGGGCTGGCAGGCTAACAACAAAGAAATCCATTGGATTGTCACCATATCAGCTTGCTTATGTAACAAAGGCGGTGTTTCCTACCAACCTAGGGGTACTAGTGATTAAACTAGTCCAAGAGATTTAGACAGAAGAAGACAGCATGGTGAGGAGGATAAATCAAAAAATTCATCTACAACAAACAAGAGAAGAAGTCTATAACCAAGCTCTGAAGGTGAAGGAAAACATAAAGAAGTTATTTGATAAAAGAACAAAAGCTTGTGACTTCAAAATTGGAGATAAGGTTCTAAAGTGGGACTCTAGGAGAGAAGACAAAGGAAAGCATGGAAAATTTGACAGTTTGTGGCAGGTTCCTTACATCATCCAATCCACTATTGGTCCAAATGCCTTTTTTCTGCAAGACCTTGATGGTACAGATCTGTTTGGGGGTCCTGTCAATGGTAGGATTCTCAAACATTACTACTATTTATTTCCAATTTACAGTTTTTATTTCCATTGTAAATACCATTGCTGTGTTTTGTTTTCAAAGAAAAAGAGAAAATGTTTCAAAAAAGAGAGAAAGAGAGGTTCAAACATGCTCAAAACTTGAACCTCTGAAGTGGGAAGATTGGCTCTAACATGATCAAAACCTGAGCCAAAGGGAGTAAATAAGCTGGTTCTAATATGCTCAAAATCTGAACCAGCAAAGGAGAAAGAAGAATCAGCTCTAACAAGCCCAAAACCAGAGCTGAAGAGAAGAACAAAGTGACTCTAACAAACTCAAAACTCAAGTCACAAAGGAAAGAAGGATGCTTCAAAGTTTCAAGATTTCAAGCCTTCAAAATTTTGTTTTCAAATTTCTGCAATTTCAGTTCATGTGCAGCTGTCTTTATGCCATGGACCCACAGCAAACTAGACTGTTTAATCCTGGTTTGACTATTTTTAAATTTCTGTTGTAGAATGTAGAGAAAGAAATTTGCTAGACAGTTTAATCCTAGAAGATATTAGATTAGGCAGAGAAGCTATGAGGCCAAATTTTTAATCTAGTCTCATGGAGGAATAAGGGTAGAATTATACTAGTTTGTTTTCTGCTTTCAATAAAACAAAATTGATGAAGAAGGTTTGCAAATTCAAATGCATCTTGAAGAAAAACTGTTAGGAATGTAGGATGGGTAGGTAGATTGTTTGTGGAACATTTTCTGCTGATTAATATCCATCATGTTTGTAACAGCTGAATCAAAGAAGAGAAGATGGTTCAAAGATCAGGCATCTGGCCTATTTCCCAAAGAATATCTCTGAAGTTCTTGGCACCTTCAAGAAGATGCCATCCCCATGTGGAGCCACTGTTAACCACCTATAAATTTTTTGGCAAGAAAACAGGTGGCTAAATACTTTTCTGAGCCTTCAAGAGATACATTTCCTATGAAAATATCTCATTCTTGAAGCCTCTGTCTGTCCTTTGCCGTTGAAAAGATCTTCACTGCTGTTTCCATCAAGATATCCTCACTATCTGTGAAAAATTTATGCTCAGAAAAGCCTCCATTTTCCCCCTTTTCTCCCTTCTCAAAGTTTCCCCTTTAACCCCCAAAATCCCTTCCTAAGTCTTCTAAACCACCAAATTACCCTTACATTATGAACCCCTTACATTTGATTTAAAACCCCTCTTTCCCCTTACCGGAACCTCATTTCAGCCTTAAAAAGCTCTGTTTTTAAGCCAAAAACCCATTTTTTACCATATAATAGGCCTAAGCCCCTTTCGCCTAAGCCCTAAGCACTTCCCCTCCATAAAAATCCATGCTGAGACCAAGCGCTAAACCCCAAAGAGCTTATCGCAATCGGAAGTTGAATGGAGCGTGTTTTCTTTGTAAAATAGAAATCTCCCGATGCGATGGTGTTTTTTTATGTCGACCTTTGGTGCAATATCCACCGTAGATCTATACATATTTGACGATCTGCACAAAGCTCACCGCGTGCCCCATAACATTCCCTTGTTACCCTCCGATTGCCATCTCCACCATTGATCTCTAAACGAGCCGACGGCCATCGCACCACCATGCCCATCACCAATTGGAACTTTTTATTGTGCCACCCTCTGATTCCCTGATTGGCCGATCCCCGATTGGATCCTAGCCATTGAATCCACAAGAACCAACGGCCGGGATTTGATCTTTCTCTGCCCCATGTTCCCCGTTTGGTCACTCCTGATCCAATCCCGACCGTCGATCTTCCACCGATCCGACGGTCCAAATGCAATTGCAACATCGTCCCATCGGAGTTTTGGCCCCTGCCTCCTCTGGTTCCAATTGAATCCAGCCGTTCGTTCCATTTGATCCGATGGCTAGGATTACTCCCGCTCGTTCGTTTGGCCCTTATGCTTCTGCCTCATCTTTAAATCTCCACTGTTGATCCCCTAGGATCCAACGGTCAGGAATCCTCCCGACCCCTAACCAACTCCTCTGCCTTTGCTTTCCCTCTGCAAATCTCGACCATCCATTGTGCTGATCGGACGACTCACAGTCAAACCACCTTTGATCGGCCCCCACCTTACCAATCACAGATCTCCCCTTATTGCACTCCATCTACCACCATTAGATCTCACAACCCTAGATCCGACGGCCAGCATCAATATCGCGTAACTTTGGCATCCGAATGTTAACAGTTCAAATTCACGTGATATGGGCAGTTTTATTTCGCCACGTGTCGGGCAGCGAACCATATCCCGTGATTTTGGGAAAAATTCTAAACCACTTCATTTCAACGCGAAAACAATGGTTTTCACCTGGAAAACCACTTCCCCTCTTCCACCTCTGGACTTTCTTCCATGCAATCCAGACCGTTGATCTATGTAGATCTATGGTCCTTATTACATCTCACATTCCATTCATAATTCTTCATCGCGCTGCCAAAAAGCTTCATCGTGGCATCTCGACCATTGATCTCCTCCTGAGATCTAAAGGTCCATATTCCATTGCCCTCCGCCCATGCCAGGTCCCACCATTCACGCCGATTTCATTTCATTTTCGTTCATTTCTTTTGTAATCTGCTTACATTAAAAATTTAATGTTTTACATTAAAAGTTTTTTCATTGCTCCTAACCTCTAAATTCGTTCCATTAGTTAATCTCAACCGTCAATCAACACCACTAGATCTGATCGGACGGTCCACAATTGTTCCTGCACCAAACCTCCATCAGATCAGTTTTGCACCGTTCCACTGCATTTTTCAATCATTTTTCACTACATCCACTGCATACATCACTGCTACACTGCCATTTCAATGATCCTCCACTGCATCCATCCTCCCTCCCACATGGATTTCTTAATATATTTGTGTGTTTTTGCAGGGTTACAGGTGGTGGAAATTGACATTGCTCACAATCACTATCATAGTGACACAGAGCGCAGAGAAGGCCATTTTTAGAGCTTGAGATTGCAGAGAGAATGCTTGGGAAGTTGTTAGAACGAAATATTTCATGAGAGAACAATTTTTAACTCTGTAAAACCATCCAGCACCATTAAAACTCCATTTTGACAGACAGAGATAGTCACAAGAGCGAAAAAGAGTATCAGTGAAAAATTAAGAGGTTTAAAGCATGTTATTGAATATTTTAAGCTCTAATTCAATGATCAAAGGAAGATTGTACCAAATTGAATACCTTGTGATTAACACAGAAGGCCTAATAAGGCCTAAAGCATATGAACAGATCACATCAGTGTTTCACATCAGCAAAAGGTTCCCTCCGAGAAAGGGCAGGTACCCATACTGTTTTTATTTTACATCATGTTCTTGAGAAGATTTCCACCCTGATAGAAAGTCCTACTACTACCAGAGCATTTTTTATGTAGTATGGCAGACCTAAAAGTCATTTATCTGCCTTTTTATTTTCACTAGAGTAGTACAGAGTACTACAACTGTAAATTACATCAAAGAACATACCTGGAGTTACTATCAGCCTGTATAAGACCATCTTTCATCCAAAGAGTACTGAAGATTAATGCATAGATATTAAGATAGAATGGGCCTCGAGCCACTCTTCTTCTTCTGTTTTAATATTTCATTCAAATTTTCATCTACCTCCTCTACCTCTCTTTCAACTATAAGACTCATGAAGAAACACGTTGTTGGTTGTTGATCAGATATCTGTGAATTGTAAGCTTTTTCTCTTGAGACATAGTTCTATGTGAAAATTCATAAAATAGGTTGAGGAGATGATTTCAGACTGAATATCAAGCTATTGAAAAATGTTGTATATGACTGGTGTTTCTCTTTAATATGACAAGCACATTTCTTTGGATCTTAATTTAAAGCAGCGGAGATGTTTTCTACCTTTGTCCTTGTTTTCCTTCTGTAATTCATTACATTTCATTTCTCTGGTAAGAATCAGAAATCTAGCTTAGGATATACCCTTGCATGGTACCCTAATGCCCCTACTCTTCTTATCTTTAATGTTTTCTACTGATTGCGCTATCTAAGAACTAGTTCAAGATAATTTAACCAGTATAGTAGTTGTTATTCACTGCTAACTGATGTATGAATTTATGAATTTGTTCTTAGATGTTCTTGTCTGGTTTTAATTGAAAGAATTGGGATACTGGGAGTTTAGAATGCTGATTCTGTCTCACTAGGATCTTTTTCAATAAATCGAAACTTTCTAAGTTTCCTTAAGTTGAATGCCGAAGCATTGAAAGTTCAAAGCCTTTCTCTAATCTCAAGTTTCACCTTTGTGTTTAAATCTTAAGTGTTTCTTGTTGTCTGAAGAGTTAGCCTTTAGGAGTTGGATCATAGGTGTTTAGTGGCATGCCCTATCCCTAGATCTGATTTCTAAGTGGTCACCTTGGAGGTTTCCTTTACATTCACCTTCATTCCTTATCTTTTCATACCACATTATCATCTTTAAGATCCTATGCTTTAGATGACTAGCCCAATTGAAAGCCTTGGATACTGAATAGCAAGTAAACCCTTTTGTGAATCCATTTCCCAATGGTCTCGAGTGTCCTCTAAATTATCTCCCCTTTTCCTAGAATCCTCTTTGCTTACCCTTTGTCTTATATTGAATCCTTCTTTCATGTTTCCCCACAACCAAACAAACAAACAAAACAAACCTTGTGCATTATAAATAGCCTAATATCTTAACAACTGAGCTTCAAAGATACATCTATCTTTCCCTTTATAGAGAGATCCCTCTCTAGACTTAGGAGGGCTAGATCCTAAGGTCCCAAAGCAGTTTTGATGTTGTCTTATCTTTTGGTAGAGCCAAACCTGCCAAAACATAGGAACCCCAACATAATGGTGACTCCACTGGGGAAGCTTTGAGTAAAACACACCTTTAAACACTTCCTAGGAAACTTCGAAAAGAATACCATAGTAGCACAGGTTGGTAGTTAATCAAACTGTGGTGGACGGTAACCTTCTTGAAACATTCTAAACCTTCCACACAGCAGACTCCATATTTCCTTAATGATTAAAGACTCCTTGGTGATCGGTAGGCACATTTTGTTGATTATCTTGGTTTTTATGAACTCATGGAGACCGACCTTCATTAAAACATCAATTATGAGTAACAAGTAGGATTACACTTATACACTTCTCTGTTTGAAGACAACATACAGGCTTCAAGAACCATTCATACAAGAGCTTATCCTAACCCAAACCCACCTGAAATAATTGACAACCCTGAGAGTATCCTCAGGAAATATCTTACACCTAGAAAACCAACTATTTCCAGACACATCCATAGAGCTAACTCTATACTAGAAAACTTTATAGCTCTATCAGACTCTCATTTTGACCTAGACTTACAAAGCAGTTTACCTAGAACTAGGTCATTCAGTGCTCTAGACCAGTCAGACCTTGAGCTTCCTAGTTCACCATCTCTCAATGTTCAACATATTAGGGATAGATAGACCCCTCCATCTACACCTCCGGATATTCATTTCATTCAAAACTTGGGACTCTATCACCCTAAATTAGCTCAACAGAGTTTTGCTGGTCCTAGTGTTCCTGTCATCCACATACTTGTTGCTCAAGAAAATCCTTTACCTCCTCAAAACACCATTATGGTAGCCTGGTATGCACCTCTAGTGTTACCACAACCTCTAGTGCCTTTACCAAATGATTATCAGTCAAAAATCCCACATTTCACTGCAAAAGAGTCTACCACTTCTCAACACCATGTGGATAGGATGGAAGATTCCTTTGACTATATGGAGATAGATGATGAGACAGTCAAGATGAGAATTTTTTTCCCAGAGCTTAGGAGGAGATGTGAAGAAGTGTTTTAAAGGCCTACCTCCTAATAGTATCCATGATCTTCCCTCTTTATACCAATCCCTCATGAACAAATGGGAAGTCAATACCAACCCTCTCCAAATCCTAGCCAAATACAAGAATCTTAAAAGAAATGTAGGAGAGAGTGTCAATGACTATTCTACAAGGTTTAACAGTGTTTACAATGCTCTGCCTCCACACATGAAACCTCCCCAAGGTATGGCATTAGTGAAATATCCTGAAGGCTTTGATGTTGACATGGCCTACCAACTTAGGGAGAGAGATTACAACACATTGGAAGATATGCAAAAAGGAGCAGTGAGTGTAGAGGCTAACCTGATTGAAAAGAGAGCTAGAATGAGGTCTGAGAAAAAGGTAACATATATGGATGACATTGTATCTTCCACATGTGAGTCAAGAGGGGCGACTTACAGCCAAAACCATGGAGAGACTAGGAAAAATGGTGGAAAATTTTACTGTCCAAGTCAGCAACCAGAACAGAAACCAAAATCATAACCAGAAATTTAGGAGAAACAACCCTCCTAACAGACAGAGAGGGTCTGATCAACAAGTCATACCCCCATTTCAAGAGAATTTCCTCGATGAGGATGAGGGGATAATAGAAGAGTCTGAGGGAACCAGAATTAACATGGTGGAAATAGACAACTCAATCCACAACTATACCATAGAAGACAATCAGACCTCACACTCATATTGGGATGAGGAAAGGTTAGAATCTAAGGATTATAGGCTAGGATTTGAAAATTCCATCATGCAGGTCAGAGAAAAGTATGAACTTAGAAGCAAAAAGAGCTTAGACACTTCCAAACCAAAGGCTTCTAAGATTACCATTAAGAAGAGGCATGAGAAAACTCCTAAGGTGACTGTTGAAAGAAACAAATCAGTAGCTGAGAGTTCTGGGAAGAAAAAAGAGAAAGACAACCAAAATACCGATAAACAAAGTCAACAAACTAGCAGCACTAGCATTGTAGCTAGTGCTCCTAATAAAATAGCTACGAACACTGTATATAGTGAGAATCAACAATCTGATTCTGTAAATAAACTGGTGACCAATAAAACAGAGTTAAGCCTTACAAAGGGTCAATCTCCCTTCAATTTGGAGAGTGATATTGCTAAAATTAAAATTTTTGTCCCACTCTCTGAACTGGCCACTCAGGATGTATATAAAGGAAAAAATTTGAAAGCCTTGAATCTAGGTGAAAAAAATGACACTGTCAATATAAGTGATGATCAACCAGCCCTTTTGTTTGGTCCAAAGATAGAAGGGAAGTTTCAGGAAGGGGTGGTACCTCCTTTTTATATCAGCTTCAATATCCGTGACAAGATCCTTCACAACACAATGCATGACTCTGGGGCGTCACACAACCTAATGCCTAAGGTATTTATGAAGAAGTTAGGCCTAGAGATAACCTGACCTTATAAGGATTTGTATTCATTTGACTCTAACGGAGTAAAGTGTCTTGGCCTAATCAAAGATCTCTGTGTGAACTTGACCCAGATTCCAGCCAAATACAAGGTTATGGATGTTGTGGTGGCAGATGTGCCACCTAAGTATGGCATGCTGTTGTCTAGGTCATGGGGAGCCAAGCTATAAGGTAAAATGCAGATGGATGGGTCATATGCCACAATCCTTGTCTTTAGCCAACTTAGGAGACTGTATAGAGAGGCACAAATGAAGTTCATGGTCAGCAACCCTGAAAAACCTGAAAATTCACCTCTGTACTCTGTACACACGGATCTTGACTCCTTTATCCTTTGCAACAATGAAACCATAGATGAGCCAGAATTAGCAGACAGAGATTAAAATGATGGAGTAAAGCCCATAGACTTTAACATAATGGCCACTCTAGACATATAAGAAAACGAAGAAGAAACCTTTGGATAGTGCACTAAAACTGAAACTCAGAGTGAACAAGAAAAAGACTACAAACAACTGACTAGTCATCTCACTGAACTACATACACATCATGAAGAACAAAACACTCCACATCACGATGCAAATCCTATATTACAACATAACAATGAAACCAACATTAGGGAGGGAAATGATGATAAACCTGAAAACGATCCCTTATGGAGAATGAATTTCGATGGGTCTTGCACCAGAAGGAATGTAGGAGCTGGAGTGTTGTTACATAACACTGAGAGTGACTATGCTGAGAGTCATGCCTTCAAACTAGACTTTAAATGTACAAAAAATATCGCAGAGTATGAGGCTCTCATCCTAGGCTTGAATCTATTGAAAAAACTAGGAGCCCGAAAGATAGTTGTACACAGAAACTCTGAGTTAATCATAAAACAAGTGAATGGAGAGTATACAGCTAAACACCCTAGATTGAAAGCGTACAGGAACGATGCTATGGATTTACTGAAAACCTTTGTAGAATAGGAATTGGTGTTTGTTCCTAGGAGTCAAAACATAATTGCGAATGGATTAGCTTGCATAGCTAGTTCATATCATGAAGCTCCTAGTGAACAAAAAATCATCATTCAGATAAAATATAGGCCTGCAGTGCCAGATAAAGATAAATATTGGTAGGTCTTTGAGGGCGATAAGAAGATAGAGGATTTCGTTATTGGCAGGAACGAGTTTGAATTCTCTGATTCAGACTCTAAATCCGATGAAAGATGTTTGAGTGAAGAGCCCCCCGATGAAGAAATATTGTGACATAACGTAGAAATAAAATTGTTAACTAAAGAACCTGGAAATCAAACCGAAGAATATAAGAACGCAGAAAAAGAGGAAATACAGGTGCTGCAGTCAAAATATAAGAATATACCCAGAGGACTAGCACCTTTAGAGGACCTTTTTGATTTTAACGACGTAGCGAAAAAACCCACCATAGAACACTCAGACTCTGATGTCGAGGAATGCAACATAGGCATCGAGGAAAAACCTAAGATGATAAAGTTGGCTAAGTCCTTGCCCGTAGACATGAAAAGTAAATATATTGACTTATTTAAAGAGTTCATTGATGTGTTTGCCTGGAGCTACGAGGAATTAAAGGCCTACGAAATAGACATTATAAAATCCCTTCAGACAGAAACTTCACAGAATTAACCCAAAACAACTACCTCTATTCGAAAAGGAAATCAAGAAGATGTACGAGGCTGGAATTATAGTGCCTGTGAGGTTCTCCGATTGGGTTTCCAACCTTGTGGCTATGAGGAAAAAGATAGGTGAGATCAGACTATGCATCGATTTCAGAAACCTTAACAGAGCTTCACTTAAAGATAATTACCCCTTACCAGAGATGGAACACATCCTACAGAGGGTAGTTGGCGCAAAAATGATCTCCCTGTTAGATGGTTTTTCAGGCTATAACCAAGTTTTAGTACTCCCAGAAGACCAACTCAAGATGGCTTTCACCACTCCATGGGGCACTTTTATGTACATAAAAATTCCTTTTGGACTAATGAACGCTAGTGCGACCTTCCAACGAGCAATGGACATAGCCTTTTCAGAGGAAATAGGGCACTTCATTGCCATCTATCTAGATGACATAATAGTCTATTCCAAGACTGATGAGGAACACCTAAAACATCTGAGAAGAGTTTTTGAAAAATGTAGAAGGTTCGGTCTGTCTTTAAATCCTAGGAAGACTGTATTCGGGCTTCAAGAAGGTAAGCTTCTTGGCCATATTATATCAGAGAAGAGAATAAATATAGACCCGCAAAGAGTTTAGGGAATACTGCAGATTACCCCCCCCAGAAATATAAAAGAGTTGCAGTCCTTTATTAGGAAAATTAACTTCTTAAGGAGGTTTATTACCAACTTAGCTGAGCACCTCAGGGATATGAAAAACATGCTGAAAAAGGGTGTAGGGGTTAAGTGGACTGTAGATGCTAAAAAATCTTTTGAATTAGTTAAACTTGCACTCACCCAGGCACCTATCTTGATCAGCCTTGACTTTTCAAAAGATTTCCTGATATTTTCCTTTGCCTTCGAGCATACAGTGGCTGTAGTCCTACTGCAGAAAAATCTAGAGGGAATGGAACAGCCTATTGCTTTTTTCAGCAAGGCTCTGAGGGATGCACCCTTGAAATATAACATAATGGAAAATATGCCTATGCCTTGGTAAAGGCCTTGAAAGACTTTAAGGTGTATATACTGCATTCTCACATCATTTCCTACGTGCCAAAAATAGTGGTAAAAGACATTTTGTCTCAAGATCCAGATGGAAAGAGGGGCAAATGGATTGCTGTAATATTAGAGTATGACTTGGAAATAAAACCCACAAACTTGATCAAAGGTCAGGGCTTAGCTCAACTAATGTCTGAAACTAACTTGCAAGCCCTTGACATAAACATGGTAGATGCCTTAGATAAACATGAAGGATTGCCTGATCCTACAGTTGAAGAACAATTTCAAAACTCTCCTTGGTATTCTGATATCCTGTATGTACTCACAAACCTCAATGCCCCCTTGATTTATCAAAGACTAAGGATAGATTCCTAAAGTTAAAAGCCAAAAAATATTGCATACTGAATGAATGTTTATACTGGAAAAATGCAAATGGTCTATTGCTTAAATGTTTTCCTGAAACTGAAGCAGAGAGGATTAAGCAGGAGTACCATGCAAGAGAGTGTGGAGGCCATTTAAATTGGAAAGCCACTGCTAAAAAAATACTCAGAGATGGCTATTACTGGCCTACACTTTTCAATGACATCCATAAAATGATAATTTGCTGCCATAAGTGCCATATGTTTTAGGGCAAAATAAAGTTCCTCCCTTTACCATTACAACTCATTACTGTTGAGGCTCCCTTTCAACAATGGGGCCTAGATTTCATAGGGGAAATACACCCTGCTTCCTCTGCACAACCCAAGTGGATCCTTACAGCCACAAACTCTTTCAAAAAATGGATTGAAGCCATACCTTCTAGGAATGCCACAGATTCTGTCATCATTAAGTTCCTAGAAAACAACATCCTCTCTAGATTTGGTTGCCCTAGAAAGATAATCACTGATAATGCTGTTGCTTTTGGATCCAAGAAAATGATTGATTTTTGTCACAGGTATCAGATAGCACTCGGTCATTCAACTGCTTATTACCCACAAGGTAATGGGTTATCTGAATCATCAAACAAGAGCTTGGTGACCATCATAAAAAAAAACTACTTGAAGAGAATAAGAAATCATGGCATAACAAGTTAGTGCATGCTTTGTGGGCTGACAGGCTAACAACAAAGAAATCCATTGGAATGTCACCATATTAGCTTGTTTATGGAACAGAGGCAGTGTTTCCTACCAGCCTATGTGTACCAATGATTAAACTAGTACAAGAGATTCAGACAGAAGAAGACAACATGGTGAGGAGGATAAATCAAACAATTCATCTACAACAAACAAGAGAAGAAGTCTATAACGAGCTCTGAAGGTGCAGGAAAACATAAAGAAGTTATTTGATAAAAGAACAAAAGCTTGTGATTTCAAAATTGGAGATAAGGTTCTAAAGTGGGACTCTAGGAGAGAAGACAAAGGAAAGCATGGAAAATTTGATAGTTTGTAGTAGGGTCCTTACATCGTCCAATCTACCATTGGTCCAAATGCCTTTTTTCTACAAGACCTTGATGGTATAGATCTGTTTGGGGGTCCTGTCAATGGCAGGATGCTCAAAAATTACTACTGTTGATTTCCAATTTACAGTTTTCATTTCCATTGTAAATACCATTGTTGTGTTTTGTTTTCAAAGAAAAAGAGAAAATGTTTCAAAAAAGAGAGAAACAGAGGTTCAAACATGCTCAAAACTTGAACCTCTGAAGTGCAAAGATTGGCTCTAACATGATCAAAACCTGAGCCAAAGGAAGTAAAGAAGATGGTTCTAATATGCTCAAAATCTGAACCAGCAATGGAGAAAGAAGAATCAGCTCTAACAAGCCCAAAACTAGAGCTGAAGAGAAGAAGGAAGTGACTCTAACAAGCTCAAAACTTGAGTCAAAAAGGAAAGAAGGATGCTTCAAATTTTCAAGATTTGTTGTTTTTAAATTTATGTTGTAGAATGTAGAGAAAGAAATCTGCTAGACAGTTTAATCCTAACAAATATTAGATTAGGTAGAGAAGCTATGAGGCCAACTTTTTAATCTGGTCTCATGGAGGAATAAGGGTAGAATTAGACTACTTTTTTTTCTACTTTCAATAAAAAAAAATGATGAAGAAGGTCTGCAAATTCAAATGCGCCTTGAAGAAAAAATGTTAGGACTGTAGAATGGGTAGGTATATTGTTTGGGGAATGTTTTCTGCTGATTAATATCCATCATGTTTGTAATAGCTGAATCAAAGAAGAGAATATGGTTCAAAGATCAGGCATCTGGCCTACTTCCCAAAGAATATCTCTGAAGTTCTTGACACATTCAAGAAGATGCCATCTCCATGTGGAGCCACTGTTAGCCACCTATAAATTTTTTGGCAAGCAAACAGGTGGCTAAATATTTTTCTGAGCCTTCAAGAGATACATTTCCTATGAAAATATCTCATTCTTGAAGCCTTTGTGTGTCCTTTGCCTTTGAAAATATCTTCACTGTTGTTTCCATCAAGATATCCTCACTGTCTATGAAAAAATTATGCTCAGAAAAGCTTCCATTTTCCCTTTTTTCTCCCTTCTCAAAGTTTCCCCTTTAACCCCCAAAATCCCTTCCTAAGTATTCTAAACCACCAAATTACCCTTTAAAGATCATATGAACCCCTTACATTTGATTTTAAAACCCCTCTTTCCCCTTACCGGAACCTCATTTCAGCCTTAAAAATCTCTGTTTTTAAGCCAAAAACCCATTTTTTACCATATAATAGGCCTAAGCCCCTTTTTCCTAAGCCCTAACCACTTCCCCTCCATAAAAATCCATGTTGAGACCAAGCGCTAAACCCCAAAGAGCTTATCACAATCGGAAGTTGAATGGAGCACGTTTTCTTTGTAAAATAGAAATCTCCCGATGCGATGGTGTTTTGTTCTGTCGACCTTTGGTGCAATATCCACCATAGATCTATACAGATATGACGATCTGCACAAAGCTCACCGCATGCCCCATAACATTCCCTTGTTACCCTCCGATGGCCATCTCCACCATTGATCTATAAACGAGCCGACGGCCATCGCACCACCACGCCCATCGCCAATCGGAACTTTTTATTGTGCCACCCTCTAATTCCCCAATTGGTCGATCCCTGATTGGATCTTGGCCGTTGAATCTACAAGAACCAACGGCCAAGATTTGATCTCGCTTCACCCTGTGTTCCCCGATTGGTCACTCCCGATCCAATCCCGACCGTCGATCTTCCACCGATCCGACGGTCCAAATGTAATTGCAACATCGTCCCATCAGATTTTTGGCCCCTGCCTCCTCTAGTTCTGATTGAATCTCAGTCGTTCATTCCATTTGATCCGATGGCCAGGATTACTCCCGCTCAATCGTTTGGCCCTGCTACCTTCACCTCATCTTTAAATCTCCACCGTTGATCCCCTGGGATCCAACGTTCAGGAATCCTCGCGACCACTAACCAACTCCTCCGCCTTTGCTTTTCCTCTACAGATCTCGACTGTCCATCGCGCTGATCTGATGGCTCACAGTCAAACCACCTTTGATCGGCCCCCACCTTACGAACCACACATCTTCCCTTATCGCGCTCCATCTACCACCGTTAGATCTCACAACCCCAGATCCGATGACCAGCATCCATATCGTGTAACTTTGGCATCCGAACGTTAACAATTCAAATTCACGTCATATGGGTGGCTTTATTTCGCCACGTGTCGGGCAGCGGACCATATCGCATGATTTTGGGCAAAATTATAAATCACTTCATTTCAACGCGAAAACAATAAAACCACTTCCCCTATTCTGCCTCTGGACTTTCTTCCATGCAATCCCGACCGTTGATCTATGCAGATGTACGATCGTTATTACATCTCACATTCCATTCATAATTCTTCATCGTTCTGCCAAAGAGCTTCATCGTGGCATCTCGACTGTTGATCTCCTCCTGAGATCTAACGGTCCATATTCCATCGCCCTCCACCCATGCCAGGTCCCACCATTCATACCGATTTCATTTCATTTTTGTTCATTTATTTTGTAATATGCTTACATTAAAGCTTTAATGTTTTACATTAAAAGTTTTTTTCATTCTTCCTAACCTCTAAAGTCATTCCATTAGTTAATCTCAACCATCGATCAACACCACCAGATCTGATCGGACGGTCGACAACCGTTCCTCCACCAAACCTCCATCAGATCAGTTTTGCACCATTCCACTACATTTTTCAATCATTTTTCACTACATCCACCGCATACATCACTGTTGCGCTGCCATTTCCATGATCCCCCACTACATCCATCCTCCCTCCCACGTGGATTTATTAACATATTTGTGTGTTTTTGCAGGGTTACAGGTGGTGGAAACCACCATTTCTCACAGTCACTATCATAGTGACACAGAGCGCAGAGAAGGCCATTTTCAGAGCCTGAGATTGCAGAGAGAATGCCTGGGAAGGTGTTAGAACAAAATATTTCATGAAAGAACAGTGTTTAACTCTGTAAAACCATCCAACACCATTAAAACTCCATTTTCATAGAAAAAGACAATCATAGGAGTGGAAAAGAGTATCAGTGAAGAATTAAGAGGTTTAAAGCATGTTATTGAAGATTTTAAGCTCTAATTCAATGATCAAAGGACGTGTGTACCAAATTGAAGACCCTGTGATTAACACAAAAGGCCTAATAAGGCCTAAAGCATATGAACATATCACATCAGTTTTTCACATCAGCAAAAGGTTCCCTCCGAGAAAGGATAAAGTACCCATACTATTTTTATTTTACATTGTGTTCCTGAGAAGATTTCCACTCTGACAAAAAGTCCTACTACTACCAGAGCATAATTTATGTAGTATGGCAGACCTAAAATTCATTCATCTGCCTTTTTATTTTCACCAGAGTACTACTTAGAACTACAACCGTAAAGTACATCAAAGAACATACCTAGAGTTACTATCAGCCTGTCAAAGACCACTCTTTCATCCAAAGAGTACTGAAGATTAATGCATAGATATTAAGATAGAATGCGCCTCGATCCACTCTTATTCTTCTATTTTAATGTTTCAGTCAAATTTTCATCTACCTCCTCTGCCTCTCTTTTAGCTATAAGACTCATGAAGAAACACGTTGTTGGTTGTTGATCGGATATCTGTGAATTGTAAGCTTTTTCTCTTGAGACATAGTTCTGTGTAAAAATTCATAAAATAGGATGAGGAGATGATTTCAGACTGAATATCAAGATATTGGAAAATGTTGTATATGACTGGTGTTGCTCTTTAATATGACAAGCACAATTCTTTGGATCCTGATTTAAAGCAACGATGATGTTTTCTACCTTTGTCCTTGTTTTCCTTTTGTAATTCATTACATTTCATTTCTCTGGTAAGAATAAAAAATCTGGCTTAGGATATACCCTTGCATGGTACCCTAATGCCCCTAATCTTCTTATCTTTAATGTTTTCTACTGATTTTGCTATCTAAGAACTAGTTCAAGATAATTTAACCAGTGTAGTTGTTATTCACTGCTAACTGATGTATGAATTTATGAATCTGTTCTTAGATGTTCTTGTCTAGTTTTAATTGAAAGAAATGGGATACTGGGAGTTTAGAATGCTGATTATGTCTCACTAGGATCTTTTTTAATCAATTGAACCTTTCTAAGTTCCCTTAAGTTGAATGCTAAAGCATTGAAAGTTCAAAGCCTTTCTCTAATCTCAGGTTTCACCTTTGTGTTTAATTCTAAGTGTTTCTCGTTGTCTGAAGAGTTAGCCTTTAGGAGTTGGATCATAGGTGTTTAATGGCATGCCCTGTCCCTAGATCTGATTTCTAAGTGGTAACCTCGGAGGTTTCCTTGTCATTCACCTTCATTCCTTATCATTTCATACCACACTATCATCTTTAAGATCCTATTCTTTAAATGAATAGCCCAATTGAAAGCCTTGGATACTGAATAGCAAGTAAACCCTTTTGTGACTCCATTGCAAAATGGTCTCGAGTGTCCTCTAAATTATCTCCACTTTCCCTAGAATCCTCTTTGCTCACCCTTTGTCTTATATTGAATCCTTCCTTCATGTTTCCCAACAACCAAACAAAAAAACAAAACAAACCTTGTGCCTTATAACTAGCCTAATATCTTAACAACTGAGCTTCAAAGATACATCTATCTTTGCCTTTATAGAGAGATCCCTCTCTGTACCTAGGAGGGCTAGATCCTGAGGTCCCAAAGCAGTTTTGATGTTGTCTTATATTTTGGTAGAGCCAAACCTGCCAAAACATAGGAACCCCAACACAATTGGGACTCCACTGGGGAAGCTTTGAGTAAAACACACCTTTAAATGCTTCTAAGAATCTCGAAGAAGACCATAGTAGCCTGAGTTTGGTGGTTAATCACTGTGGTGGATAGTAACCTTCTTGAAACATTCTAAACCTTCCACCTGGCAACTCCGTAGTTACTTAATGATTAAAGAATCCACTGGTGATCAGTAGGCCTATTGATTATCTTGGTTTTCACAAGACTCCATTGGGAGACCAGTCTTCATTACAACATCAGCCATATTAGAAGTAACAAGTAGGATTAAGCTTCTTTGTTTTAAAACAAACATATTGGCTCCAAGAACCATTCATATACGAGCTTATCCTAACCCAAAACCACCTGAAATAGTTGACAACCCTGAGAGCATACTCAAGAAATCCCCTACACCTAGAAAGACAACTATTTCCAGACACATCCATAGAGCTAACTCTACACAAAAAAAAATTACAGCTCTATCAGACACTCTTTTTGACTTAGACTTACCAAGCAGTTTACCAAAAACTAGGTCATTCAGTGCTCTAGACCAGTTAGACCTTGAGCTCCCTGGTTCACCATCTCACAATGGTCAACATATTAGGGATAGAGAGACTCCTCCATCTACACCTCTGGATATTCATTTCATTCAAAACTTGGGGCTCTGTCACCTTAAATCAGCTCAACAGAGTGTTGCTGGTCCTAGTATTCCTGCCATCCACATACCTGCTACTCAAGCCCAAGCTTTACCTCCGCAGAACATCATCATGGCAGCATGGTATGCCTCCTTGGTGTTACCACAACCTCTAGTACCTTTACCCAATGATTAATAGTAAAAAATCCCACATTTCACTGCAAAAGAGTCTACCACAGCTCAACACCATGTAGATATGATGGACGATACCTTTGACTATATGGAGATAGATGATGAGATAGTCAAGGTGAGAATCTTTGCCCAGAGTTTAGAAGGAGATGTGAATAAGTGGTTTAAAGGCCTACCTCCTAATAGTATCCATGATCTTCCCTCTTTATATCAAAATTTTATAAAAAAATGGGAAGTCAAGACCAACCCTCTCCAAATCTTAACAAAAAACAAGAATCTTAAAAGAAATGTAGGAGAGAGTGTCGATGACTATTCTACAAGGTTTAACAGTGTTTACAACGCTCTTCCTCCACACATGTAACCTCCCCAAGGAATGGCTTTAGTGAAGCATCCTGAAGGCTTTGATGATGACATGGCCTACCAACTTAAAGAGAGAGATTAAAACACATTGGAAGATATGCAAAAAGGAGCAGTGAGTGTGGAAGCAAACCTGACTGAAAAGAGAGCCAGAATGAGTTCTGAGAAAAGGGTAACATATAAAGATGACACTGCAGCTTCCACATCTGATCCCAAATATGACAACCTAGCCAAAACCCTGGAGAGACTAGGGAAAATGGTGGAAAATTTGACTATCCAAGTCAGCAACCAAAACAGAAACCAAAATCATAACCAAAACCAGAACTTTAGGAGAAACAACCCTCCTAATAGATAGAGAGACTTTGATCAAGAAGTTATACCCCCATTTCAAGAGAATTTCCTTGATGAAGATGAGGGGATAATAGAAGAGTTTGAGGGAACCACAATAAACATGGTGGAAATAGACCACTCAATCCACAACTATTCCACAGAAGACAATCAGACCTCACACTCACATTGGGATGAGGAAAGGTTAGAATCTGAGGATTATAGGCTAGGATTTGAAAATGCCATCATGCAGGTTAGAGAACAGTATGAACTTAGAAGCAAAAAGAGCTTAGACACTTCCAAACCAAAAGCTTCTGAGATTACCATTAAGAAAAGGTCTGAGAAATATCCTAAGGTAACTGTTGAAAGCAATAAGTCAACAGCTGAGAGTTCTGGGAAGAACAAAGAAAAAGATAGCCAAAATCATGATAAACAAAGTCAACAAACTAGCAGCACTAGCACTGCAGCTAGTGCTCCTGATAAAATAGCTACAAAAACTGTACATAATGAGAATTAGCACCTTGATTCTGCCACTAAAATAGTGGTTGGAAAAACAGAGTTGAGGCTCATGAAGAGTCGATCTCCCTTCAATTTGGAGAGTGAGATTTCTAAAATTAAAATTTCTGTCCCACTCTCTGAACTGGCCACTCGGGATGTATATAAAGGCCAAATTTTGAAAGCCTTGAATCTAGGTGAAAATAATGACACTGTCAATCTAAGTGATGATCAACCAGCCCCTGTTTTTGGTCCAAAGATAGAGGGGAAGTTTCAGGAAGGGGTGGTACCTCCTTTTTATATCAACCTCAATATCCTTGACGAGATCCTTCACAACACAATGCATGACTTTGGGGCATCACACAACCTAATGCCTAAGGTAGTTATGGAGAAGTTAGGCCTAGAGATAACCCGACCTTATAAGGATTTGTATTCATTTGACTCTAACAGAGTAAAGTGTCTTGGCCTAATCAAAGATCTCTGTGTGAACCTGACCCAGATTCCAGCCAAATTCAAGGTTATGGATGTTGTGGTGGCAGATGTGCCACCTAAGTATGGCATGCTATTGTTCAGGTCATGGGGAGCCAACCCGCAAGGTACATTGTAGATGGATGGGCCGTATGCCACAATCCCTATCTTTAGCCCGCTTAGGAGACTATATAGAGAGGAACAAATGAAGTTCATGGTTAGCAGCCCTGAAAAACATGAAAATTCACCTTTGTACTCTGTACACACGGATATGGACTCCTTTATCCTTTGCAACGATGAAACCATAGATGAGCTAGAATTAGCAGACAAAGATTCATTTGATGGAGTAGATCCCACAGACTTTAACATAATGGCCACTCTAGACATAGAAGAAAACAAAGAAGAAACGTTTGGACAGTGCACTTAAACTAAAACTCATAGTGAACAAGAACAAGACTACAAATAGCTGACTAGTCATCTCACTGAACTACATACACATCATGAAGAACAAAACACTCCACATCTTGATGCAGACCCTATATTACAACATAACAATGAAACCAACATTAGGGAGGGAAATGATGATAAACCTAAAAATGATCCCTTATGGAGAATGAATTTTGATGGGTCTTGCACCAGAAGGAATGTAGGAGTTGGAGTGTGGTTACATAACACTGAGAGTGACTATGCTGAGAGTCATGCCTTCATACTAGACTTTAAATGTACAAAAAATATCGCAGAGTATGAGGCTCTCATCCTAGGCTTGAATCTATTGAAAAAACTAGGAGCCCGAAAGATAGCTGTACACGGAGACTCTGAGTTAATCATAAAACAAGTGAACGGAGAGTATACAGCTAAACACCCTAGATTGAGAGCGTACAGGAATGAGGCTATGGATTTACTGAAAACCTTTGTAGAATAGGAATTAGTGTTTGTTCCTAGGAGTCAGAACATAATTGCAAATGGATTAGCCTGCTTAGCTAGTTCATATCATGAAGCTCCTAGTGACAAACAAATCATCATTCATACGAAATATAGGCCTGCAGTGCCAGATAACGAGAAATATTGGCAGGTCTTTGAGGGCGATAAGCAGATAGAGGATTTCCTGATTGGTAGGAATGAGTTTGAATTCTCTGATTCAGACTCTAAATCTAATGAAAGCTGCCTGAGTGAAGAGCCCCCTGATGAAGAAATATCGCGACATAATGTAGAAATAAACATGTTAACTAAAGAACTTGGAAATCAAACCAAAGAGTATAAGAATGCATAAAAAGAGGAAATAGAGGTGTTGCAGTCAAAAGATAAGAATATACCCAGAGGACTTACACCTTTAGGGGACATTTTCGATTTTAACGACGTAGCGAAAAAACCCACTATAGTGTTGAAGATTGCAACAAGAAACAGTGAAGGAGGCATCCTGAAACATCATTCCTGATCCTAGTTGGAAAGTGATCACCTAAACTAGGTGGGGCCCACACAGGTGATTTTTGTCGCAAAGTCTATTTTTAGACTATATCTATTTTTAGACATGTCGATCATATTCTATGAGTTGCAGGATGCTATTTGTGGATGGTTGGTCAAGTTGGAAAAATAGATGGACTTCTATTTTTAGACATATTGGGCAGAATCTATTTTTAGATTGCGAGTCTAAAAATAGATATGTCGAATATTATTAGCTCTTAATAATATTTAGACTCTAAACATTATCTTATTCTCTTGGAGCACTTCAGTTAAGTGCACAGATGTGGCACAGGAGCTGACAGAAGGAATTACACTATTCCTAGGGGTTAAGTGGAGCTATTGCATGGATACTTGAGTTAGAACTCATGTGACAGAGTTTGGTGGAGTTGATTGAGGAAGTTAGTGGAGTTGTATTCAGTTTAACTAATCTAAACATAGTTGAGCTATTTGTATTCAGTTTAACTAATTGATACAATTAGTGAGAGTGGTGTGAATTAATTATTAATTAATTCATTAATTATAAACTCATAAATCAACTAAAGAATACATCAGTTAACTTCAGTGCATGGACAGTTTCAGTGGAGACCAGTGAAGAGGTAGGTGAAAGAGCAGTGTGACTATCAGTTGTGACTATAGTGATGCATGGTTTGCATCCAACACTCAGTAGAGATGCCTTTAAAGACTGCGTGAGCAAGGCTGGGGCAATTCGAACTCATCAAGAGCTATTCTTCAGCAGGGATTACGCAGTAGAGGCAGGCTATCAGGTGGCAGAGATTGGAGCATGTGTTTTGCTAGATCTAGCTTGATTAGTGTGTAGCAATTGGAGATTGTACTGAGAGCTTGTGAGGAGCTTTGTATGATGATTGTTACATGATCTCTATGACATATATAATATACATATAGTTGGGGGTTTTTAGCTTTAAGCTTTCCCATTACATACTGTGTTCATATGTGTGAATTTTTATGGTTTTAATGTGTGCATGCAATTGATTTTATTTCCGCATGTGATGATCAATGGTAGAAGAGATTATGTATTGTGCATGAAGATAAAATAGTGTGTGATCAGGAGAATCTTGGTGGATAACATATCAGTTATTCAAATTTCTACATGGTATCAGAGCGATATTGATCATTGGAGCAATTGCAAAGCATTGAAGCGGTTGAGTTTTAGGATAAACTCAAGAAAATAAAAATGGAGAAGAATGACACTATTCCGGTATACTTGACAAAGTTTGTCCACTGCAGGGATGAGCTTGGGAGTGTAGGAGTTAGTGTGGATGATGAGGAATTGGTGAGCTTGGCTCTCCTTGGGATTCCGAAGAGTTGGCACTCCTATCAGGACTCTGTCAATGGTCGGGAAAAATTTCCAGGATGGGAGCGACTTTGGTCGGATCTTGTGCAAGAGGAGATAAGGCGGAGTACCAGGGATGGATCTTCATCAAAGGCATCTGATGAAGAAGATTGCGCTTTGGCTGCCAAAGCAAGGAATGGGAAGGGCAAGAAGAATGCTTCTCAATCCGGTGCGGATGGTAAAGAGCGTGACATGTCCAAAGTGAAGTGTTTTCACTGTCACGATCATGGACATTACGCCACAAATTGTCCACAGAAGAAGAAGAACAAGCAGGCTGCTGGAGCTGCAGCTAGTGAGGCTCTTGCCTCGCAATTTGAGCTGGACTTCTCATTGATCGCATGCATGGTGTCTAGTGCATTGGGATCGGGGTGGTATTTTGATAGTGGTGCTTCCTTTCACATGACGGGAGATGTGAATCTTTTCAGTGACTTGGTGGAGAAAGATCTCCAGTTGCATGTTGAGTTGGGCGACAATGGAAGATACAATGCGACCAGCATTGGTACCATAACCTTTCAGAGGGAGTCAGGTAAACTCATTCTTTTACAATATGTAGTGCATGTTCCAAGTTTAAAGAAGAATTTAATCTCAGTCGCAATGTTAGAGGATAAAGGCTATGATCTTGTCTTTAGTGAAGGAAAATTTTTCCTTCGGTACAAAGCAACAGGGCAAGTCAAGAAGGTTGGGATTCGAGCCAAGAAACTCGCCAGACTTGAAGTAGATGGGATGCTCCACAGAGCTTCCCTACCGTTGGCACTAGAAAATTTGTGGAATTTCCAACGCCAATTGGCTGCTATTCGGAGGCATACAGTCGTCGCAAGAGCCGGTCGCCTCGAGGGCGGGCAAAACGTGGTTTGCCATACCGTCGTAGTTCCGACGCACTTAAAAAGTGTCGCACTATCGACAGTTTTTCAGTCGCTTCCAAACAAGCGTCGCTCTTCCGATGTTTCCCAAACCATCGCGCTTCCGACGTTTGTAAACTATCGCACTTCCGACGAAATGTGGTCCTACGTTTTTAACATCGCTCTTCCGACGTTTGTAAACTGTCAAAATTATGATGAAATGTGGTTCGACGTTTTGAACGTCGCTCTTCCAACGTTTGTAAACTGTCGTAATTCTGACGCAATGTGGTCTGACGCTTTGGACGTCGCTTCTTCCAACAAACTTGTAAATTGTCGCAATTCCGACGAAATGTGGTCCGACGTTTTTTGAACGTCGGCTTCTTCCGACGTTTGTAAGCCGTCCAATTCCGACGAAATGGTCTAACGTTTTGAACGCTACCCTTCTGATGTCTTTATGCTGTCATTTTTCTGACGTTTAAGATGTCGTAATTCGACAATGATACATGTTTGTGATAGCGACACAAATAGAATTTAAAATAAAATGAAAGTTTAAAAGAGGAAAAACATTGTTTTTAATATATTATATGAAGTAAAACAGTCCATGAAGTCATTACATTTTCACATCTGAAGATTGGAACCCAAATATCCATCCAGAAAAGTGGAAGTCCCACCCCAGACAATGATAGAAAAATACCCCATGTCACATACAAGGACATGATATAAAACCCAGTAACGGTCCACATGGAGATTATCGAAAATTTGAGAAAGCATCCAAATATGCCCAAGGCATCTATAAGAAAGTGAAATAGCAGTATGTAGAATAGTAAAACAACAGATAGAGTACCGACGTCCATTGTTCCAAATACAAATTAAAGTACCCAAAATCCTTCAACAGAGAAAAACGCTAATCATGTGAGGAGTGTGATATGTCCAAAATATAAAAAGACCATCAGACCATATCAATAAACCAGCAACATAGACCAGCATCGCTAGTTTTGAAGGCATAGTGATAAACATTATTCATTTTTTTTTTCACAAGAGAAAAAACACTGTTTTGAATATATTATATGAAATAAAACAGTCCATGAAGTTATTACATTTTCACATCTGAAGATTCATTAGGTAATTTTGAGGTCTAAAATGGGCTCCCTAAGGAAATTATAAAATAATGGTGAAAAAATCAAATAAGATTTGATGACATCATCAAATTTTAGAGGGAAAAATGAAAAAACTATTTTTTCAACTAATATTTTGATATTCAAATTTTTACTCTAATCTCAATAGAGAGCAATTGTTGGATGCAAAATGCACTCTGATTCACAGGAGTACCCATGTTGCATACTTTCGATGGGTCCTACTACACGAAAAATGAGAAATACATAAAAAAACGTGATTACAATCACATTTTTTATGTATTTCTCATTTTTCGTGTAATAGAGTTCATCGAAAGTATGCAACATGGGTACTCCTTGGATGAGGAATTGAATTTCGCATCCAACGAGTACTCCTGCTCGAAATTTGAGTAAAAATTTTGGGAGATAAGTTGAAAATACGAGTTGAAAAAGTAGTTTTATTATTTTATTATTTTTTAATATTTTTACCCTTTTATTTAAAAAATGGTAAATCATCCCCTATGGTTGACATCATCATCTTGAATCCTATTGGTTGTTATAAAGTTTATTTTTGTTGTACATTTTTCTTAGGATGCCCATTTTAGACCTCAAAATTCCCCTAATGGGAACCCAAATATCCATCCAGAAAAGTGGAAGTCCCACCCCAGACAATGATAGAAAAATACCCCATGTCACATACAGGGACATGATATAAAACCCAGTAACGTTCCACATGGAGATTATCGACAATCTGAGAAAGCATCCAAATATGCCCGAGGCATCTATAAGAAAGTGAAATAGCAGTATGTAGAATAGTAAAGCAATAGATAGAGTATTGACGTCCATTGTTCCAAATACAAATTAAAGTACCCAAAATCCTTGAACAGAGAAAAATGCTAATCATGTGAGGAGTGTGATATGTCCAAAATATAAAAAGACCATCAGACCATATCAATAAACCATAAACATAGACCAGCATCGCTAGTTTTGAAGGCAGAGTGATAAAGATTAATCATTTTTTTTTCACAAGAGAAAAAACGTTGTTTTGAATATGTTATATGAAGTAAAATAGTCCATGAAGTCATTACATTTTCACATCTGAAGATTGGAACCCAAATATCCATCCAGAAAAGTGGAAGTCCCACCCCAGACAATGATAAAAAAATACCCCATGTCACATACAGGGACATGATATAAAACCTAGTAACGGTCCACATGGAGATTATCTACAAATCTGAGAAAGCATCCAAATATGCCCGAGGCATCTATAAGAAAGTGAAATAGCAGTATGTAGAATAGTAAAGCAACAGATAGAGTATCGACATCCATTGTTCCAAATACAAATTAAAGTACCCAAAATCCTTGAACAGAGAAAAACGCTAATCATGTGAGGAGTGTGATATGTCCAAAATATAAAAAGACCATCAGACCATATCAATAAACCAAAAACATAGACCAGCATCGCTAGTTTTGAAGGCAGAGTGATAAACATTAATCATTTTTTTTTCACAAGAGAAAAAACGTTGTTTTGAATATATTATATGAAGTAAAACAGTCCATGAAATCATTACATTTTCACATCTCAAGATTGGAACCCAAATATACATCCAGAAAAGTGGAAGTCCCACCCCAGACAGTGATAGAAAAATACCCCATGTCACATACAGGGACTTGATATAAAACCCAGTAACGGTCCACATGGAGATTATCGACAAATCTCAGAAAGCATCCAAATATGCCCGAGGCATCTATAAGAAAGTGAAATAGCAGTGTGTAGAACAGTAAAGCAACAGATAGAGTACCGACGTCCATTGTTCCAAATACAAATTAAAGTACCCAAAATCCTTGAACAGAGAAAAACGCTAATCATGTGAGGAGTGTGATAACCATCTGCAGAAACCCAGGCTCGCTTGTAAGATCACGCTCGCTTGATTCCAAAATTGGTAATCATCTGTTGCATCCGAGATGTAAGGTTCAGGCTCGCTTGTTTCCATTAGTAGCCCGCTACAGCATCCACCCTGTTCATAGAAAAAAGGTTCCTGTAGATATACAGAGAAAGTATAATACGTAGACCATATAAACATGGCTCTGTATTTCAAAAAACAGGTTTAAAATAGAAACAGGGCAACATTTTTTTTCTAAGTAAAGTTAATCTATTAACAGTGGGAATAAAATTACACCGAATTCAAAATCATTGCCCAGACTCATGGCAAATTTTTCATCAAAAAATCAAAAAATTAAGAAGACTGCCCTCATACGGGGAAACCAGTCTTGAACATTTAATTTACAGAATTCAAAAATATTACAAAGGTCCAGCACAGTAAAATAATCTAAAAGCAGTCCAATTAAGTGGGCCACGAAGCAAGAAAAACAAATTAACCAAACTACTCCTGCGGATCCTCGACGATTCGGCACCATCCTTCGGAAGGTCCAGGATCGCCAGGTGCTACCTCCACATTCATGCCACGGCTCCCCTCCTGAAGGCCCGAATACTGGCCGGCTTTTTCCGAGCTTAGACTCGCCGGACGGGTGCATTCTTCCTCCGTTTGGGCCTCTTCGCGGAAAACCACAGTGACTGAAGCTGTAATTCGTGGGCGGTTGAGAGAGAAATTAAAGGAAAATTGTGCAGTGCGCGTCGTGGGAGAAGGTGAACTAGCGGTGGGGAAACGAGGAGCAGGGGAATCCATACGGTGGCCAGATCCTACAACCCGACCTCGCCCACTCCTATTATTTGGATAGCGACCTAAATAATCATTGGAATGGCCAGAAGACAACTCGGTTGAGGGGCTAGAGGGAGCACGCAGGAGTTGACCTCTAGTGCTCCCCCTGCGGCAACGCATCCTTTGACGCACGCGAGGCATGGGTGCAGTCTCACTAGCAGTGGGCACAAGAGGAGACGGAGAAGCAGAATTCCAAGAAATAGAGGAAGACAGACAAGGACCAGACCGAGAGAAATACAGATATGTAGCAAGGTCTACGCAGCAGTTCAGCTACCCACTTCTCCTTCTCATCACAGTGAGCAGACAGTGTAACCCAGCAACCAGATCGTCTGAAAAACCATAGCGAAATGCCATTTTATCGACCCAAATGCAATGCAATTGAAGGATGCCCATCATAATTAATCTCTGATCATTAATGAGAGCCAAAGGCCAGATCATATTGGAGCATGCGGAATCGCTAACAGGAGTGGAGGTCCGATCTTGAACAGTGTTAAAACTTAATGCGATTAGATGTGAAAACCTTGGAACTTAATTGAACATCGTTAAAACTTAATGCGATTGATATGAAATTGCCACATCCATGTCCCATCGCCTTAAACGCCATCGAATGCACCCGTAGCTAGGAGCAGGGAAAGTTTTGATTGAGGACACGTGGTAGAAATTGATTAGAGTGGATCTTTGTTTGGGCCGCTCGCGCAGTGGAAATCCGGACCCGAAAAAGATTAGGGTGAATTTGATAAGAAATTCGCGTCACAACTCTCCCTCCGTATGCCAGCCAAACTTCAGACCCGAAAAATATTAGGGCGGAATTCATTTGGTTTTCGCATCACAAAATTGGCCGATGTCAGCAGGCTATTTTGGAACGTGAATTTGGTTTGAATTATGGTTTATCGCCGTTTGAAGTTCGGCGAGCTCGACTTAAGAACAATTTTTTTTGATCCCATATTATAAAATTTGTGTTGGTTTTATTTGATAATACACATATTTATAATAAATCATGGGAATACCACACTAAACATGTGGAAAAGTTATATAAATTATTGAGAACAATCATTTTTATGTAAAAATATCCAAATGTGCTTTTGGGAAATAAGAATTCGAGTATTTGGTTCATATTGTTTTAAAGGAAGGAGTGAAGTTGGAGCCTCAAAAGATGCAAGCTATTACAAAATGACCTATTCCTTAGAAAATCAAGGTTCTTAGAAGATTTTTTAGACTTACATGATATTATTGATCATTTATTAAGAATGATGCATGCATTTCAAGTCCACTCACATATCTCTTGAATAAAATATAATTTATATGGAATGATGAGGCTACTTTGGCATTCTCTCTTTTAATGGATGCCATGTCTTCTACACCAACATCGGTTGCACCTACTTTTGGTAAAACATTCATAGTAGAGTGTGAGGCACTAGGAAAAGGAATTTACGTAACATTAACACAATAAGGGATATCATTGGCTTTTAAAAGCAAGGAATTCAAAGAAAATATTTGGTGAAATCTACGTATGAAAAATAAATGGAAGAAATATTACATGCAATAAAAAATGGGGATAGTATATCATTGGGAGGTACTTTAAATTCAAGATATACCATGATAGCATAAAGTATTTTTTGAAGCTATGATTTTCATTAGAAGATTAACAAAAATGAGGAGAAAAATGCAAAGTTTTAATTTTGAGATAATCTGCAAAAAGGGTAAGGAAAATTTAGTACATGATGCTCTTTCTAAAATAGAAGAGGCCTCAAATTTATATCCAATTACATTTTCTATTCCTAGGTGGCTAGAAGAAGCTTGCCATAATGGAAAATGACAATAGTACTAAACAAAAACTAAAATTTATAAAGGATGGGATGAACTCTATGGAGCATTGGGAGTGAAAGAGAGATATACTTTGGTGCAAATGTAGAATATTTTTATGCACGCAAGCATATTTGAATAAAAAAATATTAAGGGAGTTCCATGTCTCTCTGATGGTAGGACGCAGGGTTCCTTAAAACATCTCAAAGGATCAAAAAATATATTTTTGGAAGGAATGAAGAAAGATATTCAAAATTTTGTAAGAGAAGGTCAAGTTTGCATAATAAATAAAAGAGAGATAGTAAAATATCTAGGGTTACTTCAACCATTCCACATACATATTCAAAGACTAGAAGATATATCAATAGACTTTATTACAGGGTTACTGAAATATAAAGGTAAGTATTACATTTTTTTGGTCATTTATATAGAAAAATTTTGTAGATTTTTTTTGTAGAGCTCAAAGTACATAAACAACAAGCCAAGTGGCAGAAGTGTCCGTGAAATAAATTCATAGTCTTCATGGTTTTCCTAAAGTAATAGCAACAAGAAACTTTTGGAAATAATTATTTAATATGAGTGGAGAAACACTAGCTGCCATGAGTTCTACATATCAAACACAATCAAATGGTCAAACAAAAATAGTTAACAAATGTTCTTAAGGTTATCTACAATGTTACTATTTAGAAAAGAAATCTTAAGTACATGAAGTGGGTTCATCAAGGAATAATGGTAATATGATACTACCTATCACACATCTACTAAAATTTCCCCATTTAAGGCCCTTTATGGATATCCAACTCCTAGTATCTCATACCTTTTGCAAGATAAGTCCAAAGTATAGGAAACAAAGTCACATATGGAAAATACTAAAGAAAATTTGAAAATTATTATGGAAAACCTTCAAATGACATGAAACATGATAAAACAACAAGGGGAACAACATTGAAGTGAAAGATAATTTGAGGAAGGTAATTGGGTATTTTTTAGATTATAGCATTATAAGCAATCTTCATTCAAGAAAAAGAAGAATAAAGAATTAGCTCAAAAATGTTATGGCCCTAAATAATTATTCATAGGATTGCACAAGTGGTATAGAAGTTATATTTTCCTTCTTCTCGCATTCATAAGGTTTTTCATGTATCTTGCCTAAAAAAGGTTTTGGGAAAAAATATGCCAATGTAAATAGAACTTCCAAAATTAGATGAAGAATGAAAGTTGATTCTTGAACCACAAAAAGATATAGATAAACATTTTGTATCTCTTTGACATATAACCAATATGAAGTACCTAATCAAGTGGAAGAATATTCCTCTAGAAGAAGGTACATGGTAAAATGATCAATTCGTGATGAAATACCCATGGCTAAAGGGTTCGTTTGAAGTTTTGACAAAGGTTTTGTTATATGTTTTATATAACGCGCGGTGGAATAGTTTTATTGTTTGTTAAGGTCCCACACAGTGATCAAATTTGAAGGGCAAGTCCTAATTTCAATTAGAAGGGCATATATCTATGTCGCCCTTCCATAATGAAAAGCTTAAAAAAAAAACTTTTCAATTGACCACAATAAATTATTTTTACATTTCATTTTCAGAAAGACAAAACCATCAATCTTTATATTAATAAAAGACTGTTACATATACAACAATGAATAAGGCTCCATCTTTCATTGCTTAAATATCTCATTGGCAATGTCAACATAAGTCTTGAAGACACTATTATAAGAATTTGGATACATACCACCGGGATATAGGAGATTCTTATGTGTCAAATTGTGTAATGCAATTTTGACTTTGTCTCACAAGGAGCAGCAACATGGAGGTCTGGATTTTTCTTATAGAACTTTATTATTATTATTTGAAACGTTGTTTATAGATATGAAGACAACAATGAAATTATGAGCATGGTGGATAATTAGTCAAGCTCATGATGCCAAACCATGATGATGTAAGTTTGGAATTTAACATTTTTACATGTTAAAGACAAATAGTCAAAATCACTAAAAACTTAGTATGCCATAATTAATAATCATTCCCTGTTCACTTTTGTTAATAGGTTTATGTCACACGATGATCTCTCTTCTCTGGCATTTACTTGTATTGAAGATCACTATTCTAGGAATAAGGAGTTATTTTCTCTAAAAATAACCCTAGCCAAACATTGACAATGCATCAAGGATATCTTTCTATGCTTCATAAGTACATATGTTCTACTTCTAAATCATGTCTTGGAAGTGGTTGTTTTGCTGGAAATTATTCACGAGTTGGTTTCATACCAAATTCTTTTTCTCATTTTCAGCATCCAATACATGAAAAAGATAATGGTTTAAAACAACATAAATATTTGAAATTTTGCAAGAATTGTCTGGCACACTTTGAATATGAATTTTGAAGTCAAGTGCATGATGATGTATAGGATCAAGTGTCATTGATGATGTATAGGATCAAGTGTCATTTTGAATACCAAATGTTTCACAAGAAACTTCTCAACATGCTACCCTGCAGTAAGGATTAAATGACAATATTGCATCAACTATTTCCATAATAAAAGTGCACCTCGGCCATAAGACTAAACAACTACAAATGTTGTAAATCTAACAAGACCACACAATCAAATGTATTCCACAAGGCCAATACTGTATGAAAAATGAAAAGGAGTTTGCAACCAAAAATACCTTAGGCAACTAATTCAATTAGATACACTAAACCATCAGCAAAAAGGAAAACCAGCCTACTCAAAAGGCAAGCGTTTACCTCCTTTGACAAAATTTTGAGTTCCGAAACAAGGGCCTTTATTGTCTTGTCAATGCCCCTGGTAATTTGAATGGGGTTTGCACCTGCTGCAACAACCTAAACAAAAAGGTTTCATTTCAAATTATTTTCCACAAATTTAAGATACAACCATTGTCAGTTTTGTATTTCCTAACAAGCCCATAAATTTTGACAAAAGAACCAAAATTTTTTAATACCTGATAGCAATTTTTTCACTCAAAAACTATCTTAGACTCAATAAGCCCAACCCAAAACTAAAAAACTAAACACCATAAGACCCTACAAAAATGAATAGATGATCTTAATCCAGTACTATCGACAAAAAGTTACCTTTACACCCTCACTTATTAAACCCCGTGCTGTTGAATTTTAACTTCAACTGCTGCAGCAGAAGGACGGATGCAGCAGCAACATTTTTTTTTTGGAGGTTGCTTGCATGCCATCCAGAAATTTAATTCAGCATTTAAAATTCCTGCAAGTTTTTTTTGTAGACGGCCACAGCCATATTTCTGTACAGGATTGTATTTAAACACAACAGCCAGCATTAACGCAATTCACCAACCAGAAATTAAACAAACAGAAATTTACCCGACAGTTTTGTAAATTCAAAAAGAGGACACGTGGAGCATTAATATTGGATCGCATGAAATTGAAGGGAATCTGAAAACCTGAAAACCGGACCCGAATTTTTTATAGGGCACATTGGATTGAGAATTCGAGTTAAAATTAGGCAGACGTCAGTATCCCATTTTGGAACGCGAATTTGGTTTGAAATTCAATCTATTCAGACTTTTGAAGTCCGACGGAAAGGGTTCTTTAATGTTTTGATAGTTTAATATATACATATGTTTTAAACATATTTTATATATATATCATATGCGAAATGAAAGGTGGGCCATAGAATTTAGTTTTAATTTTATTTTTTTAAAAAGAGGGTTTATTATAATATGTTTTATATGTTACGGCATATAAAAGAAAAAGGACAAAAAAGCTTGGTAGTTTTTTTTATAGACAGTACGTAAATTTTTTATTACACAACAGTGTGTAAAAAGTGAAAGACTGAGTGTAACTTTTTAAGTGTGTATGCACAGCAGTGCGAAAGTGAAAAACACAGCAGAGTGTTTTAGAGACAAAGTATGTTTGTTTTGAACAGACAGTGAGTTGGTTTTATGCACTGCGTTTTGTAGCAGTCATAATTTTGTAATCCCTCTCAGTGAGGAAGAAGTGTAATAGTTTTTTTTTGAGCTATTGAAGGGAATAGAAGTTTGTTTTCAAAGTATTGAAACTCTGTCTCCTGTCAAAGAAATTTTTATTTTCTCTGTGTTAGAGGAAGGGAGATTTATTCTCCATTCACTGTTCTGGAATTTTTCAATATTCCAACATGTGCAAGAACAACAGATGTTGTGGTTCCATCCCCAGCTAAATCATTTGTCTTTGCCACAACTTGCCTTACCAACTTGGCCCCAATATTTTCAACTGGGTCCTCTAATTCAACCAATAAAAAGGCCAAAACCATAGCATTGAGATACATTTCATTACACTGTCAATAACAATGAAATTTGACTCAGCCATAACCCTTTCCTTTTATTGTTGTGAAAAGCTTTATGCATTACTCTAATGTGGCTAGTCCATAGGCCAAGTAGACCACTGGGTAACAAATATGTTTCCTTTCACCTTTGAGTTTTCAAATTATGCCCACCAAATCTAAGACATTTAAGAGGGGGAACTAATACAACGTTAAAAAGAAAACCAGAGCACACATCTACAAATTACCTCCTTAGCTACTTTCACACCATCATTAACTATTTTCGGAGAACCATGCTTGCTCTCCAAGACAACATTTTTCCCTTCGCCCCAAGGGTGACTCCAACAAGATCAGCAAGTTTTTTCACACCGCCTGCAAGACAAATTGACAATGCTTTCAATAAGTGTGCAATTGAATGCCAGACCATATGCCAAAACAACCCTCCATGAAAAATTAAAATAACACATTAAAATTGAATATAAGTGGACAAGGAAAGATCCACCACAGTGAAGTTTCACGTGCAGGTGACCTTCCTTTAAACATAATTTTTTCTCTGACCTGCAATTTTTTTGTCACCGAGCCATCCTTGTTGAAGTACAACTCCTTTTCCATAGCTCTTGTATTAACTACCTTCTCTCTGTCGCGTAATCTCAGAGTCCCTCTTCTACTTGAGCGATTAAAGGAAATGGGTGAAAAAACTGAAATAGAAGACAATTGTCTGCCATAATTATCAAACATTGCACCCAACTTCTTCCCCTTTCCATTGTTACCCAATGAGGTAGATGTGGAAATTGTTGTCATACTACCCAAAGCAAAGGCCATCTTCTCTTATGCTGAATATAGAATTACAAGATCTTCATATTAGTATGAACCTTAAAAAACATGACTCCCATTGCTAAAAACCACTTTTAAGTTGTAACAAGAAAACTAAACAACTATCGCAACTTTTGGCAACTTCTGGAGCATTAAGAGAGAAATAACCAAAGATAAATACAACCACAATCCTCATTTTAATGAGACCGGACTATATATTTGCATTAAGATAATAGAAAGAAATCACGACTATATTAAGGCCAGCACAAAACAATCTTTAACCAATGTCTCTCGCGGCCTTCAGGTTTCCATGCTAGAGGTTGCATATTTTTAATTTAAATTCTTGACCTCTCGTGCCCATCTATGAATGCATCCAATGGGATATCTACATCAAATGCTCCTTTATATCCCCAAAAACAAATTCTCTACTACAAGAGCACCAGTATTGATGGATCACCCCACACCATCCCACCCACTAGAAACAGTGAAAAAGGAAACCCGAGAAACCTTCTGAAATATCTCAAGATGACTATATGGGTGGTTCTTATGAATCAACCAACCATTCAGAACATGCTCATCAATCCAAACCATGAGTATTATGTGACAATATTCAAGCAGGCACTGAATCGGATTTCTCAAGCTATGTTAGAGAAACCCTAAACTCTCACTGAAAATAGGTGAAATGTGGCACCACTCAGAGATTGACATGTGCCAATTGGTACAAGTGGTAGAAAATTGGCATGCTCAAACAACGAGGTGATGCAGGAATGACATGAGGGAGAATATATCAGAAAAGCCCCAAATCTGGAGAACTAAAGCTCATCACCAACCTGAGATTGACAACTTTACATGATGTAACCTATGAAATCGTAAATGGAGAAATCATAGTAACAATAAAGTAACCTATGTAACAATAAATTCAGATTCATCCTAGGAGTGGTAAATGAAGAAATCATATTGAACAACAGGAAACGTGCAGATTTTCTTACAATCAAATAGATGAAAAAACACATACACAAAACCTAGATAATAATCATGAACAAGCTTAATATTGAATTATGAATTGTAAAGGAACTTACAAAATGTGACATTACGAACCTGGTCAAGCGCACAAGAAAAAATATCCTGGACATGACCCTAGTTGACAAGTTGTATTGCTCATGATGCAAGAGGATTTGTACCTGCACTGCCAAGTCAATCAAAATCCATCATTATCTATACAATAAATACAAGCAATTGATGTAGTATTTTTTACTCTAAGATGCATTCTTATGATAATGTTAGAACATATGTTGAAAATGTCAAAACATACCTGAATAAGCTCCTCTTCGTTTCAAGAACAATTTATTGAAGTCGCATGAACTTGGAACAAGCCTCCCACGATCTGAAAGAGTAGCAACTAAGTCAACAGTGACTTTTTTGTTGCTACGCTGGATCAAGGGAGGTTTGCTCCAAGATTAAATCGCTCCAATAAATTATTCTCTACTAAACAGGGCCAACCACGTGAAGGTGGAAGCTCTTATGGCCCCTCCCCCTCCCCCTCACATCACTCTCAATTCCCCAATACCCAATCTATATTTCATTTTTTACTTTCATGAGCATAAAAAAAAATATTCAATAACTAATAAAAAAACAATTCAACAAAAAGTACACAAGGAAACATTGCAATTAATGCTTGACATAAAAATAGTATGATAAATGAGTTTTTTATATAACGCAAAAAAACGTTCCAAGTATGGTAACGTTTTTCTTATAATAATACAATATTTTACATTATCGAATTTTCTTTTTCTTCTTCCTATTTCTAAAGCTCCTAATTACATCATCAATATCATCATGCTCTGCTCCTGTTTCGTGCCTTTCGACCCGCACTGCTGACCTAGTTGCGTAGTCACGATGTCCGGTCTCATCCAGTGACGGGGCATCGCCTACAAAAACAGATAATATTAAATTTTAATTGTCAGTTTTTAAATATCATTGAACTAGTTCGGTAATATTAATAATAATAAAAAATTGCAATGAGATTATTTACCTGGTGCACCAGTTGTCGCCGCTGACCTAGTTGCGTAGTCACGATGTCTGGTCTCATCCAGTGACGGGGCATCGCCTACAAAAACAGATAATATTAAATTTTAATTGTCAGTTTTTAAATATCATTAAACTAGTTCGATAATATTAATAAAAAAAATTGCAATGAGATTATTTACCTGGTGCACCAGTTGTCGCCGCTGACCTAGTTGCGTTGTCACGATGTCTGGTCTCATCCAGTGACGGGGCATCGCCTACAAAAACAAATAATATTAAATTTTAATTGTCAGTTTTTAAATATCATTTAACTAGTTCGGTAATATTAATAAAAAAAATTACAATGAGATTATTTACCTAGTGCACCAGTTGTCGCCGTTGGGACTGTTGCCCTGTCTTCCTCTCTGGTGGTAAGATCCTCAAGGGAAACATTCTCTGTCATTTAAACAAAAAACGTTATAAGGACAACCATCAAGGTATAATTAGAAAAATTATAAGTGGAAATTAATTACCGTCACGACCCTCACTGATAGTAGCATTGTCGGCCTGGTCCCCACTACAATGATCAGGTTGCACGTGAGGATCATCTACATCTGGCTCTAAAACTGGGTTATTTGCCTCGTCGGTAGTGCTGCTCCCCTGATTTAAACAAAGTTGTTATACATTAAATTTATGGAAGAAAACAAACATATTGAAAGGTTAATGTTTTACCTTATCAGGCATTCTGGATCTTGGGACCTGCCCCAAGCTTCTGCGACGTTCAACTACGGCTTGATAGCCGAAATGGAAAGTGATATTTTTATCTTCCTCTGTAGTTTCTGTTCCGAATTCATCACCCTACATTACATATGATTGTGTATTTTTAATCATATTTGATAGGATTACAAAAACGCTGGAAGGCGATACAATTAATTATAAGATGTTTAGCTACTTAATTACAATTCTTGCGACTAATTTCAAGTAGCCGCCCTGGCCTAGCTTGTGATGGCCCTTTTTTTCAATCCTAGATGTGGTTGCCTTTGAGGTGTCAGGAAACCTAGCATCAAAAGATTGAAGTCATATATGACGTAGCACACTTTTATTTTAGACATAGAGAAAATTAAAGCTATTGAATTAAAGTTGTAATTTACCTTGCGGGTCCAATTGGCATTTTTCCTTCTTTCTTTGCCCTTTTCTCTTTTCCGTCATGGATGAGTGCTCTCCACTCACTCTCTGAAACTGCGAGAGGACGCTCATATCTAGGGTTAAATTGAAATTGTGTCCTATAGGTGTCCCTGGTATATTTCAAATATTTGCCGACTACCTGAGCCACCGCTTTTCTGTCAAATGTGCCGACCCCAAAAAGGGCTTCTAGATAATCTAAAAGTTCTTTTTTCAGGTTGGAATTCTGGGAATTCCACCCTGTACGTATGGTTGGGCCAAAACTTACCAACGCATGGCTCTCCAGAATCCTGTAGAACTCATTGTTTCCTACACAGAATAAAACCAAAATAAAAAGAAGATATTATCATTAATTTAAAAATAAAAATCATGATAAATATGTTTTAGATAAAGTACATGAAATAGTTAAAATATTAAAATTTACCTGGGAGTTGTACATGCTTTATAGGGACACCCTCATCGTTCACCAACAACATGCCATTAATGGTCCCTATGGAGCTGACACGTGTAGCTCCAGGAAACACAATAATGTAGCTGGCCATATCAGCCTCATCATTGCCAACACGTTCAGCAGTTGGCTGGGTGTCAGCTTGGGCAGGGTGTGTTTCTTGGCTAGCACCTAAAGGAGTAGAAGGTGTACGAGAGGGTTTTTGGGCAATCTCTTGCCCTTGTGTCCCACTACCACCAACACCGGGTTCAGCAAATGCCAGTAAACGCTACATACAAAAGAACTTTTTGTTAGTTTAGTCAATGTAAAAATTAAAAATCAAACTATCACAATTCATCTCATGTAGAACAAAAAAAATATCCTTTTTACTTTTATTATTACCCGATATGTTTCTAGCTGGCTCATAAGTTTTTTTATCCTCTCTTCTGTTTTAGGTGTTTGAGGCGCGTCTATCAAAGTATTAAATTCTGACCTTGCTTCTCGTGCCTTTTTTCGCAACAAGAGCACTGGAGATAGGGATGAAGAAAGCTCTTCCTCAAAGAGGGAATCATCAGGCGTACCATGGCTAGGTGTCTGCATATTTGAACAAAATTAATATTATTTCAATTATGTAAATAACTAAAATACCTGAAGATAGAGCAATGCTGGCACTTTACATGTTCTTCCGCTAGCCTCTTTCCGCGATCATCCCGTCTCGAGGTTGTTCCTGCACTGCTCTGATCAGTCTGCCACATTGCAATAAAATTATAAATGTAAAAACTTGAAAACAATATCTAACTTGAAAACACAAAATGAAAATTGAAATAATTTCTAATAAGACACCGGAAGACAGAGTTAGAGTTTCAAATATGCCTTGCATTGAATTCAGTCCTGGAAACATGTCATTGCGCATTAAGGCACCCAAACAAGAGACGAGTTGACAATGAAGACCTTATTGAATATATTGTTGGAGCAACTTCTAGTAAACTTGTTGTGAAGACCTTGAGGACATTTTTTGAGCAACATTGTTGAAGCTGATGGTATAGCATTGTTGGAGACGATCTTGAAGGGCCTTGAAGTGAAGCTTTTGGAGCAACTATTGAAAAATCCTTAGAGCATTTAAGTAAGGCACTTTCTATCTTCCATCACCTTTTTCCTTTCAATATCCTTTAAACGATTTTGTTGATATTTTAATGTTTGAAATCACGTTATAATTCCTTGATTATATGTGTTTGGGGACTTTCCCTTTGAAATTACCCAAAAATACCCTGGCAATTTTATCTTCAGGATGCATGTCTGACCCTATTGTTCAATATTTTGATTGATAGTAGTAAACATAGACAGTTAGGGGGCTCTTGACTTGGTTTGGTTGGTCCATTAGATCCCTAACATCTACTAGGGAGAAACCCCCTTGAGTTGGAGGAGAGCTAGCTCGAAGTGAAAAGAGGTTGGTGAGGTGACAATGGGGCTATTGAATTACACATGGTATCACACTTTAGCTTTAGGACTTTATCTTGAGAAGTGTGAGATTTTGCTATATCAATTCTCAAATTGTTTACAACACTATTGTTAATAACTAATAAGAAGTGATGTTGAGGGGTTTTTGGGTATAAGAAACAATACCATTTAAAAACTAGGGTTCTCAGTCCTTGGCATTCCTTCACCCGGGCCTAGGGGCACACTAGAATAATTTCACACTAAACCATGCAAACTTAAAAGTAACTTAACAGATCCATAAAGTAATAATAATCATAATTCCTAATTTCCTATTGTACTATATGATGCAAATTATTCAAACATGAAGCAATGAAGACATGCAATGTCTGAATTTCAAGATTGATGAACCAATACAAGAAGTTAGAAACTACAACTTTGATTCAATACTCTATGTCCTAACTCCAGGAAGGAATCTAGTTTGTAGTACAGAACATGCATCATGTATTATCAATTCTTAATTGACAACAACTAAAGGTCATCTACCCCATCAATTCCTTCCCATTTTTTGTTTTTATGTTATATTCCTTATAAAAGTGTCAAATTTCTCTCAAAGTAAGCAACCACTGAATAAAATAAAAAATAGTTGAGATATGATTGAGAAATGGTCATTTATTTCTTGAAAGGATCTTCACAATTTCTTTGGTGGTTTTTCATCTCAAGAAACAAGAAATGACCTAAGAAACTATCGTGATGTAATATAAGAAACAACACGGTGCAATGGCCATTTTCAAAGCCAAATGATGTCCATCGAGGACATGGCCTTTATTTGGTTCCTGTTTCATAGGAGTTTCGGGTAGAAATGGAACTTTGTTGTACCATTTCCAGTAGTAAAAAGGGAAAACCTTATTTTTCCATGGGAAATAATTTACCTTTCCTTTTTCAAGATAATCTAAATCAAAAAAAAATATGAACTATACTGCACACATTCTTGGATAATGTGAAAGTGGAAAAGGAATACCCTACACAAGTGATGCACACATGTACATTTGAACACTAATATATTTTGTAGTTGAAATGCAATGCTTGTTTTCATTTAAATGTAGGGTTTTTAAAGCAGGGAGAAATAATGGCTGCCAAATTAATAAGCGTTTCTTTGGGAAAAATTTAAATCTTGTATTGGGTGATGAAGATAATAGAGGGTATTGAATCTTGATTCTTGACATTGTGTTTAACTTGAATAACTCAAATGATTATAAATATTAGTGGATGAGTTCTTTTTTCAAGTATGTCACTCAAAACTCTTATGTCAAAGCATTGTATGATGGCTAGCATTTGCTTGTTTCCCTTTCTTCAGTTTAATGTAAAAAGTATATTAATATATTGGAGCACGAATGATAACTACAATTGTTTGCTCTGCAGTATATCCAGCCCCAATATTATGAAATTTTTTCTCAAGTGGAGCTATTGGTTATTGATGAAGCAGCTGCAATTCCATTGCATGTTGTAAAGGCTCTGCTCGGGCCATATTTAGTGTTTCTGTGCTCTACTGTAAATGGGTAATAATTATAAATGAGCCAACCACAATCACAGATTTTGTAACCATTCAGTTTCCATGGATATTGATGATGATATTAACCCTATATATCAGTGACCTATATCTATATGACAATGATCTCAACATTGACCTTGATATGGTTGTATGGATGTGACCTTTGGTATGTCATCAGAAAATCCCCAAATCTGGAGAACTAAAGCTCATCACTTTTGATCTGGAGTACTACCCTTGTGATAAAGTTGATGACTTTCGATCTCCCATTCTCTACCACTTTGCACATCACCTTCAATATAGATCAGACCAAGGGCAATTCATTACTTGGTGTTGAGATGGATGAGTTTGTCGAACTAAAATCCATAGCTTAAACTTCATGAAATTGGTGGAGTCAAATTCATGCAAGCACAAACACATCTTACACATCCTCTTTGAAACTCATCCGAAATAACATTGGAAGACATCTAGAGAGAACCCTATAGCCTAACACAATCCAATGGAATTGACCAAAAAAACCCAAATAGAGTCAACCCTACTATAGGAGGAAGGGCCTGCTGTAAGAAATTACCATTTTGCAAGAGCTAAGGGCGAATGCTGTTCTGCAAGAGCTGAGGGTGAATGTTGAGGGCGAATGCTGTTCTGCAAGAGCTAAGGGTGAATGCTATTCTGCAAGAGCTGAGGGTGAATTATGTTCTGAAAGAGCTGAGGGTGAATGTTGTTTTGCAAGAGCTGAGGGAGAATGTTGAGGGCGAATGCTGTTCTGCAAGAGCTGAGGGCGAATGCTGAGGGCGAATTCTATTCTGCAAGAGCTGAGGGCGAATGCTGTTATGCAAGAGCTGAGGGAAAATGCTGAGGGAAAATGTTGTTCTGCAAGAGCTGAGGGTGAACTCTGAGGGCAAATGCTGAGGGCGAATGCTGTTCTACAAGAGCTGAGGGCGAATGCTGAGGGCGAATGCTATTCTGCAAGAGCTGAGGGCGAATGCTGAGGGCGAATGCTATTTTGCAAGAGCTGAGGGTGAATGCTCTTCTGCAAGAGCTGAGGGTGAATGCTGAGGGCGAATGCTGAGGGTGAATGATGTTCTGCAAGAGCTGAGGGCGAATGTTGTTCTGCAAGAGCTGAGGGCGAATGCTCGCGTGATATCAGACGTTAATGTAGTTTTTAATAAAATCATTTTTATGTAGTGCGCATATAAGTGTTATTATATCGACGGCGGCCAAAGCGTCGCTATTGCAACGGATGCCTCCAAACGTTGCAATTACGACACTTAGACATTGTGTCGCACTTGCGACGTTTGGAGGCAGCCATCGCAATAGCGACGCTTTGGGGCATAGTGTCGCAATTGCGACATCTTCCTCCAAACGTCGCAATTGTGACACTTTGTCTAAGTGTCGGTATTGCGACACTTTTCTCTAAACGTCGGTATAGCGACGGTTTCAGGCGGGATTGAAAAAATTTGGGGAAATTTCCGACATTTGGTCAAAAGTGTTGGAACCAAGTGTCGGAATTTCCCCCAAAAGTGAGTAAAGCATGCATGTTTGTTGGATATTTTGATGAAGTCAAAGGGTACAGATTGCTTGATATCCACACTGAAGAGCTCTTTATTGAAAGGAGTGTAAAGTTTGACGAAGATATTTTGCATGCACCAGCGGATGAACTTGTTACAAAGTTTCCATCACCACTCATTGATGAGTATGCAGATGAAACTTCATATCAGAATTCTGATGAAGATGAGTCTTTTCCTGTGACGCCTGTTGTACCACCAATTGTTGAACATCAAGATCATACTTCCGCATGTAATTTAGAATATTCTCGACCACCTTCAACACAAAAATGGCGCAGCATGAGTGATATCCTTGATGATCCTGCCTCTGTCCCTCTATTTGAGGAAGATCCACAAGCACTCTTAGCTATGGAGCCATCCATGCCCATGCATGCTCACAAAATTATGCAGAAGCAAGTGGGCATCCTGAATGGGAAGCCGCAATGGATGAGGAATATAACTCTCTCATTGAGAACCAGACTTGGGATTTGGTTATGCTACCTTCCAATCGCAAACTTGTGAGGTGCAAGTGGGTTTACTGGACCAAGAAAGCATCAAATGGCCAAGTTAGTCAATATAAGGCACGATTGGTAGCAAAAGGTTTTCAGCAAGTACATGGTGTTGACTATGATGAGACTTTTGCTCTAGTGGAAAAAATGGATTCCATTCGGCTAGCTCTCTCCATTGCAGTAGCAAGAGGATGGGAGGTGCATCATATGGATGTGAAGAATGCCTTTCTTTATGGTGATCTCGAGGAGGAAATCTACATGGAGCAGCCACCGGGATACATGCACAATTCATCTCTAGTATGCAAACTAAAGAAGTCTCTCTATGGCCTCAAGCAGGCACCTAGACTAAAGATCAATCAGAGTGATTTTTGGATTACCATTTCTCAACCAAAGTATGTTAGAGATATTTTGGCACAATTTCACATGAGTGACTGCAAGCCAACAGCCACACCTTTCTTATCAGGGATAAAGCTTGAGAATGGAAAAGACACACCATTGGTTGATTGCACATTGTACCGTCAGCTTGTGGGAAGTCTTCTTTATATCACTCACTCCCATCCTGATCTCTCCTATGTCATAGGAGCAGTTTCCAGATACATGCAGGAGCCACATCAGTTACACTGGAATGCTGCAAAGTGCATCCTTCGATATGTCTAGGGGACAATCACCTATGGGATTCATTATGTAGCCAATTGTTCTTTGAATCTCATTGGGTTCATAGATTCATACTGGGCTGGCGACACCATTGATCGCAATTCCACCTCCGGTTATGTACTTAGTTTGGGATCTGGCCCAATTTGTTGGTCAAGCAAGAAGCAGTTTGCCATTGCTTTATCATCAGCAGAGGCCGAGTATAGAGGAGCAGTCAATGCCACTATTCAGGAAATTTGGCTACAACATTTCCTATTTGAGCTTGGGATCAGTGTTGATCGTCCAACTGTCATCTGGTGCGATAATCAAAGTACGCTAAAGTTTTTCAGAGATCCAGTGCAGTGGCAGCGGACCAAACACATCGAGATCCACATGCACTTCATTAGAGAACTCATTCATGATGGGATCATCGATCTTCAGTACTGTCCTAGTTCTGAGTAGACTGTTGATATCTTCACCAAGACTTTCACTGAGTAGAAGTTTCGATTCCTGTGAGATCGTCTTGGGGTGAAGGACACGACTGCCTAGCAGTTGTCTTTTCTCTACTTTTGCATTATATTTTGAGGGGGAGTTTTCTTCCCACTGGGTTTTCCCTCTTTCCTCCTTTTTTATGCATTGTATATGGGTACCTAAAATGACCGTGTTGCCGGGACTCATTGATTTTTCATCACACTCACCTAAGTTATGCTTAAGGGGGGGTGTTGGTGTACATGCGCTTAGACTAGGTGCGTTGGTGTACATGTGCCTAGATTAGCTTTAGTTAAACTCGAAATATTGCATGTGATGTGCACTTGCTTAGTTAGTTAACTTACTGCTTGCATGTGGTGTATGTGCACATTAGCAAAACATAAAGCACACTTAGCTTCAGTTAGATTTAACTATCCATAGTTATTGCATTTACAACTAAGCTTAATTTAGTTGCTTTTATGTATTTATTCCAAAACTAATATTGAAGAATTATTTTTCATTCTTTTCTCTATTCTTCCTCGCTTCTTCCTTCTGTTGCAAGTTTGTTCAATGTTTTGAAAATCTAGATCTTTGTATCTCAAAATATTACAGATTTGAATCTGAATAATCTGGTGAAAAACCACGTATCTTAAAAGGGGGATCAGTGGACAAGTAAAAACATTTTTGTCTGTCTCATCTGTGTATAAAAATGACGACTTCACTGCCAGTCCGGTAAGGATAAAAACTACGAGGGGTAACATTATCTGTGCATCAAAACGACAAGTGGTAACGTAAAAAGGGTTGCCCGTCTGCTTACATTTTTCCGTGTCTCATCTGTGCGATTCCATGGACTGCAACATCACTCCTAGTTTAGAGGAAGAATAAATACGAAAATTGGGTTCTCTTAAGAAGGTTGTTGGAGCAACGCTATAAGACATTGGTGCCAACAAGTTAGTTGACATTCAATACAAACCTAAACACTCTTTGAACATATAGTTTTAATTTAAAAAATTATAAAATGTGAAAACCTCATTGTATTTGAGATACTTGGAAGATTGAGTGATTATGATTGAAGCATATGGTGAAGATTATAATTTAAGATTATAAGCATCAATATGTAAGAATTTAAGATCGTGTATGAATTTAAGATTATAGGATATTACTCTGATCTGGGTTATCGGGTGTAACTTGACGTGGATGATCTGCCTTCCCATCAAAATTTATGATATTTGCATTGGGGTTGAAGCCTACCACTCTTCGCATGAGCGGCAAGGGTGGCAGGCGGTACTATTGCATGCAGACCAAGGTGAAGTGGCGGGACGGAGGCCTGCGCAGGGAAATTAAAACAGGGAGGAGGAAGGAGTGGGGGTCTTATTGTGAAGGCAATTTTATGTGTAGGTTTGACCGCGGAATAAGAGACCTCCATCGCCCACCCTCCTCTACAAATTTCGGGTATGTACCTTGTTCTCTCCATTCTGTTCATGCCATGGTTAAGTGTTTTGAGTTTGGTCGGGACCTTTGGGAGCCACAAGGGAGAAAGCGGGACTAGTATAGTTCCTTGCTGGTTAGGGGAAAGAAGATTTATTTCGGTGCAGTCTGGGGGAAGGATAGGGTCATGCTGTTTTTGTACCTATGGGTAGCTTTAGGAATTGTGTTTCGACTCTGCATGCATCAGAAATTGAGTCAGTTGGGTAAGGGTTACCTCCAGGAAGGATCTGCGAGGCGTATGGAAACCCTGTCTGTGTATCGAATCAGGGATCAGTTCAGGGGGGAGGATAGAGCAGAAGTACCGTAGAACAATTCCAACCCGGGCTATTGGGCTTTGTATGCAGGGATATGGGGAGAGTAAATTATTCCTAGTCTCGAGTAAAAGGCTTTGACAACCCCTCTGTTATTCCAAAGGTTGAGATAGTAAAAGAAGATGGGAACTCCTGGGGGATTGGGATTATATGCTATGGTGATAGCGTCCATAAGAGTAAGTGGGTGGCTGATAGTGAGCAGGATATAAGAGAGAGGGGTCTGTGTAGGGAAGCAATGGGGAGAAGCTCTGAGAAGAGAGCTCTGGGGCACCTCTAGTATGATAATAGGAATTCTTGGACTTTTGCTTGCTTAAATTATTTGAAATTACGCCTCTGCATGATTGGTTGGACAGGTCACCTAGTCCAAAACGGTGGGATGGCTCGCTCCAGGAGCCCCACTGCTCATGGTCGTTCCAAGAGCCCCGTTAGTCATGACCATGGCAGAAAGGATAAAGGGAAGGTCGTAGAAGGCCAACCTAGCTCCCCCTAGAGCAAGCCAAGAGGTTGAAGGCCAACCAGAGACATGATTCATGAAGCAGCAACAACGCACCATGAAAACATTGTAGAGGAGATCCAAAATCTTACTGAAAAGTGGGAAGCAGATATAAACAAGCATGCAGAGATAGAAATGGACACACTAGGAGTGGAGAGGTCTAATTCCGGACCCAAGCCAAACCAGAGTAGACTCACGCAGTTCAGACATGCCTTATTTCTTTACTGGTCTATGAAAATTATTCTTGGCAAAGCCTTAGAGAAAATTTCAATAAGCCTAGTGGCTTTGGCCCAATACTTCCCAGATTGTAATATTGAATTTGATAAGATTAAGTTCCAGTTAAGGAAATAATATGGGCACCTTGAGCGTATTGAGCATCACATCCCGTGTATTGCTAAGTCATCTGAGTAGGTTGGCACTTAAGTTCAGGACCCGACACCTATGGAGTCGGCCTCAGTTCGAGATGAGGCTGCATAGTTCATAACTGGTTAATTCTATTTTTTTTACTTATAGATACATGCGGATAGCTTTTAAATTTCAATTGTTCAATAGATATGATAGACAAGCTGTAAAAAACTGTGTATGTGGGAGTATCTAGGCTATGTTTGCTTGGTATAAGAGACTTAAGACATTATATTTTTGGATGGCATACCATGCCATGAAGTGACCAAAAAAATCCGTTTCCCGCTCTGGGCAGGTTGAGGCCACCATACTGGTAAATATGGAGGTGTGTTGATCAGAAAATGAATAAAAATGGAGTACTACCAAACTTACAAAAAAAAATATTATAGAGTATTAAGTTTTTTCTTAATATATTATTAACATTATCAATGTTTCAATATGTATGTATATAGATTTTGTTAGCAAAATATTCAGTTTTAAAATTTAAATATTTATTCTAACTTTGTCACATTATATTTATGCATATTTTTTCATTAATATTATGAAAATTTTAATTTTATCATATAATTTTTTCTTCGAATAAAATTTTTCATAATCTTTTCTTCCAATAATTTAAATTATAATTAATTTAACTTTTTTCATTCATTTTCTTCATGAGACTTAATTCTTTAATCGAACAACCTAAGTTAAAAACTTACAACATATTATTACGATAACTTTAAAAATAGAAAAAGAGTTTAGATTTAGGATTTTAGATGTTTTACATAATATTATTAAATATATCTTTTACCCTAAGTAAATTATATTATTTATATAAATTTAAATAAACAAAATTTTAATATGAGATTGTAAAAAAGAATTGAGAGATGTTCTCTAACAGTGTGGAAAATCAGAAAACCTCTTCATCAATTGATAACCACAAGAGCTTCAAAACCAAAATACTGAAATTAATAAAACATAAACTTTTCAAAAAGAATATAAAGATAATGAACAGATAAAATGAATATTTATTTCAAATTAATGGATATAGGCCAAATTTGTGCATGTCCTATTTACTTACACATCATATATAAGAAATTTAGAGGGCACTAGGAATAACAATGTCTGGTGATAAGGAGAAAAAGGCATATTTGATATAGTAACAATTGACCATTAAATCGTTGAAATCCCAACTCCAAAAAAGTTGTGACCCCCAACTAAATGCTTTTGCATTCCGATGTATTTGTTACCATCCATCACCATAACTATTAAATCATTGAAATTCAAGCTCCCATTCTAAATGCCATGGACAATGATGGATCTACCTTCTTTCATTGCATTACTTGACATTTAACTGGTAACATAGTACTATGTTTATCTATATCAATGTTTTAAGTTATGTTATTATAGTCAATTTTCAACATGAATCAATATGAAATGCTATCTTCCTATGCTTCTAGTTTAGCTAACATGCAGAAAATTTCAACCTTCATTCAATATAACAAATATCACAAACAACATTAAAAAATAATACTTAGGAAACTAGAATAGTTTCAAGTAGGTATCAAAGATACAAGTACCAAATAGTTGCAAGAGGATGAGAATTTTATCAAGCATGCTCCTTGTACCTAAACACACATATAGCGAAAAGGAATTTCCTTAATATGTAACTTAGGATAATTGTTTCGATTCCTCCAAAGTGTCACATTTTCAATTTCAAACTATAAACCACAATAAATTCACACAAATTGAATTTATTTCCAAAATTAATCTCTAAAATTATGTCAATATAATTTTCGAACTTAGATATTATGATCATAAGTTCCATGTCATGTTTATATATATATTTTCTATAAACTATGGAAAACAAAAACAATATAGTCATATAGAACCAAAGCACTTACTAATTAGCTAACCAAAAAAAGGCCTTGAAGTAAAACTCGTAAATTGTACCTCCATGTTGCTTTGTTTTTCAGACCTTTTAAACGTTTTAATTTGTTTTGTTAGTAACCTGAGGATATCAATAAAAATTCATTTCCAATTTATTTGGACATTCATGACTGAACTTTGATGAAAGATTTTTCAAAAGTAATTTTCAATCTAAAATCAAGATAACTATTGATATTTTCATAAGGTCGTTGTCCGAATCCACGTACACCATATATGCTTCAGGATTATTATCCATGTAGGATTGTTACTACAAGAATATATGCTAGGTAAATTTAATAGAGAATTCAATTAGACTTAATAGTTAGGTATCAAAAACAATTTCTTATTTGAAAAAAAACCTCATTCAATACAAATGCATACTTAGACAACATTATTGTGATTACAGTTTAGTTTTCTCTTCCACTTACTTCAATAACCTCTTTTCTTAATGCTACAACTCATATTTTTTTCATCAAACCTACATCCCCATTCTTAGCCAAAACCCATGCCCATACATGCTTCACCCCATGCTACATACCATTTGTAAGCATGCTAAATATGAATGTTTTTTTATCTACCAAGGAATAGACTCACCCAATATTATCCTTTTCTCAATAAAAACCATACAAAAGGAGCTTTTCCTTTGCTAAATAAACACTATACCAAAGGATCTTTAAGAATCAATTGAAATCAAGTAGTGAAAGAATGAAATGTTTCTTGACTGAACAATGTGATGCATTTGCAAAAGCGAGTTCCCTATATTGATGTCACAACCTAATAAACCTTACTGAAAAAACCTAATCAACCTCACTAACAAGTATATTATGCCAGGTGTGTCCTATTTAAACCTTTCAAACATAACTTGATGTACACAATATGTCCTATTCTTGCATTTTATAGACTTGGATTTGAAAGAATAAAATGGATTGCAGAACTTCCTTTGATCAATTTTTTTCATCTACAAAGTTGTACCAAACTTATGAATTAAATATGCTCAATATTCATCATAAACTGGAATTTCCATTTGAAAATGACCTTCCCCATGTACAACATGAGATTTTGTTCTTGTAGCTTCATCAATTTCTCATAACAAGTTGACTACGTGAGACAATGATACAATTTCTAAAGTTTCTTGAATAAGGTTTTGAATTTCCTTCCAGTTCGAGTCCGGGTGGCGTAATTTTTTCCTTGCAGTTTTAGACATATGGTTCCATGTGGTAAGTTTTATCACATCTATTTGAAAAACATATGGTGTCATGGTGTAGTTGGTTATCATGTCAGTCTAACACACTGGAAGTCTTTAGTTCAAGTTCGGGTGGTGCCAATTTAAGGTCTCTGGTTCAAGTCTGGGTGAGAAATTTTTTTGAATATAATGTTAAGAAATTGATGGATAATCGACATCAGAAAACATGATAGTACCAATTTTTATCAGAAAACACGATAGAAATAGAAAACTGAAATAAGGAATAAATCTTAAGAGCAATGATGGCTAATAAAAAAACTTGAATTTTATGTTCAGAAATAGAAAACTGAAATAAGGAATAGATCTCAAGAGCATTGATGGATAATGATAAAAAAATGAATTGGGAATAGAGGATGATAGTACTAAATATAATTATAATCATAATTTTATTTCATCATGATATGAAGACTATATGAGAACTATAAGAACAATGTAACCATAACATGTGCAACTGGATAGATGGTTTTTTTTCCATATTAAGGCAAGCAACAATCTCTTATGGAGTAGCTTAGTTGGTTAGAGTGTGTGGTTGTTAACCACAAGGTCAGAGTTTCAAGCCCTCCTTCTAGCGTTTAGTAGGATTTTAAACTAAAAACACAAGAAAGACTTATGGGTTATAAACATACATGTTTGTGTTTTCTTGGTTACAGATGTGCTAGCTACAGGTTTGCATTTTCTTGGTTACAAACATACATATTATCATTTAGTATACTTTTAAATGGAAAACTCAACAAATATCTCTTGGTTACAGGCATACAGGTTTGTGTTTTCCTCCTCCTAGAATTTAGTAGACTGAAAATTCAATAAAATACCTCTTGGTTACATACAGACATACAAGTTTTGTTGAACAAAAGACCTCTTGGTTACAGACATACTCAACAAAAGACATATGGATTGTATAATTACAGGTTTGCGTTTTCCCCCTTCCAGACTTTGAAAATTCAAAAAAAAAAAGGCTTGGTTATAGAATTTGAAAATTCAACAAAAAATCTCTTAGTTATAGACTTTGAAAATTCAACAAAAAAATGTCTTAATTATAGACTTTGAAAATTCAACCAAAAAAATTCTTCGTTATAAACTTATAGGTTTGTGTTTTCCTCTTCAATTTCTTCCAATGTTACATTTATCATTATCAAAAAAAATTCACCAGGGTTCCAAAATTTAAATTATCAGCAATATCGAGGAAATATCATGGAAATTATAAAAAATTATTGGAAACCTAAAAAAATACAAAAAAATCATTTTTTTTCAAATTTTTATATTTCTAAAATAACATCAACATCAAAAAAATGCATTTTCACATAAATATGAAGATAAAAATACTATATAAAATGTATAGGATGTCAAGTGGGACATCAAACATTGATATTTAAATATGATTTTTTTCTTGAATCACAAGTCCTTATGAGATAAAATAAAATCACATCAAATATCTCATGAGATGATCATGATGGGGCATCTAGATATTGCAAGGCTAATCTTGAGTCACTAAGATATCAATTATTCCCTCTACCCCTTTTATTGACAAAGGTCATCGATGTCATTATTCCCCTAAAAGTAGTAGGTGGACATGCTAAGCTTGAGATTGAGGTGGAAGGTCAAAATTTTAGGGAAAAGGTGGAAGATGAAGTGGGATTTATTACACCTCTTGCCCTAGCTGGTAGTCTCTATGGAGGTAGTGGCACTAGCTGCAACCCATTTTCAATATCCACCCCCACTCCAAATGTGTCTCTCCCTGAAGTGAAGCATCCTTCTCATCCTCTTGCTCAAACCACTCAGGTGTCTCCTCTATGATAGGCCTCTTTGTCTCCACCCTCACAAACTCCTGATGTCAAATGCATCCAATGAGATGGAATTTGTATCGGGTACTGATCTGAAAATGGAATGTACTTGTTTAAGGGTGCAAGGTATCCATTTTCATTTAAGAAAAATGAGTGCAAATACTCATAATTTTAAATTGAGCTATAACTCCAAGTGACCTCTTGATAATGTGAGAATAAACTATTTCCCATACAGAGATGGACTGTAGGGGCATTCACTGGACATGTCACCTCTAAAGAGAGGATGAGTTCCAGAGGCTACCTGGCCCTCTACAGACTCTGTCTAAGGAAATAATATATAAGCACACATAACAAGATCAATGAAAGTCTTTTGTTTTTGAATTCAAAGTGTTCATTGATCTGTTTTAAGTGTAAATAAGCAAGAGCTTATGTTCTGCAATTGGAGTGTAGAGATTTGATGTCAAAATAACAAGTTTTGATTACTGTATAAACTTGTTTTTGGAAAGCATGCTTATGAAATTTTACTGTTTAAACTATCAGAATCTGGAAATAAACAGCCATAATACACAGATGAACAGCAGATATTTGTTTAAGCGGTTCACCCCTCTCTTGGGCTACCTCCGCTGGTCCAAAAGCCTCTAATTAGGCTCGGTCCTCTTTTGATTAAAGGCTTCAAATGAGATTACATCTGTATAAACTCCTCTAATGGGAAAATAGACTGCTAAAACAGACTCAGAAGATCCAAATCAGTATAAATAGACTACAAATTCACCTCCATTGGAGGAAGGTAGCCCAATGCAACAATCTTTCCCTTTAGCTCTGATGGCTCCACTATCAAAAGCGCTGTAAAATTCGCAGATAGAATGCCCTGATGGCTCTGCAGACACCTCCAACAGCTCCAGAATGCTCTCTACCCCCAAAATAAATAAAAAAATTCATCTTCAAAGGCCTCCCCTAGCAGAAGTTATGCCCACTTTACTAAACTGCCTGTTTGGGCTAAAAAACCTCCACTAAATGTGGAGAAACTGCTGATAAGAGCGCCAAATTAGCACATGGCGCCAAAAGGGGCGGAGCCACCAATCTTATCCGCGCGGTTTGTTGGGCAATTAATGTTATGGTTATGTGCATTCACATATGTCGGAGGTTTTGTAACCGTGTTAATAAATACAACGTTTTATATTAAAACATCCATATAACATATAACCAAAGTTTGAAACCCACGTTCAAATGCGCGCCGATTGGTATATTGCTGTGGTTCTTCGCCGCTGGTTTTATGGGAAGGGGGCTGGCCCCCTTTCGAGCCCCGCCCATACATGTTCAAACCTTAAATGTGTGCGTTTTGCCAACGTTTAAACAACACAGAGCTGTGGTCCAATGGTAAAACATGCGGATTATATATGACCGGTCGCTGGTTCGAATCCGGCCTCGACCCATAAAATTTTATAACGTGCCATTCTAATCCGACCTGGGGCCACGTGGCGGCCTCTGGGCTAGCCACGTGGCGCCCTTCCATTGGCTGCAAATGGAATATTCCCTAGAATATTCTGCGGAATATTCCACGAAATATTCCCAGAATATTCTGTGAAATATTCTTTTTTTAATAAAATTTTCCACAAAGTCAAATTTGGCATTTTTTTATGGAAATTGAGAAATATTCAAACTTGAATAACTTCTGCATACGGCGACCGTTTTTCGAACCGTTCACGGCGCCGGAATCAGGAAGACGATCTCTATCCAGTCGTTCAGGTTCAAACTAGTTCTGAGCACCTTAATTTTTGACCATTTTACGACACTTGGTCCTGAGCTCCTGATCAGGTACTTTGTTTATCTGCTTCACCCATAACCTGAGATTGTAGTAGACATGGACCATGCCATTGAGGCGGTGGACATCTAGCCTGCATGAGTGGAATTTTGTAATTAGAATATGATGTCCCATGGGAATATGCCATAAACTAAATTAATAAACTTATTAAAAAAAATAATTTTAATTTGAAAATTTCTAACATATTAAACTTCTTAGAGTGTATATTTTCAAAGACACTCCATTTTCACTCACACCCTGAAGAGATGCAAGTTTGAATCAACACCAAATGGAAAGTTTTTGTAACTCCGAGACTCGTCTACCATAGTTTCCTCACCAAAAATCTACAATAAATAAATGGAAAGGATTAAAATTTCAAAGGAAAGTTAGTGAGGTATATTTCAATTTTCCATTAAGTAACAAATAGATAGAAATGAAATACATTGAAATTTGTAAGTTTTAAAATTGAAACAAATTTTACTTGTAGCTTGAATAGTCATATCATAGGAGAAAAGGAAGGTGAAAGGTCACAAATTTTCATGAGAGGGAAATAGAAGGAAAATAAAGAAAATAGAGGCGTCAATGATAAAAAGGATTCTAAGGATCAGTTCATGGAATTTTGACAGTTTTGGGTGGAACTCTCTCTCCATTTTCTCTCTCATACTCTTGCATATTTAGAGTTTTCTTGGATCACTCTAGCATTGGAGGAATAAAGGAAAAGGAAGAAAAGAAATCAAAGGTAAGAAAAGATCAAGCAAGGAAGAGTTGGATTCAACAACTACAACGAGATTACTTGCATGTATCAAGTTGCACGTATGGTCTCCTTGCTAGTTTTGGCATGCGTGATACGCGCATGTGTGTATTTGGTTCTCTTTTTGTCATGGGCATGGGTTTTTCCAGGTGTGACAGTGGTTTTTAGCCTTACCTTTCCATTTCCGAATAACCATGGTGTGATGGGGTTATTTTACTTGGTTGAGTTGGATTGTTGGATGGTTTCGAAACTGAGTGGGGAGGTCTCAGGAAAAAATCACAAGGCCTAGGAATCCCTTGACTGGTAATGGAAGGATAAACTATAAATATTGGTTGCGAATTCCCTCGTTAGTCATAGGAATCACTTGAACGGTAATGGTAGGATACATGGCAAATCCTAGAGGTGAATTCCCTTGTTGGGCCTAGGAATCCTTTGACTGGTAATGGTGGGATGCACAGTAAAGCCTAGAGGTGGAGACAGAAAAATTCCCCATTGTTTAGGTGGAGAGATCTGGAGGAATCCATGCTTGTTTAGGGCCTATTGATCCCTTGACTGGTATATGATAGGATTGTGATAAACCTTGTAGTGTATGTTTATTGTTCGAGCCTAGGAGTCCCTTGGTAGGATACACGATAAAGCTTGAGGAATCCTTGATTGATTTTTTTGTGAGTCCCACATTCATTCTTGGAATATGCCACGAGGGTGATTGGTTGAAAGAAATATTTGGTTCAACCCAATATATGGTTGGGTGATACGTGGAAGTCCCTTACTTGGTTTCATTTTGCATCTGTTGTTAAGAGCTCTTTTGCATACGTTTGTTTAGAACCAGTGCTCATTGTATGCATGGGTCTTTGATTCTTGCGGACCTTCCAGTGTAAGCATTGCTAAAAGAGATGCTTATGAAGTCACGGGTCTTTGACAAATTCTGACAGAGTGCAACGGTTTATGAAATACGATACCATCTTGACATGAAAGCTTATCTTGAAGTCGAATGTCAAGCAGATCGATGACGTCAATGGGCCATGATGATTTCCATAGTTCCATCCAGGGATGCCCCTATTGAGGTGAGGATTCATCCAAGGTATTACCTCCTTCTTGGAAAATGGTTGTTTTAGTCAAAAATAAGGAAGCATCAACCGATCGAAATGAGTACTGATGCAAGGGACCAGGGTTTCTGATGTAGCAGGGTGTGGTGTGATGGGTTAAATAGGCATGATGATGAGAAATGATTATAACTGATGATGGTAGTTAAGTGGCATGAGGTCGGAGCTTCAAATGTGAGTGGCGACAGTCATAAAAATTTATTGTGAGGAAATCCCTAGAGTTGTTATGACATCAAGGGTGGGTGTATGGTTGCTACGAGTGTCATGGTTGGGTGTGGTAAAATAATGCATAGCTCTGACCAAGGGTGATTAGGGACTGCTATCAAGTGAGAAATTTAAATGGATGGGTGGGAGTGTTATCCTAAAAAATCTTTGTACACTAGCCAAAAGAATATAAAATGGGTTTGGATGTACAAGCACGGAGACGAGTGCCCCTAAAAACATGAATAATCCTTCATCATGGTGTGAGGAACGTGTCTCGTTGAGGGTGGGGGCCCCATTGGTTGGTATCGGTGTGGGGGTGATGACGCGGATGAAAAATGTTGTAGATGGGCTATGTTGATGGGGGTGTGATACGAAAAATGTGAAACATGGTGGTGCGTTTTTTCTGATCTGCTTGTGAGAATGGTAGCTCGGGAAAGGAGTTTTAACATGACATGGGTAAAACTTGACCTGATGTATGATGGATGAATGAACATGAAGTGATTCTCGGGCTTGGGGTTTTATGGCCATGGCTCCAGACCTTTGGTGTATGGTCTACATGAGTGATGGATGCCATGGAGGGTGAGGTTCTACTGACATGTAAGGGTGTTTATCATGTGCAAGGTGGGGTGATGCTAAACATGGTCAGGTTAATGGAACCTATGGTCTATTTGTTTGAAGAAATGATATCAGGATATGCAAAGATTATTTGGGAGCCTATCATGTTGGGGGTAGGATGATACCTGCTCTTGTACCTTTTTTGGCTGGGACATATGGTGATTTGGCATGTTTGTAATACCAACAACCAATACCCCAAGTAAAAAGCATCTTTTTCATACAAACATATGTGAAATAACTTGAATGTAAAGCAATAAGAGAGGGAATACCTAAACTATAAAATGGTGGACATTGTGTCTGAAAATGACTTTTTCTGAGGCGTGGATTTATAGGACTTGGTTTGAACATGATGACATGTTGATCACTGTGTTTCTCACGGTTTTGTGATTGGGTACTCTGAGCTCTAGTTATGGTCTGTTGAAAAATGAGAAAAGGGCAATATATGGGCCGATATGGTTCATTTCAAATAATTTGTTTCTGTTGACGGTCTGAGGTCAGAGCCAAGGTCCTGTAACCGAGCTTCTCTTGTCCTTGCAGTGAGCCTGAGTACCCGAGATTCGCACTGCCAATGTCATGTAGGACCTTAAACGTCTCGGTTTTCATTTTTTTTCATTTTCTAGAATGGGGGGTCCATACAAATATGGATTTGTATGGATTTTATACCCATTTTTGGGTGAGGCTACGCGAGCGATCAAGGATGACCCGCATGGTCCTCTTGCGGGTGGGAAAAATTATGCACGATGGACTGCACACCTATATTTACTACAAGCGTGCAGTCACAACGTCTAAATTATTTACAGGCATAGGGAGGTCAGTTTAAAAAAAAAATTAATCTATTTTGGTAAAAACGAATTTTTGGTGTTTTCTCTGATGACATGTTGTTGTGGAGGGAGAGGGACTAGCCTAATCTCCGAGCAGCAGTGGCCCAAGATCCCGATGCTCGGGGAATCCTAGCTCAGTATGGTTTATTGAAGTTCTTAGAGAACAACATACTAAGGTCCCAGGATGGGTTACCGCACTACCTGGTCCGACGTTGCAACATGAGACGACGCGTCATGGTCCTGTGTCGCAGGGATATCGTGATCCATCTGGAGATTGATGTCTATTTTGTGACCAGTCTGTTGCCTCAAGGGGAGGCCTTTCCCTATCCAATCCCTCCTAGGGGAGTGAACATCCATGGTTGGGCCGAGGATGATGAGCACTGTGGTCCTAATGCGATCACCTAGGGATGTATCCGTTTGAGCTCTGTGACGAACCTGGTTGAGAAGGTTTCCTTTGCAATGATAGTTTTCCTATCTAGGTCAACAATGACCCATCGAGTGTCGGGTTCCCATCTTGCAGTTTTGCACTGCTTCAGGCTAGTCACTTTTTTGATTGGGCTCGTTACGCTTACAAGGGCATGGTCACTCATTTGAACAAGGCCTAGAGGGGGACTATCAAGACTTTCGCTTATGTGAGCATCCTCTGTAGCATCATGTATGAGAGGGTTGTGATTATTTGGCTTTTTTTGGTGGTGCCCCTAGGTCCTTCGAGGGATCCTTGGATGCGAAAGTTGGCACCTATTATGCCCCGTGGTGGTGGAGGAGAGGCGGGCCTTTACTAGGACATGATGGTCAAGGCGTGGTTCAATTCGAACCCGCAGATGTTTCTTAACTTCTCATATTCAAGGATGGATTTCTGGGGGGGGGGGGGGTTCGAATATGGGTCTTCCTGCAGGCTATGCATGGGGTCCGACAGGTATGAATTTTGATGTTTTCTGCATTTTGAGGAGTTTTATTATGTATAGATCTATATGTCTTTGATGGTGATACTGGTACTGTTTTTTGGTTTCTCTTGTAGATGTGGGTTTGGCAGGCCGTCCTACTTCTCGTTTGGTGGGTCACCATCCTAGGAGGAGGGACCCGCTTGGGGTTGGTAACTCCCGGATTGGGGGACAGGGTGATGTAGGGGGTCCCTTAGGAGAGGGTAGTAGCACTGCAACTACTGGCGGGGATGCTGCTCTTCTTGCCCGTGATGAGTCAACCGAGGCGTGGAAGGTGACGATTGAGGAGCTATTGGCTACTGCCAACATTTGGGTTTTGGAAGCAAAGGCTAGGGTTGAGGCTGTTGATGCTCATGATGCAGGTTTAGCCGATTCATGGATTTGGTTGGAGAGGTTGACCCAGGGCATGTCAACTAGGGGTTTTTATGACCTGGATGACATATTGTTGGAGATGGTGATGGCTCAAGAGAGGGCGCATCGTCGGACTTTACGCAGGACGACACTTGCACTTGCGGCTGCTACTTCTATACTGGCATTGGGTACTTCTGTGGGTCCCGAGGACCCTCCAGACGGGGCTCAACCCTAGATATTTTTGTATGGTTAGGGAAAACACCCATTATGAGGATGCTTCCCTATATTTATGACATGTATATGTTTTATTGACATGATGGTTAGTGACCTTTTTTGTATACTGGGACTCATATATCTTTTGATATATATATGCAAGGTGTATATTTTTTGCGGCTCTTATGATGTGTCTATGTTTATTATTTGGTTTATGTTTTGTAGAAATTATATACAAGATGCATGTATATATCCAAATTCTCCTGATCTAAAAATATTTATCTTCTTGCTAAATACACAATCCTTCCATGGTTAATCTTTTACAGAAATTTAAAATTCAATTGCAAACACATGAAGCAATAAAACAATCGCACATAACACAATTGTTTAACGGGAAATCCTGAAGATAAAAACCCCAACTATCATATATTATGTATCATGGAGATCATATAAAAATCTCATATAAAACTTAGTACATCAAGCTCTCAGTACAATCAACAATAATTACACACTGTCATGCAGAAATTTGCATCTCTCAATCTTGGGGTTGGTAACTCCCAGATTGGGGGACAGGGTGATGAAGGGGGTCCCTCACGAGAGGGTAGTAGCGTTGCAGCTACTGGTGGGGATGATGCTCTTCTTGCCTATGCTGAGACAGCCGAGGCGTGGAAGGCGGCGATCGAGGAGCTATTGGCTACTGCCGACATTTGGGTTTTGGAAGCAAAGGCTAGGGCTGAGGCTGTTGATGCTCATGATGCAGGTCTAACTGATTCATGGAGTCGGTTGGAGAGGTTGACCCGGGGCATGTCAACCAGGAGTTATGATGACCTGGATGACATATGGCTGGAGACGGTGATGGCTTAAGAGAGGGCACATCGCCCGACTTTACGCAGGATGACACTTGCACTTGCGGCTGCTGCTCCTATACTAGTACTGGGTACTTTTGTGGGTCCCGAGGACCCTCCAGAAGGAGCTCAACCCTAGATATTTTTGTATTTTTAGGGAAAACACCTATTATGAGGATGCTTCCCTATATTGATGACATGTATATGTTTTATTGACATGATGGTTAGTGACATTTTTTGTATACTGGGACTCATATATCTTTTGATATATATATGCAAGGTGTATATTTTTTGCGGCTCTTATGATGTGTCTATGTTTATTATTTGGTTTATGTTTTGTAGAAATTATATACAAGATGCATGTATATATCCAGATTCTCCTGATCTAACAATATTTATCTTCTTGTTAAATACAGAATCCTTCCACTGTTAACATTTTGCGGAAATTTAAAATTCAATTGCAAACACATGAAGCAATAAAAACAATCGTACATAACACAGTTGTTTAATGGGAAAGCCTGAAGCTAAAAACCCAAAATATCATATATTATGTATCATGGAGATCATGTAACAATCTCAGACAAAGCTTAGTACATCAATCTCTCAGTACAATCAACAATCATTACACACTGTCATGCAGAAATTTTCATCTCCATGCACTAATTTCTTGCCTCCTGACAGCCTGCCTCCACTGCGCAATCCCTGTTGAAGAAGACCCCTGAATGAATTCGAATCTGCCTTGCTTGCACTGTGCAATCCTCATTGGAACTCTAATGTGTGTGTGGTGAAATCAGTGCATCACTATAGTCACAACAGATATTCCATCTTTCCCTTTCACCTACCACTCCACTGGGTCTCCACTAGAACTGACATGCACTATAGTTAACTACTGTATTTGTTCAGTTGATTAATGAGTTATTATTTGTGAATTAATTAACTAATTAATTCACTCCACTCTCACTAGTGTATCATTCAGTTGGACTAGATACAACTAGCTCAACTGAGTTTAACTCCATTGATCGCAGTTAAACCTCACTCAAACCCATGAAGTACTCTTCCAACTCTATCATAACTTTTCCACTTCAGTTCTAACTGAGTCCTCCATGCATGAACCACCAGTAAACCCTAGGAATTGCGTAATTCCTTCATCCCACTGATTTTCCAAATCTGTATACTGAAATAAAGTGCTCCAAGAGAATAAGTTGATATTTAGAATCTGATTATTATTAAGGGCTAATAATAATCGACACTTCTATTTTTAGATCGACGATCTATAAATAGACTTCACCCAATATTCTAAAAATATAATTTCATATATTTTTTCAACTTGAAAAACCATCCACAAATAGCATCCTGCAACTTTTGAAACATGATCACCATGTCTAAAAATAGACATAGTCTAAAAATAGGCTTACACCTAAAAACAACGTGTGGGCCCACTTAGTGAAGGTGACTGATTTTCACTAAGCTTCATCATCTTGTTGAATCTCAACACTCCCTCTCAAAAAGATAGGGATTATCCTTCACCCCGATCCTGCCTCTATGGTATTCGAATTTTCTCCCGCTGAGCACCTTCGTCAGAATATATGCATCCTGATCTTCCGTAGGAATGTACTAAAGCAACATGATCTTCCGCTGCACACAATCTCTGATATGATGATACTAGATATAAATATTTTTAGATCTATCATGAAACACAGGATTAAACGAGAGTTTAATGCAACTCTGATTATCACAATGTATCACTGTAGGATCTAAATGTGAACCGAACAAACCGACTAGGATATTCCTCATCTAGATAGCCTCACATGAAGCTTAACTTGCTGCCATGTATTCTTCTTCCACTGTACTGAGTGCCAAGAATCTTGTTTCCTGTTGTACCAAGAAATTGCTGTAGATTCGATACTGAAAACCCCTCTCGATGTGCGCTTTTTGTCCATTGGGCTGCTTTCCCAATATGCATCCGTGAAGCCATGCAACTTCTCCTCATCCGTCTGTCTGTACCATAAGACATACTCAGATGTGCCCTTGAGATATCTCAGGACATGCTTGCCTGACTTCCAAAAGAGCTTGGTAGGCTTAACCATTGCTTGTGAAATCTGGTTCACCGCATAGCATATGTCCAGTCTTGTATTAACTAAATACATGAGAAAAATCACCAACTGTCGATAAACAGTGGCATCCACTACCTCTATCGATGTAGCATCCTCTTTCCTCCAATTTCCTGGAAGAGGAGAATAGGCTTGCAGCCTTGCATGTGAAACTTCTCCTGTATCTCCCAGGCGTACTTTCCTTGAGACACAAACATTTCACCTTCCCACTGCCATATTTCCAATCCAAGGAAATAATGAAGGAGGCCCAAATCCTTCATCTCAAAATCCTTTGCAAGATCTGCCTTGCATGAGTGTATCAACTGCTCATCACCTGTTAGTCTTAAATCATCAACATAAAGAACAATGATTAAAATCTTACCCTCCACCACAATTTGGTACAGGTTTGCATCCGCCTCACTCTTGGTGAAGCCAAGTCTAGTGAAATAGTTGTCGATCCGTGTGTACCAAGAAAGTGGTGCTTGCTTTAGCCCATACAACACTCTTTTGAGTCTGCACACATGTGACTCGCCGTTGAATATCTCAAATCCTTCAAGCTACTCAATGTACACCTCTTCCTCAATGATCCCATTAAGGAACGCAGTCTTCACATCCATCTAATGAATGTGCCAACCCATCTGTGCTGAGAGAGCAAGGATGGTCCTTATGGAAGAATACCATGCGATAGGTGCAAAGGTTTCTTCATAATCAATCCTCTCGATCTGTGAGAAGCCCCGGGAAACAAATCTTGCCTTATACTTCTCGACGCTCCCATCAGCAGCGTGCTTTACCTTATAGATCCATCTTGATCCTACAACTGATTTTCCCACCGGCCTTGGAACAATCTCCCAAGCATTGTTTCTAGAAATGGAGTCATACTCCTCCACCATGGAATCTACCCATGTGGGCTCCAGCACTGCCTCTTCAAAAGAAGATGGCTCTATCACGATACACTTTCTCATGAGAGCCATGTATCCAGTAAATCGGTCAGGTGACTGTCTCTATCTGCACTGTGATGTAGGGACTCCTACATTCTATGCCACATCAAGCTTTAGTCTCTCAACTTCTATGGTACGCTTTCTACCTTGTCTGATGTTTGGTTCTGCATGAGTGGAATCCTCCACTCCATGAATCCCCTCCTGTGGCTGATCCACAGCTAGAGGCTCATCTTTGGGAACAAGAAGTTCCTCCTTTGCATGTAAGTGTAGCTCCCTCTCAAGCGAAAACTTCATAGCTTTCACCTCATTGAATTTTATATCTCGTCACACCACAGTCATCCAACTGTCTGGAAAATACACATGATAATTATGGGGTGTTTCTGTGTACCCCAAAATATCACAACTTCTGTAGTCGGCTCTAGCTTCTTCCTGGCGTCCTTTGTCACATGAATGTAAACAAATGAGCCAAAAATATTCAAATGAGAAATATCAGGCTTCTTACCAGTAAAAGCTTCTTTAGGTGTACTCATTCCAAGTACTCTATGAGGACAACGGTTTTTCACATAAACCGCAGTGTTGCATGCTTCCGCTCAGAATTGCATCGGTAGGCCCTGGTCATGTAACATAGCTCATGAAACACCCATGATCATTCTATTCTTCCTCTCCACGACCCCATTCTGCTGTGGGTTATGAGGCGCTATGAATTCTCTTCAAATTCCTTCTTTGCTATAGAAGTCTTTGAATTCTCCCGAGATGTATTCACCACCATTATCACTCCGTAGAGCTTTCACTTGCTTCCCCCACTCCTTCTCCACCAATGCTTTGAACTCACAGAACTTTGAGAATGTTCGCTATTCTTCTGCATGAAGAAGATCCAACATCTACGAGAATAGTCATCAACAAATATAACATAATACCTGTGTTTTTCTATTGAAGCAACCGAGAAAGGTCCACACACGTTTGTGTGAATTCTCTCAAGGATCACCGAAGCACGGTTCTCCTTCTCATGAAAGGTGGTCTTCACAAACTTACCCATAGTACATCCCTTGCATTGATCCGACTGCGCAAGAGTACCCTTGGGAAGTCCAGTAGAAATCTGCTGCAAAATATTCAAAGCACCATGTTGAAGATGGCTCAATCTCTTGTGCCATAATTCCCCCTCATCCTGGCTCACCACTTCTTTTGCTTTGCCCATAATTGTAGTGCAGCCATCTACCTCTAGCTTGTAGAGATTCTTAACTCGAATCCCTATCCTCTTGGTTTGACTTGTTGTTTTATGTCGCAGGAAAGATTTTCCATCACTAAAAACAACGTCATAACCTCTGTCTTCCAACATTGCGACCGAGACCAAGTTCTTCTTCAGACCTGGAACATGCATAACATCTTTCAATAGAAATGGATTGCCTAACTCACTTTCAAAGGTAATGGTCCCAATTCTGGTCACACTATATCGACCATCGTCGCCCATCTCTATATGCATTTGGAGATCCTTCTCCTCCAAGTCACTAAACAACTCCTTGTCTCCTGTCATATGGAAAGACGCACCACTATAAAGATACCACACCGATCCCATTGAGCTTGAAACCAAGCATGCCATGAAAGAGAAATAAATTTCAAATTGCGAGGCTAAGGACTCACCTGCTGCAGCTCCAACATCCTTCTTGTTCTTCTTCTTCTGTGGGCATTTAGTGGTGAAATTCCCATGTTTGTGACAGTGAAAACACTTCACCTTGGACAAATCCTGCTTCTTGCCTTTAGCTTTAGATTTTGGATGGGATTTCTTCCCCTTCCCCTTCCTTGATTTGGCATCCAAAGCGCAATTATCTTCATCTTCATTCTTGAATGAAGAGCCATCCCTGGTACTTCGCCTTATCTCCTCCTTCACAAGATTCGACCAAAGTCACTCCCATCCCGACAGTTTCTCCCGTCCATTGACAAAGTCTTCGTAGCATGCCAAATATTCGAAAGTCCAAGGAGAGCCAAGATCACCAACTCATAATCATCAATAGTAATCCCCACACTTCCCAGTTCATCCCTACAGTGAACAAACTTCGTGAGATATTTTGGAATACTTTTGCCCTTCTCCATTTTTATTTTTCTGAGCTTATCTTTCAGCGCCAACTTCCTTTGGTCGTTGCTGCTTTGGAACAAAACTATAAAAGCCTTCCACATTGAAAATGGAGTGGATTTCCCATGAAAGATGGACACAATATGGTCCTTCACACCTTCCAACATAATTCTTCTTGTCTTTGCTACCTTCTTTTGCCATGCGTCAAGTAATGCAGCATCGCTAGATCTCGGCTTAGGAACATCGCTATCGATGAACTCCTTCATTCCATTATCTTCCAGCACCGCCTCCATCCTATTCTTCCAGGCTATGTAATTCGAGCTGCCATCAAGGGCATACTCCAATCGCAACCCATTGAAATACATTTCAATGTATACTCAATTGTTGCACCAAGAATTTTTTGCAGCAAATTCGAATTGTCCACCAGCACAAACTCAACAATTCTTCACAATTGCAATCTTCAAGAATTAACACTGCTCTGATACCATGTAGAAATTATATACAAGATGCATGTATATATCCAAATTCTCCTGATATAAAAATATTTATCTTCTTGTTAAATACAGAATCCTTCCACTGTTAATCTTTTTCGGAAATTTAAAATTCAATTGCAAACACATGAAGCAATAAAAACAATCACACATAAAAAAGTTGTTTAATGAGAAATATTGAAGCTAAAAACCCCAACTATAATATATTAGGTATCATGGAGATCATGTAAAAATCTCATACAAAGCTTAGTACATCAAGCTCTCAGTACAATCAATAATCACTACACACTGTCATGTAGAAATTTGCATCTCCATGCACCAATTTTTTGCCTCCTGAAAGCCTTCCTCCACTGTGCAATCCCTGTTAAAGAAGACCCTTGAATGAATTCGAATCTGCCTTGCTTGCACTGCGCAACCCTCATTGGAAACTCCAATGTGTATTTGTTGCAATCAATGCATCACTATAGTCACAACGGATAGTCCATCTTTCCCTTTCACCTACCTCTCCACTGGGTCTCCATTGGAACTGACATGCACTGTAGTTAACTGCTATATTTGTTCAGTTGATTAATGAGTTATTATTTTTGAATTAATTAACTAATTAATTCACTCCACTCTCACTAGTGTATCATTTAGTTAGACTAGATACAACTAGCTCAACTGAGTTTAACTCCATTAACTGAGTTAAACTGAATAACAACTGCATGAACTACTCTTCCAACTTTGTCATAACTTTTCCACTTCAGTTCTAACTGAGTCCTCCATGCATGAACCACCAATAAACCCTAGGAATTGCTTAATTCCTTTAGCCCGCTGATTTTCCAAATCTGTATACTGAAATAAAGTGCTCCAAGAGAATAAGTTGATATTTAGAGTATGATTATTATTAAGGGCTAATAATAATTGACACTTCTATTTTTAGTTCGATGATCTATAAATAGACTTCACCCAATATTCTAAAAATATAATTTCATCTATTTTTCCAACTTGACCAACCATCCACAAATAACATCCTACAACTTCTGAAATATGATTACCATGTCTAAAAATAGACTTACACCTAAAAATAGCTTGCGGGCCCACTTAGTGAAGGTGACTGATTTTCACTAAGATTCATCATCTTGTTGAATCGAAACATGTTTGCATATGTTTATGATGGATGTTATGTACCTATGATGGATATTTATGCTTTGTTCTTTTTATTTTTATGGATGATGGTTTATACGAGATGCATTCTAGTCTAGTATATGGTTTGCTATATGATCAATTGTATGATTTTCATTTCTTGGTATATGTGTAAATGTAATGTGATCAAAGTGACGACTCCACCGTCATGCATGTAAGTATTTCCTAAATATGTGTGAATCCCGTACTTGAAAATCTTGGTTTAACTGCGATACTCCTAACTGGGAATCAAGAAAGACATGTAGATGGCGAATTCCCTGGTTGGAGGCATCACTCAATAGCCCAATGAATGCATCACATTCTGCTTGATTATTGGTAGTTGATCTGTTACATACTCTGTTGGTGAGGAATGGTGAATGGTAAGGGGAGTATATGGCCCAGGTGGCTGTTGCTAGATTTTGTGACCATCAAGAGGCTTCGTCGATGAATCCAAAATAGTGGATGGGGGAATGATCCATATGTGACACAAGATAAATTTTTAGAAAAAAATCCACTATGATTTTGATCATCTCAAAAATTTATGTTACATTCATCTTATCTCTAAGGCTAAGACTTCCTTCCCTATGGGTGGAATTTTTTGAGGTAGAGCCCATTGATGGGATTAGCTAGGCATGTACTGGCAGGCTCAGATATGATGTATGCTCCTTTGAGGAGGTAGTGTTTTATGATGTAAGGACCATTCCATAATGTTTCGAACTTCCTGGGTCCTAAGGCTTCTTTTGCAACGTCATAGCGGAGGACTAGCTCCCCCTATGAAAATGAGCGAGGGGTGATGTTGCGGTTGAATCATGCTTTTACCGTTTTCTTGTGTGCCTCATTATGTTGGAGAGACTCTCGTCGATTTTTTTTGATGAACTCTAACTATACCAACCATTGCCCTAAAGGGTGGGTATCATCGAGGAGTTCAGTATCATCGGGGATTTGTTTGACCAAATCCTTATTATATGATTAATTCGAAAGACATTATTCTACATTATGGATCACAAAAGTCTTAGGTCTAACAAAACTAATATCATATCAAACTCAATCCATGTGAGTTTCTATATAATTCTCACTTTTCTCAATTAAATCCATTTAATTAATCGATTTACTTAAGTTAGACTTAGGCATTTTTTAATTATAGATCAATTAATTAAATTGAGTTGTCTCTAGGTGTTTTCTCCCAAAACAAATTCTAGGTTTTAGAGATCTTGTGTTTGTTAGCCTCTCTTACCAAAGTCGAGACTATTACACCTTCCCAATTCTACAAAAACATCCTCTCTTCTCTTAGCTTCTTCTTATAGGTGAGTCTTTAGCAGGGTTATTTCTTCAACAATACTACTTTCTTTGATTTTTAGGTCTTTGTTTATATTTTTGAGCCTATCAATTTCTTTCAATGCATTCATTAAATCATTTGTTTCACAATTATCTAATTCATTGTTTAATTGATCATCAAGCGCCATAAGAGTTTTGTAATCAGAGTTAGAGTCTGAGTCTTCATCTACCTTATCATCTGATGTATCTTCAGACTTCTTAGAGAAATTCCTTTTGAAATTTTTCTTGGAGGTGCTTTTCCCTTATCTTACTTATCAACATTATCTTTGTATGGCCATTTAACAACATAGTGTCCCACATTAACTTTGAAATTTTTGGTTCCCATTTGAAAATTCCTAACGAAGTTTGGCTCCTTTTCATCTAAGATATAACTGGTGTATTTAGGTTCATGATTTTTTTTTCCTTTGTTTGTAGCTTTGAAGGTAGTTTCTCTAACTTCTTATTGGTACCATTTTGTCCTCATTTCGTAGGTTGTCAAATCCCCATGGATTATTTCTAAGGATAGCTTCATCAATTCCCATGTTTCTTCAATTTCTAATACTTTTTCATCACACTTGGGAGTTAGTGACCGTCATATCTTCTCTACAATTGTAGAGTCCTCAAATTTATCACCAAGACCCTTCATAATATTTACTACTTCATCTAATATGAGGAAAAAATTGGCAACACTTTCATATTCATGCATTTTAAGAGTTTCATATTGAAATTTATATGATTGTAACTTAGCACCTTTTACCTTTGTATCCCCTTCATAGTTGTTTACCAATTCGCCCTATATTTCTTTTGTGATGGCGTATTTCATTACCTTCACAACTTTGGATTTTTCAAGACATCCCAAAACGACATTGGCTACTTTGGCATTGCTCTCGTATTGTTTCTTGTCTGCATCATTCTATGGAAAGGATACAAGGTATTAGTTACCACTTTCTACTGCTCCCCAAACATCAACTCTAATATATTGCAAGTAAGACTTCATTCTAATCTTCTAAAATGTGAAATTTGTTTCATTGAATAGATGTGTCTTGGTTGAGAATACTTTGTCTTGGCTGCTCATTTTGCAGGATCTTCATTCTAGCAATGAAGCTATTTTTTGAAGAACTTGCCTCTGATAACAATTGTTAGAAATATTGAGAGAGGGGCCGAATCAATATTTCATGCCAGATCAAGTTTTACTTAGTTTATACTTTTATTTTCAATGTTAATCAAACCATTATTTAATTAACAACACATTATGCGGTAGATCTAAGCATAAACAATAAACCATGAGAAACATATAATCATAAAGGAATGAGAAAAATAAGAACAAAACACACCAACACATACAGATATCAAATAGGTGGAAAAAAAAACCCATCATTTTTGTTGTATTCGTCTTCTTCTTATTATTATAAATAAAACCTTCTTTTACATCTTGCATTGGTGCAAACTCTTACCAATGTGTAGGCTCGTACCTACTAGAGGATACCATCTCCTCTTGTTTCTCCAGCTACCACTGGAAGGAAGCCACCATTCCCTGATCAAATTCTTTGACCACCACTAGAAGGAAGCTACCACTCCCTCACTAAAGGCTCCAACCTTCAGACCCTTGTGGACCACATTTCAGGATATTTCACACTGGATCCACCTGACTCAAAAACAAATCTTGTAGGCCACATTTCATCCAATATTCAAATTGGACCCACATAAAACATTATGCATCAATAATAAATTTTATTTTCAAACTTCTCATTGCAATATAACTCAATAAAAAACTATGACTTCAATACCATTTCCAAAACCTAATGAAAAAATGTTTTCATATACAAGAATACCGGATTTCATGAACCTTTTTGCAATGATACATCAGGAAATACTTAATCATCCTTTCAAAGAAATCAACATACTGCAAACAATCAATAGTGCAACCACCATTAACAAGTTAATTTTTCAAGAAGTAGCATCATCATGGACATTTACAAGCATAAGGAGTCAATTATGTCATAACAATACTAAACTTTGTTCACTGCAATGAATAATGAAAGTACTTAAATATCCATTAACAACTCTCAACCTCTGCAAAAAGCAACCATCCCCACGCTCTAGGAATACATAACCATACTTGATCTTTGGCTTCAATCATGCATGAAATATCAAAGGAAAATAAGCAACAACACGCTCATCAAATTCATTGGCACACTAGCTTCAATCCTGCATACATTTTCAAAGGACAAGCAACAACGTCATAACATCAAATTCATGAACCTCTGAACACTGAATATTGAATATAAACCTCTTCCTTGTGTACTCAACCTCTGCAATAAGTCAATGTAAACCCATATCCAATGCAATAGAAAATATACAATGTGAATCATTCAATTATTAGTCTCTACAAAACCTTCATGAAATTTTCCGCAGAACCATGTAGGACATAAAACTCTGTCAATACAAACCCTCTTTCTATACAAAAATAGTAATTCAAATTATTATGCATACAATGTCATCATTCAACTATAATCTCCTCAAGGCTATGCAACAATATATTGATAAACCTTTCATTCATTGTGTGATCTAAGAACTCATAATTCATAGAGATTATGGGCCAAGATTAGTGCACAAACTCAAAAAACATATTATAGTGTGCTCCTTCAATGGAAAACTTAGATCTATTTGTAGATCCCTGCAAACATCTTCATAAAATATCTTCTCTAGAAAATCAAAAAGAGTAATCAACAAGATGATCAATATATGAAGGATAATTAACTCCAATAAAAAAAACTTCATGACAATATATGTAGAAGACTTTGCCATAAACCTTTGTGTGTCAGACAATCTAAGATATGTTCAATGCTCAACATAGAAAACACTATTATATAGTGTGAATATTCTAAATAAATCTCCAACAATTATGATGCATTGATTCAAAAGGACCTTCGAAAAATTTTATATGGTGCACATATAATAAAAAAGGATCTCCAACCATTAAAGAATATAAAAAGATTTGATTGATTAAGGACTATGAGGGTTTCAATTATGTTTAATAAAATCAAAACTAAATCTCCAACAATTATGATGCATTGATTCAAAAGGACCTTCGACAAATTTTATATGGTGCACATATAATAAAAAAGGATCTCCAACCATTAAAGAATATAAAAAGATTTGATTGATTAAGGACTATGAGGGTTTCAATGATGTTTAATAAAATCAAAACTATGTTTACTCACAACATTTAAAAAATGAGCCAAGCAATCATAAATTTGAGAAATATTCCCTTCAAATCACTTAATAATAATTAGATGTAGGCCTCCGCCTTGCATTGGAATAGATCACAATAACTCACACATTCCCTTTGACTATGATTAGATCCCTCAAGACTTATGCAGATCATGTTGAAATATGTAACTTGGTTCATTCTGTTGGGAATCATGATAGTTGTTAAACCAAAACCCATAGGTGTTAGTCAATGATCACATCGCTAGAGACAAGGATCCATGAGAGGTGGTTTTTCCATGTCACGAAACACACGGGGAGCATTGATTTATCCAATGTCCATCAATTCCCCCCCCAATGTGAGCTGAGAGTGTATCGAACTCATGAATTATGCAATGATACCAGTTCTTGGGAATCACGATTTTCGATAAACCAAAATACGCAGGCTTTAGTCAACGATCACATCGCCACACATAAGGATCCATGAGAGGAAGTTAGTCCATGTCATGAAACACATGGGGGGAATTGATTTATCCAATGTCCAACATAGTCTTCATAATATCTTAAGTAATATTTATTTTATTTGATGTAAATAGAAAATAGAAAATTATTATTATTATTATTAGCATGGGTTTCATGCTCTAGTTCATTTGATTTCTAGGTTAAGCACCCATTATGTGCTTCTAGGGATTTGTCATAGATTCTAGGAATCAATGAAGTCATTTTAATATGTAAAAGACCCTATTGGGAATTTAATATCATGTAAGAGAATTTATTGTGAGTCAAAAGTGTCATAGTCTCCCTCCAAGATCAAGTTGGTCTGCAAGAAGAAAAAACGACCTACTGTGATGAAGTCAACCTCATTAGGGCTCCCTAGAAGCCTATATATACATGTCATTCAACCTCATTTGGAGATCATCCATCCAAGTTCATTGAAACACACGAGAAGGATAAAGAATCCATTGAAGAAGAGGAGAATAAGAGAAGAAAGATCGAAGTCCTTGAAATCTAATTTTTGGGCCACTTTGTCTCACACATGTGAAGAAACTGGGGCACACATTGCAGCCACAGGACCAAAATTTCAGTCATCCTAAGGAGCCAAAATTTAGTGTCAAGAAGGATCAAATTTTAAGGTTGAATATCCCAGGAAAGAAGATAAAGATAAGCGAATAAAAGAGAAGACCAAAATTATTCCCTTTCTCCCACGCGTGCGAAAATTACAGCTGTTGTAGGAGGGCCAAAAAAGTGCAAACCTGAAGCAGTAGTCGAAATTATGAAGTAAGGCTTAAATCTGAAGTGTCGAAGCAATTTGACTTGGGTTTAATTTGTGAAGGACAAGCTCATCAAAGGAGAGATTGACTTGGTCTTGGAAGGGTCTTTTTCTTGGGTCTATAAGTCTTGGAATTCATCGTTTGAAAATTATATAAGAAGAGAAGAATTTTTGTGGGTTTTCTTATCTAAGAGAGGTTTTGGCCCTCACTAGGAGTCTATATCTTGTGTCCTCTTGTTATATTGATATTCATAGTTTGGTAGATGTTTGATGATAAGAACATTATAATAATAAAGAGAAGAAGACACTAAATACAAGTACATCAAGTTTAAGTAAAAGAACATCACAAGAAATTATTAAGTATAGAGAAATCACCCTATTCTAGTTTCCATTGATTTCTCAACATGGTATCAAAGCTAAGATTACAAGAAGAATCAGCTTGAAGATCACTCAATTGAAGGAGGATACATTAGGGCCAAGAATAAGGAGATCATTAAGGAAATTGAATCATAAAAGAAAATAATATCATCAAGGAGGACTAGTCATCATATCACAAGGATCATATCATCTTGAAGGAACAACTCTTGAAAGAAAAAAGAGACCTCAAGGACCCTAACTCCATATCAAAAGAACTCTACACACTTGAAGTATCCTTGGAAGCCTCGACATTCTACATTATGAACCAAAGGAAGCAATAAGATTACTTCATCATCATCAAAGAAATCAAAGAGATCTCCCTCACTTTGAAGTAAAGATATCATCTCAAACACCTTTGAAGAAAGAAGAACATCTTTCCTTATATTGAAGAAGAAGAATTGTCATTCTTGAAGAAGGAATATCATAATCAAAAAATACATTTAGTGTAAGACATTATCAAGGAGGAATCTTCATTTATCAATTAAGTACTATATATTTTATGTCTCAATCCACAAACCAAATGAATTATTTCTGCAAGGAGAACAATAAACATATTGGGACTTCGAACTACCTTGCATGGAAGAAGAGAATAGATTTAATTCTCATGGAGAATGAAGTTATTGAATATGTCAAGGGATTAATCACCAAACCTTTACAAGGACAATGTCAAGAATTATCAAAGTATATGAAAGGAGAAATAAGGGCTCAAATAATCCTCATCGAATCGATCAAGGATTCCCTCATTCCTTATGTATCAAAATTGAAGACATCAAAAGAGATTTAAGACAAGTTGGTGGAATTGTTCTCTGCAAGTATAGCAGGGGAAATTATATCTTTAAGAACCGAACTATACAAGATGAAAGTATTAAAGGAATAAGGGGTGGCTTCATATCTCATTAAGGTATCTCAAATAAGAGATCGACTACAAGATCTAGGAGAAACAATGTTAGATCTAGAAATTACCACTCTTGTACTTGATGCATTACTAGATGAATGGGGAAAATTTGTATCAAGTATCTCTGGAAATAAGGAAGCCACTTCATTCAATTATTTTTGGTCATTATATAAGATTGAAGAGACCATATTAAAGGAAAAAAATTACGTTGGATCAAATGAACAAACTAAAGCATATGCAACTATTACAAGGAAGAAAGGAAATTTTGGAAAGTTTGAACCTTGAAAGAAATTTCAAAAGAAAATTGACATGTCTAAAATTCAGTGCTATGAATGTAATGAATATGGTCACTTAAAAATGAATTTTCCTAAACCCAAGAAGGGAAATAAGAAATAAATGAAATAAGTGAAGCCCATGTGACTGAAGAAGTAGAAGAACTAGAAGAAAAGAAGTTAAAGAAGGAAGAAGTTAAAGGCCTCTACTATTGAAGGTCTCACAAAGATTTAATTTATTTTAAGTATATAGAAGTTAGAAAGTTATGGTAGGAAGCATTACAATCATCATAAGATGCATTATAGTAGTATTGATCTGGATCTTGTTTGAAATGGTCCTCTTGCTGCAACTTTGTTGATAACTTCTGCTATAGGTGACATAACCAAATTTCATCAAAGACCCATTTTAGGTCTTGAATAGATCTTTCGAGTCATATAAGAAACTTTAAATTTTATGACATATGGGGTCAGAAAATGATTCCACAAAATCATAGGACTCATGACGGCACAGTGTTCCGGGCAGGTGTAACTTCAGTTTCTCATATTTCTCAAACCGAGAAACGAAATCAAGTTTCGTAAAAACACATTTTAGATAATAAAAAATAATTTCAAATGAGATATTTTTCACTATATAATATGATATGTGGAGACCTTGGAACTTGCATGAAGTTTACTAAATATTACTGCAACACATCGAAACTGAAATATGTTTCAAACCCTCATGGAGCCTTAACCTAAATCTGGATTTATGCAGGAACGAAATAAAATACAGACATAAACATAAACACAGAGATGTAGTAGAATAAAACTTCATTTCATTAATATCAAATGACTGAAATATGATTAAAGACAAAATGGACATAAACTAGCTAGGGTGATGGTAGCTTATCTCTAAGAAGAGATGTGGCGGCTACATGCCTCTCAAATGTGTTACAATGAGGTTAAAGGGGCTTTTTATTATTGAAGAATAGGAGAAAAACCTAAACAACCAAAATCCTAACCCGAGGAGATGTAACACGAAGATTTTATGGGCCCCGTTGGGGTTAGTTTGGCAGCCAACTTCCTGAGGTCGTAACTTGGTCATAGTATATGAATTTGGCGTGTATGATACCTCGTTGGAAAGATCTCTCCGAGGACTATGCCATTTAGGGCCTCAAAATGGCTCTGAAAGTACAGGACCCTAAAAACTGCTAAAAATAGTAAATAAGAAAACTAATGAACCTGAATACGTGGAATAGACAGGTGGCCACCAATATCCACCTAGATCATTCCCCCCCCTTAGAAAGTAATGGTCCACATTGCATACAAAGCCTCCATGAGGTAGGGAAATTTATGTTGAATCTGGTCCCTAGTGAACCACTTTCCCCGGTGAAGGAGTTGGCCTGCTTTGAAGTGGGCGTAGCTTGAGTGGGGTCCAGAGAGGTGCTCCTTCTACAAATGTAACTAAAATGTGTCACTTGGAACTTGTGTGGCACTTGATGTTGATCCTGACACTTCTTGTACTTGGCATTGGATTTCTCCAAGATGTCGTGGACTTGTTGGCGGATGTCAGACAATACATGTGTGGATTCTGGCTTTGTGGTCACATTAGGTATGGAAACATCTAGCAGCAGTGTGCCTGGGGTCAGATCAGTGGAATGCTTAACCTGGAAGTGTAGAATAACCTCTATGGGTGAGGAGAAAATGTCCCTATATTCCTCCACAACTTTGTCCATTTGTTGTTGTCGTGTAGGGAGCCTTTTTTGGAGGTTGTGGCCATAATCTTCTTCTTGCCCAGTGGGTGAATTATAATGAAGAAAAATTTCCTACTTTGGGAAATAATATTACTGTGTTTCTTTGCAGTAATCAAAGAGATGGCGGGAGGCAGTACTGCCTCCAGTATCTTGTACAACTTATTTCCCAAAGTAATAATAACATAACAAGGTCTAGACTCATACACATCATGTCACTTCCGCAATTACAGTTGGCACAATAATGCATCAGACACGTCAAGAGGAGAAACATCACATAGTACCTCATCTGTGAAGGGCTTGATGTTATACAGAAGGAAGAACTGATGGCTGGCACGAAGATCTCTTACTTGGTGAATCCACCCGATGGTATACGACTGCGGGTGTGTTGTGGTTGGTATGCTAAGATGCTTCATGACCTCTGCTGAAATGGGGTTCTGTTGGCTTCTGCTATCGACAAGGAATTGTAGTGGAGAACCCTTCACCCAAATCTGCGAATGGAAGAGGAGCTCCCCCTCATCTGGATCCTAGGGATCCTCCCTCTGGAGCTTGGTGGTGGCAACAATGGCATTGGGATCCGCATCAATCATCTTCTTCCCTTTGTCATTCGCCTTATCCGGTTCTAAATCAGAATTAGAACATGCATATGATTTGGATTCCTTTAGTTCAGCCACCAGCGACTGTTTGGTCCGACACTCGCTTGTGTTGTGAGTGGAGCATTTATGAAATTCACACCACTTCCTCGTGTCCTTATTTGGCTTTGTGGTGTTGTTTTGAGTCGCCCCGCTTTGGCTTTGCCCCTTGCTTTTTGGTTTGGGGGCGCATTTCCCTGGCTTTAGATTTGTAGATCCAAAGTGTTGCTTCTTCTGCTTAAATTTTTTCTCGATCTTGGCGGCATATCGATATGTCACACCAAGCAAGGTAATGTCGAGGAAATCCATTTACTCTTGAGTGTATTTGTTTAAACATTTGCGGTACTTGAGCACCAAATTTATCTTTGAATCTTTAATACCCAACTTTGTGCACATGGTATGGAAAGAATTTGTCATCTCGTGCACATCTTGATCCCTTTGTTGCCACAGTGTGGTCCATTGGATGTACTTTTCCTCATAGCTCCCCACGGGGTAATATTGTTCCTTGATTTCGTCTCAGAACAAATTCAAAGTGGGTGTTGCCGAGAATAGAGAGGGTTCCCTCTCGTTCTTTTGCTCACAGTAGGTTTCCCACCAGTCTTTGACATGGGGGGCGGCTTTGAGGAGTGAAAAAGTAATATCGGTAAGAGAAATCATGAATCGAAAAGTAATCTTCCAGCAAATTCAACCATCTGTCTACAATGTCTACATCTATCTGGCCTTCAAATACAAGAATGTATAAGTTGATTTGTACCTTGAAAGAAGTGGCACCTCTAGAGTGGCTATTGGATGCAGATGCACCACCGGTGAGCGGTCGTTGAAGGATCTAGGAAAAATTATCCATCATTTCATTCCTTTTTTTCTCAAGGGCCTCCTCAAGCAATATTTTTATAGGATCTCTCGCTCTCTCTTCTTTCTTTTCTTCTGCCATGGGAGGCCATCGAGGTTTACGAGGTTGATATTACAAATTTTAAACTAGATCGAGCCCTAAATCCTTATACCCCGACCTTTTTGGGGACATGCAAAGAAATATTGAGAAAGAGCAGACTGCTCTGATACCATTGATCTGGATCTTGGTTGAAATGGACCTTTTGCTGAAACTTTGATGATAAATTTTGCTATGGGTGATGAAATCAAATTCCTTCAAAGACCCATTTGAGGTATTGAATAGATATTTCCAGTGTTATAAGACACTTGGAATTTTATGACCTATGGGGTGAGAAAATGATTCCACAAACTCATAAGATGCACGACGGCACAGTGTTCCACAAAAATGTAACTTAAATTGCTCATATCTCTCAAACCGGGAAATGAAATAAAATTCCGTAAAAAACCCATTTGAGATAATAAAAAATAATTTAAAATGAGATATTTTTCACTATCTAATATGATCTGTGGAGACTGTGGCACTTGCATGAATTTTACTAAAGATTATTGTAAAACATTGAAACTAAAATATGTTTCAAACCCTCATGGAGCCATAACACGTATTTGGATTTATTTAGGAACAAATAAAATACAGAAATAAACATAAACATAGAGATGTAGCAGAAATAAAACTTCATTTATTTAATATCAAATGACTGAAATATGCTTACAAACATAATGGACATAAACTAGCGAGGGCGATGGTAGCTTATCTCTAAGAAGAGATGTGGTAGCTACATGCCTTTGAACTGTGCTACAATGTGGGAATTTTTATTATTGAATAATAAGAGAAAACCCTAAACAACCAAATCCCTAACCCGAGGAGATATAACGCCAAGATTTTATGGGCCCTGTTGGGGTTAGTTGGGCAACCAACTTCCCAGGGTTGTAAATCCGTCATAGTATCTCTGTTTGGTATGTATGATACCTCGTTGGAAATATCTCTCCGAGGAAGACACCATGTAGGACCTCAAAACAACTCCGGAAGTCCCAGACCCAAAAAGCTGCTAAAAATTGTAAATAAGAAAACTAATGAAACTAACTACGTGGAACAGGCGTTTGGCCACCAATATCCACCTGGATCAAGTATTGAGATGGCATCATCATATAAGCATGAAAGGATAGTCAATGTAGTAGTTTGAATGGTTAAAGCAAGCCATCTAGAAAGATTGATCAAGTGCTTAGTGTAAAATCTCAAAAATGAAAGTGCTCATAATTGATTGGAAACTAAATCACAACGAAGAGCTCGTTGCTAGGAATCCGACGCAATTTTTTTCATTGAAAACAAAGTATGGATGAAGGAGATAGAGCCCGATGTTCGTTTTCCTAAAAAACTAAAAATATTGCAGAACAATGATAGGTTGATGACATGGTAGCCCAGTTAGCATGTAGGGAATATTCTTCAGCTTTTGCCCAGTGGCACTGTGACAAGTGTCACAACAGGATTTGCCGAATTGGTTTGAAGGTGAAAATTTTTAATGATTTTTCTCCTGAGGATGAATTAAAATTTTTTTTATATGAGGGACAACCCAACCAGAGGCTGACACATGGTGCAGCCATGGGCCGCCACGTGCCCCCTTTGGTGGATCCTCTCCAACTCCAAGGTTCAAATTTCATTTTTAACATTGTGGTTGCATTATTAACCAAGGTCCAAGTTTATTGATATGGTGGTGGTATATTGATTCTATAACCAAAGTTTTAGATGGTCAAATTATTATACAACTATGGTATTCAAGTATGTTACATGGTGGTTGAATTATTACAAAGTCTGCATGGTTAATTATATGGTGGCACATTATATTTACAAGCCCAAGGTTTGAACCATATATTGTATGGTAAAATCCGTTGGCAAATTCATATTCCAAAGTTCATATGGTGGTGTATTATTATGCAAATCCGAACTAATTATATAACCAAAGTTCTTTAACTATGGAGTTGAAATATTATTTGGAACAAATTTAATGTGTGGGGGTCGGGGTAGAACCCACGACCTCACCCGTGCCAACTTTCCTCCCTTACCATCGGGGCATCACCATGGTTATTAATAAATCATGACGTCGACATATATTTATTGTTATATGATTTGACCAACGGGGGTTTGGAGGGGGCTAGCCCCGCAGGCCAGCCCCCTCCCCATGAGACCAAGTCTAACCAAAGGTGCGGGTGGAGTATTAAATGTGTGGATTAAATTTTAAGAGTGGGTTTAAACTATGATCACGCGCTAAGTATTTCACTAATCCAAATTATATGTAACTGCACTTATGCACAATTAAACTTTAATTATCCCTTCTAATCTGAGATTAGAATTGATTAATTGTGCTTAATATTTGGCAGGTTTTTCGGCAGTTCCACCATTTCCGGTAGACTTTCCAACTTTGGCAGACTTATCTGGAGTCTTCTCCAGATTTGGAGGAGATTTCCTATGAAAAATAAATTGACCATATCTTGAGCAAATTTTGACCAATTTTGGCTCAAGAAAATACATTCCTAGCATATTGGCATGCTCTAAATCCATTTGTATAGGTTGAAAAGGTAGAGGAGAAATTATAAATGTGTTTTTTTTTCACTTTTAAGAAAAGGAAGCCTAGGGCCACTAGGAGGGAAGGCCATGCCTAGATCAGCTGAAGACCAAATAGAGAGAATTAATAGTCATTTCTGATAGATTTGGGCATTTTAAACTCATTGGAGTATGTTTCAGGAGCTATAGTTGAATGTAAACAATAATTTTTACACTATTTAGCTAATACAGAGGCCCAAGCCACGGAAGATAGACTAAGGAGATGTAGCCCAGGACGGGTGAACTCCTTCATCAAAACTCTATGTTGATAGATCAATTGTGATGGTTTGCTGTGTATTTTTTTGTTGTTGTTCAAAATTTTATTCTCATACTTTATTCTCTTGAATTCACTCATAAAACTCAGTTAATTTTCCTGTTTGAAACACATCAAGCATAAGATCATCAAATAAATTTTAAATTTGAAGATGAAATTAGCACAACAAAACTAACATTCAAATTCAGATCAAAGATAGAGAGATAAATCTATCATCAAACCTCATCATCATTAGGAAGAAGCATTTGTAGAAATAGGATAATCAAGATCCTCATTTGGAATCTTTGTTAAAAGGTTCACCTCTACTTAGAAGAAGAAAGTGTCACATAGATAGTATACATTCCAACTAGTGTGCAATCCATAGTTTAGAAGGATGAAGGTATGGTGTGAGAGAAGTGAAACATGATAATTTAGTTGAAGCATTTCCATCTTCAAGAAAAGAATGGGAAGATGTTGAATGAAGCGTAGATAATCACACGAAGGGAGAAGTATGCATATATTTGTTAACTTTGATAAATAGATAAATTCATGTCATCACTTAATTATAGAATGCTCTATCTCATGAGCATTATTGAAGAAGAAATAACTTTGCCTTATGTATGATACATGAAGGAATGAATATAATACGCCTTGAACTCTTCAATACGATGACATGATGGCATCAACATTACATGACCTCATGGAGAGTATGAAGTGGTTGAAAACAATTGTTCCTATATAGAAAGGAGCTAAGTATAGAGATCTTAAGGAACACGAATGTGAAGAAGAAATAAGAGTTTGTGACGATGTGTCTACAAAATATAGTATGGGCGATCAAAATATGATGTTAAAATTAAATGAAATTGGCTATGACATCTCCATAAAGAAGTTATGAAAACCATGTTAAGAATGAAGCATAAAGAGGAACGTGGTAGTAAATGTCTAAGAGATAGATTATGCATGATGTTGATGTTGCAGAAGTTGATATGACAAAGGGCCATAATTAAGAGGTAATTTTGATTTAATTTTGAAGGCAAGCACTTGGTTGGGTTGGAACAGGGATACCGAAAGAGGGTTGTATAAATTCACCTACAACTAGTACACATAATATTGGATGGATAACTTTGGAAGGAACATGAAGAGGTATCAATATGAAAGATAACCAGATGATGACGAAGAAGGTCACTTTCCAATGAAGAGAAAGATGACATAACTATTGGTTCAAAACTATGTTTTGTTGAAGGGAAGTGATGTAGATGATGGTTAAATCCCTATGAAGAAGTTGGATCCATGATGAAGAAGTTGAAGTTCATCCATGATATGATGATGAAGAAAGGAGGAGCCCTACAAGCAGTTGATAGTACCATGATATCCACCAAAATAAGCATATAGTGCACTTGGAAAGATGTCCCTAGTTAAGATGGAGCTTGGGTATATTCCTTGTATAAGAATGAATATATCCTCCCTATTTGATAGGGAGAGGTAGACACACCATTATTGTATTCAAATTATGAAGAAAGAATTGAGGATTGGGTAATCATATGAGATTGATACCGATACTTTTTAAGGATGAGGTAGGGCATCCAATATGTAAGATTAGTCGAAGAGGAAATTCCTTGAGGATGTGTAAATCCAAGACAAGAATGGTCCTAAAAGGATATACATTGTGAACATCTGGATGGGGTATTTTCTTTGAGAGACAATGATGAATTTGTCTATAAATCATTTGTCTCCACAACATTATGCTCTAATCTAGTGGAGAGATAGAGTTGTTAGTCAAGGCCATGTTATGTGACAATGTTGGTTGATATGATGAGATGCACTAATATAATTTGATAATATATCTTATGATATGACTTACCATTCCAACTCTTCTTATGAGTATTCTTCAGTATGATAATTTCCATGTACCATGTATGTATTATGAATACTTCCCTAGTTAAGAGGGAGTGTTGAAATATGTAGCTAGGTTCGGTATTCATAATATCTTATGTAATATTTTATGTAATATTGATTTTATTTTATGTAAAGATAAAATTAAAAATATTTTTTATTATTTTTAGCATGGGTTTCATGCTCTAGGTCATTTTATTTCTAGGTCAAGCACCCATTGTGTGCTTCTAGGGCTTTGTCATAGAGTCTAGGAATCATTTAAGTCATTGTCATATGTAAAAGACCCTATTGGGAATTTTTTATCATGTAAGATAATTTATTGTGAGCGAAAAGTGTCATAGTCTCCCTCCAAGGCCAAGTCGGCCTGCAAGAAGACAAGTCAACCTACAATGATGAAGTCATCCTCATTAGGGCTCCCTATAAACCTATATATACATGGCATTCACCACATTTGGATATCATCCATCCAAGTTCGTTGAAGCACACAAGAAGGATAAACAAGACAAAAAAGAAGAGGAGAATAAGAAAATAAATATTAAAGTCCTTGAAATATGATTTTTGTGCCACTTTTCCTCACAGGTGCAAAGAAATTGGGGCACACATTGCAGCCACAAGATCAAAATTTATGTCATCCTAAGGAGCCAAATTTTAGTGTCAAGAAGGATCAAATCTTAAGGTTGAATATCCAAGGAAATAATATCAATCCAAGCGAATAAAAGAGAAGACTAAAATCATTCTCTTTCTCCCACGTGTGAAAATTGCAATTGTTGCAGGAGGACCAAAAAAGTGTAGACTTGAAGCAGTAGTCGAAATTCTGAAGTAAGGTCGAAATCTAAAGTGTTGAAGAAATTTAACTTGGTTTGACTTTGTGAAGGAAAAACTCATCAAAGGAGAGGTTGACTTGGTCTTGGAGGGGTCTTTCTCATGGGTCTACAGGTCTTGGAAATCATCATTTAAAAATTATATAAGAAGAGACAAATTATTGTGGGTTTTCCTTTCATGGAGAGGTTTTGGCCCCGGCTAGCAGCCTATATCTTGTGTCCTCTTGTTCTATTTATCTTCATAGTTTAGTAGTTGTTTGATGATAAGAACATTATAATAATCAAGAGAAGTAGAAGTTGAATACAAGTACAACAAGTTTAAGTAAAAGAACATCGCAAGTAGTTATCAAGTGTAGATAAATCACCGTATTCTAGTTGCCATTGATTTCTCAACATATATTTCATGCCATACTTGTATATTTTCAGCATCACATGCTTAGATCCTATGCGAAAACAAAGAAAAATAAGAGTAGATTGATCCTTTAGAAGCTAGATTCAACTCACTTATTCTCCACTGTATAATTTCCTTGTAGATTTATAGGCTCTCCAACCTTCGATTACTTTAGCAAAACTATGGATTTTTTGATGGTAATGTTTACATAATCAAATGGACGTTAGACATCCTCACGCGCATGAATTCCTTGGGAAACTTGATTGATTTTCCCATTTTTTTCCAATTTATCCACCTACAGGAATCTTCGCTTGGACAACACAGTCTCCCAAATAATATCATTGCAAGGAAAAGATGTGATCCCAACAAAAATTCTAAATTTTTGCTTTGTGCACATTAGGTTCTCAACTAAGAGAGTGAAACTTGAAGAAAATCGTAGATCCTATGCCCAAAATTTTACCATATTGTTGCATCACTTCACCCAGATCGTGTTCAACGTTCCACAACTCCTTTTACACACACCTATGCATCCTTGTTAAATTTGGACAACTAGGTCCAAACTCCATCTTGTGATGCTCAGATGAAGATTCCAATATTTGTATTGGATTCCTCTTTCGGAGAGGTGTAAAATCGATATAAAATTGATTTTAATCTGATGAGCAGAACATTTATTTTGAATTTATTATTTATAATAAATTTAAGTGTAGGTCGGCCTTAAGGTTTTACACCCCCAACATATGTGTCACACACCTCAATGATGGATATAAATACAGTCAACGTTGGAGAGATTTTCACTCATCTCATCCACACACTTCTCATTGGATACGAGAATCTAAGAAGCAGTTCTCACGTGGGAAAAAGATGAAGTAGTTGCAGCTGGAAAAAGGACGAAATTTCTGCAGTTAGGGTTTCTGGACGAAATTTTCTGCAGTTAGGGTTTTTGGGCAAGTTTGACCAGTTGACTTTGGTCAACGCATGGTCCGTTTGAGCTGAAATTTTGTGGAGAGTTAGATTTTTGTAGACCGTACTCATTGGCACAAAAATCGAGGTCAAAAGGTTGACCAAAGTTGGAGCTGCGTTGACTTTATTGTTGCTGCCCTGCGTTGACTTTTTCTGGACTGCAATGACTTTTTCTGGGGTTGAATTTGAGTTGACTGGATGATTGATTTGAGGACTGTTGTGACACATTCTGGGTTGGCCGACCAAGAATACTTTGCTGGTTGAAGCATCCTGCTGACCGCCGTAACACACCAACACATTCTCCTGTTTCTAGTTTGTCTTCTATAGATCCATTATTATGTTCTATCAGCATTTTAATTAACTATTTATGTGATTGTTGTTATAAAAGTAAAATTGCATCAAGCATAGAACATCTACAAAAATTTACATGGTATCGGAGCTGAGGTGAAGACAAGCCCTAACTTATAGTAATCACCAACTGAGAAAAATGAGTTCCACAAGTTATGGCTTCAAGGAGGATTACGAGCTGATTGGAAGGGATGACTTCCATGCTTGGAAGATGATATTAGATCTCAAATTGGAAGACCATGATCTCATGGACTATGTAATGGGTAAGATACAAGAACCTCCATCCACTGCTACTGCTGCTGCTAAAACCAAGTATAAGAAGGGGGAGATCAAAGCAAAGCTAATGATCAGGGAATCCATACATAAAAGTCTGGTTGCCTACATATCTGAGCTAGGCACATCCAAGGAGATGTATGATAAGCTGATACAAATGTTCAAAGTAAACAATGCAAACCAAGTGCTATTTTTCAAGAATCAATTGAAGAATCTGAAGAAAGGCAGGGATGAGTCTGTCCAAACATACTTTCTGAAACTGACCGAGATCAGGAACAATCTGCTGGCTATTGGGGAGACAATAGCTGATCGTGAGATGGTACTCACTGCACTTGGAGGGCTCCCATATGAATGGAAAGTATTCAACACTACCATTCTCAATAATGAAATTCCAACTTCTGAATTTGTTACCATAAGATGCATGTAGAGAAAGAGATGCAGAATGGAAGGAATAAAAAATGACAAATGTCGCCACAAGCCATTCTGGAAAAAAGAGCTGTGGTCCTAAGAAAAAGGAAGAGTAAAAATGGCCCAAGCCGAGCAAGGAAAGGGAGCCACTTGTCATAGGCTCCAATGTCACAAGTGAGAAATGCCCTTCAGTAATAATTCTTCCGTGCATGTTCAACAACAACCGGAGAAGGAAATAAAAAACAAAATCAAAGGAAAGATAAAGGCTCCTTTCTCATGTAACAATCAACCTTTAAAAGGTCTAGAAACTCCAGGTATGAGGAGTCAAATGTTGTTGATAAAAGAAATGAATACATTCTTGTATCTGCCCTCTCTACTGCATCCCCGCCCGACACTATGGATGTCTGGCTGATAGATAGTGGTGCCTCAAGACACATCACCGGGTTCAAGGAAGCACTCTCTGACATGGTTGAGAAGGATACTAACTGAAACGACCCTGAGATTAATGCCATGTCCCGCAGTGGACAAAGACCTGACCTCCACTTTCCCCCAAAGGGACAAGTCCTACATTTGCAGGATGTACTATATGTACCAAAATTGAAGAAGAAACTTGTGTCTATATCAGCCATCGAAGACAAAGGTTTAAATGTGGCATTCACTGATGGAAAGGCGCGCATGTGGAAGAAAAATCTCAAGGAAGATATTGTGATTGGTTTTAGAGTTGTAACAATCTACCAGGTTGAAGGAAGTCCACTGGGAGCTATGACATGTGATACTATCCGACAAAATGAACTATGGCACTAGAGGTTTGGACACCTTCATTACAAGGCCCTTCCCGAAGCAAGGAAGGTGGTGACAGGGATGCTCGATTTTGGAAATAATCATGAAGGTGTATGTAAGGGTTGTGTCGAAGGAAAGCATACAAGGGGACCTTTCCCCTCAAGTGTCACAGCACACCTGATATTTTGCAAGGTCCATTCCCGACTCTGTCCTGGGTATGCTACCCGTGACATCCCTGGGAGGATGTTCTTACTATATGACATTCACTGATGACTTCTCCCGCAAAACCTGGATATACTTCTTGAAGAAGAAGGATGAGGCTTTCATGTGGTTCCGTACCTTCAAAGCCTTCGTGGAAAGTATGACAGGGAAGAAGTTCAAGATTTTGAGGACCGGCAATGGCACTGAATATGAGTCAAATGAGTTCAAGGACTTTTGTAGAGAAGCTGACATTAAGAGGGAGACCACTACTGCCTATACTCCTGAGCAGAATGGTGTTGTTGAACGAAAGAACAGGACCATTGTGGAAGCTGCCCGTGCCATGCTATGTGACCAGGGTCTACCGAAGTTTCTATGGGGAGAAGCTGCAAATACTGCTGTGTATATTCAAAACCGATGCCCTCATTCCGCTCTGGACTCCAAAACTCCCGAAGAGGTTTTCACTGGTAAGAAACCTGATGTCTCACATTTTAGAATTTTTGGATGTCCCGTTTATTTTCATGTGCCGAAAGAAAAGAGAAGTAAGCTGGATGCTTCTGGGAAGAAAGGAATGTTTGTGGGCTACAGTGAGACTTCTAAGGCCTATAGAGTCTATGTACCCGGTCAAAGGGAAGTAGAGATATGCCATGATGTCACTTTTGACGAAGATGCTTCCCTGAAGAAAGTAGTAGATCTTCCAAGATCTGAAGAAAATCATGAAGAAAGGCCTGGAAATCAAGAAGAACCGCAGAATGAGACAATGCCTGATATTGAAGGACCAATGGACCCTATTGATCCATCTCCTTCACTGGGAAAGAGACCATCATGGCTCAGGGACACCCTCGAAGATGCTGAGGGTCATGTTGCCCCAAGGGGGACATTCCGAGAAAGCAAGAAGCCGTGTAGAGACCAAGGGTATCTAGCTGCCATGAGTACTATTGTACAATCTGAACCTGGATCTTTTGAGGAAGCCATAAAGCATCAAGTCTGGAAGGATGCTATGCACGAAGAATATGAGTCCATAATGAAGAATGATGTCTGGGATGTGGTTCCAAGATCGAAGGACAAATCAGTTGTCACCACGAAATGGCTCTACAAGATCAAGCATGGATCTGATGGAAGTGCTGAAAAGTTAAAGGCAAGATTTGTTTCCCGTGGCTTCTCTCAAAAGGAAGGAATAGATTATGATGACATATTTGCACCTGTGGCATGATATACCACCATTCGATCAATCATAGCCCTTGCTGCTATGCAAGGATGGAGTCTTCATCAGATGGATGTCAAGACTGCTTTTCTGCATGGTGCAATAAAAGAAGAGGTGTATGTAGAACAACCTATGGGGTTTGAAGTTTAGGTTCGGGACACTCATGTCTGCAGGTTGAAGAAAGCCCTCTATGGGTTGAAGCAAGAACCTATAGCTTGGTATGAGAGGATAGATAGCTACTTGATGAAGCTGGGCTTCACTCGAAGTAATGTTGATCCGAACCTTTACTTCAAGGTTGTCCAGGGGAAGCCTCTCATTCTGGTGCTGTATGTGGACGACCTCTTCCTGATAGGTGTTGAACCTCTCATTAATCAATGCAAGAGGGAGCTTGCTGCTGAGTTTGAGATGAAGGACCTAGGATTGATGCACTACTTCCTAGGCCTGGAGTTCTGGCAGAGACCTGGAGAGATTTTCCTTTCTCAAGGAGAATATATTGTGAAACTTCTAGAAAGATTTGGTATGGTGGATTGCAAGTCTGTGTCGACACCGATGGAGCTCAACTTCAAGAAGTTAAGTGGTAGCGCTGCTGAACCGTATTGGAAAATCCTACTGAGTATCGTCAACTTGTAGGGGCCCTGATGTTCTTAGTGAACACTCATCCAGATATATGTTTTGCAGTGAACACTTTGAGTCAAAAGATGGTTGAACCTCATCACTTTCACTGGGTTGGTGCCAAGAATCTTCTGAGATACCTTCGGGGCACGATAAACCATGGGCTGAGATACACTGCCAGGAGCGTGACACTCCTTGGATATATTGATGCCGATTGGGCTAGCAGTGTGGTGGATTGTAAGAGCACATCGGGATGTTGCTTCAATCTTGGTTCTGCTTCGATTTCATGGATGAGCAGTAAGCAGAAGTCAGTGGCTTTGAGCACCGTAGAGGCCGAATACATTGCAGCAAGTATGGCCTGTCGTGAAGCAGTTTGGTTGCGAAAGCTCTTTAGTGAGATGTTTGGACATGTGCTAGATACCACCGTGATACTCTGTGATAACCAGAGTGGGATTCGCTTGACCGATAATCCTGTGTTCCACGACCGATCCAAGCATATTGATATTAGGTACCATTTCATTCGGGATATGGTACATCGAGGCATCGTAAGGCTCGATCATATAGGAATTGATGAGAAGGTCGCGGATATTCTCACTAAGCCCCTGGGGAAGGTCAAGTTCCTAACCTTCTGTGAGAGACTTGGTATTGTGGAATGACCCTATGATGTGGGTCCTGTTGGACGATGAGCTCGATGAGCTCTGGGGGGCTTTGGGGACAGCTTCTCGGAGCTATGAGCAACCACAAGGCTAGGCTTGCCAAACCTTGTTGGTGTGCTTGGACCCCATCGTTGTGATTATTGAGTTGGTTCACCTCTCATTATCTGTGCCCCATATGCATCCTACCCATTGAGTTCAGGGCTCATGGGAAGTACCTCTCATTTGGCCAATGAGATGGGAAAAGCTAGAGACCAGTAGCAAAGACTGATGGACGCATCAGAGATTGCCGTACTCTCTATCTAGGATGGCACGATCCAACCACTTGATCTGGGATCAAGTCTAGTGAGGTCTCGGACCTCCACTTGACTTCAGGTCAGATGAACCAACTTCAGGTTGGTTGGAGACTCTTTGTGAGTCCGATAGAGGTTTCGAAACTCTAGGCTGAATTTGTCAGTTGAGGGATGATGTCTTTGTGACTGACCCACTTCTGTTCTGAAATAAAGAGGCCAGCAAAGAAAGTTACGGCAGGATGACGCACGATGTTTGATTGCACTGGTGGATGGAGTTCTCCCTAGTTGAGAGGGAGTGTTAAATTTGGACAACTAGGTCCAAACTCCATCTTGTGATGCTCAGATGAAGATTCCAATATTTGTATTGGATTCTTCTTTCAGAGAGGTGTAAAATCGATATAAAATTGATTTTAATCTGATGAGCAGAACATTTATTTTGAATTTATTATTTATAATAAATTTAAGTGCAGGTCGGCCTTAAGGTTTTACACCCCCAACAGATGTGTCACACACCTCAATGATGGATATAAATACAGTCAACGTTGGAGAGCTTTTCACTCATCTCATCCACACACTTCTCATTGGATACGAGCATCTAAGAAGCAGTTCTCACATGGGAAAAGGATGAAGTAGCTATAGCTAGAAAAAGGATGAAATTTCTGCAGTTAGGGTTTCTGGATGAAATTTTCTGCAGTTTGGGTTTCTGGGCAAGTTTGACCAGCGTTGACTTTGGTCAACGCATGGTCTGTTTGAGCTGAAATTTTTTGGAGAGTTCAATTTTTGAAGGCCGTACTCATTGGCACAAAAATCGAGGTCAAAATGTTGACTGAAGTTGGAGCTGCATTGACTTTATTGTTGCTGCCCTACGTTGAATTTTTCTGGACTGCGTTGACTTTTTCTGGGGTTGAGTTTGAGTTGACTGGATGATTGATTTGAGGATTGTTGTGACACATTCTAGGTTGGTCGACCAAGAAGACTTTGCTGGTTGAAGCATCCTGCTGACTGCCATAACGCACCAACACATTCTCCTGTTTCTGGTTTTTCTTCTATAGATCCACTGGTATGTTCTATCAACATTTTACTTAACTATTTATGTGATTGCTATTATAAAAGTAAAATTGCATCAAGCATAGAACATCTACAAAAATTTACAATCCTCCTGCAACTCTACTTCCAATCGCGAAGAGTGTGATAAGATCACGATCTAGGTTGACATAAAGGCCAAAAAACTAGCCATAATTCCAACATTGTATACATGTTATCTATAAACTTGAAAAAAGAAAACTATAATGGAATGTTGTATCTCTTTTGGATTTCTTGCATATAAACTATCTATAAAAATGAAAAAATCATCCTCCATTTCACTTATTTTTCTCCTCGAGATTGCTTGTGTACATGTTACCTATAAAAATGAAAAAAAAAAATCCTCCTCCATTTTGCTTATGCTTAGTTAAAAAAATGTAAAATAATAGTGTATTGGAAAGTTGTATTTCTTTTGGATTACTTGTGTCTAGTAGCCATACTTATGTCCATTGTGGATTTCATAAAATTTTGGCAACTGAAAGAGCACGAACGAAGTCAATCATTTGACGATAATTTGGCTTCTTTCATTCCCATTCAATTTTCAAAATATTCCATAATTTGCAATCGATATATGCTAAGGTATTTTTTATTAGTAAATGTTGAAAATTCAATGAAAAACCTCTTGGTTAAAGACTTAAAAGTATTTGTTTTCCTCCATTTCAATGTGTATCTCTTTTGAATTTTATATCTCTGGATAATTGTATCTTGTCTCTCACATTACAATGGATTAGTTAACTTCCACTGCCATAACTATTAAATTGTTGAAAGCCAAGCTCCCACTCTTCATGCCATGGGAAGTGATGGATCTATCTTTTTCCATTGCATTACTTGACATTTAACTAGTAACGTTGTAATTTGTTTTATCTAAATCTATATTTTAAGTTGTGTTATTAGAATTCCTCCATAGGAATGAAATTTTCCAACCTAAATCAATGTGAAATGATATCTTCCTCTGCTTCCAATTTAGCCAACATGTAGACAAATTTCAACCTTCAGTCATTATAAAAAATGTCACAAAAGAAACTACAAAGTAAAACTAAAGAAAAGGGAATCGTTTCAAGTGGCTCTCAGATATAGAATTACCAAATAGTTACAAGAGGATAACAAGTTTATCATGCATGCTCATTGTATCTAAAGTCATATATAGATTGAAATGAATTTCACACACGCACACGCACACACACACACACATATATACCTCCAAGCATGACTTTTTCGAATTCGAACTATAAACCATAATTTCACAAAAAATGAACGTATTTCCTAAGTGAATCTCTAAAAGTCAGAAATTATGTTCATATAATTTCTGAACTTGGATTTTAGGATTATAACAAGTTTCCCTTTAGATGCAACCTATGTTTACAAATGAATTTCCATCAAATTTGGAAAAAAAAATCAATATAGTTACACATAACCATACCACTTACTAAATAGCTACCAAAAAAAATAACCACTAATTATCACTCATTAGTTGTACCTCCATGTTGACTTGCCTTTCTTTTTAGTCCCTTCACCATTTTAATTTTTCCTAACCTAAGGACGGCAATAAAAATTCAATTTCAACTTATTTGGACATTTATGTCCAAACTTTTAGTGTCCTTTCACAAAAGGATGAAAGATTTTATAGACAGTTTTAGATCTAATATCAAGATAACCAATGATGTTTTGGTAAGGCTATTGCCTATCAACGTATACTATATATGCTTAAGGATTATTGTGAAATGCAATAGCCATGTAATATTTTTACAAGAATGGAATCCACAAGGTAACTTTAATGGTTAATTCAATTGGACTCATACTTAGGTATCAAAAATTGTTTCTTGTTTGAAAATAGACATCATTCAATGAAAATGTATATTTCATCAACATCATTGCAATTAAAATTTAGTTGTCTCTACCACTTACTTCCATAAGCTCTTAAATTAATGCTACAATTCATATTTTTCATCAGACTCACATCCCCCCCACATCCCCATTTTTATCCAAAACCCATGGCCAACAAGCTTCACCCCATGTTGAAGATGAATTTTCGTTTGTTTAGCGGTTAATAAAATCGATCAATATTGTCCTTTGCTCAATCAACACTATGCCAAAGGGGCATGAAGAATCAAATGAAGTCAAGTAGTGAAAGAATAAATTGTTTCTTAACTGGCTCAATATGATGCATTTGCAAAACAATCTCACCCTAATCAACCTCACTAACAAGTACATTATACAAAGTATGTCGTATCTAAGCCTTTCAAACATCACCTGATGTACATAGTATGTCGCAACCTTACATTTTCTATCTTTTTTCTTTGCAAGAACGGAATGGATGTAGTACTACCTTTGATCAATTTCTTTCATGATCTACAAAGTTGTGGAAAACATATCAATCAATTTTTCCCTACATTCATCATAGACAACACCTTCCATTTGAAAATAATTTTCCCAAGTGCAACATGAGTTTTTGTTCTTGTAGCTTCATGATTTTTTCATAATAAGTTGACTCCTTGAGACAATGATACCATTTCTAAAATTTCTTGAATAAGTCTTTGAATTTCTTTTTAGAGAACTATCATGAACATCGTTGGGAGGCTTTGACTCCATTTTCCTTGAGCCCCTACAAATCTTAGTGTTGTAATTGTGGCTTTGATACCAATTTGTCATGTATCCATGTTCATAAGGATACTATCATCAATATTATTTGAAAGAAGAGTTAAAATAATATGACCATAATTATTTATGTTTTCCAAAGAAAATGCGTAGATTTTCATTCAACTACTCCCTTGAACGACGATCAAGTTTTACTACAACACACTTAGAGATTTTTTGTCATTATGTTGAGTTTTCACTGTAAATGCATGGGAATGCTACACCAAATAGTCACCTTAAGAAAAAAATTATCTATAGTAGAAGGACACAACCATTGTGTTTGTTGCTACGTGTTTGGCTATTGTAGCCTTAGTTATATGCATGGCTACTTTTGGTTCCCATATGCAAGATATATTACATGTAGTGCACTCATCTTTGAAATGAATTTAATTTTCATTTTTTTGCAATGAATTTCTGAAATAAAAGAAATGGATAATAATAAAATATCAAACTCTTCAAATGATTTGAGGTACAAGTTGCTTGGAGAGAAATAGGGCAAGTAATGGAATGGATAATAATAAAATATAAAACTCTTCAAACGATTTGAGGTACAAGTTGCTTCGAGAGCAATAGGGCAAGTAATGGAATGGATAAACTCGATTGCACTATAACAACAATGTCTGAGACCACTCAATCTTGTTCACATAGTAATACACATACTTATGTGGAGATATTGGGTGTGAAAATAATGAAAGCTAGTCACTTCAACATTACTTCTATCATGTCCTATTTTGGAAGCTCATTGGATCATCTCTCAAAAACATAAAAAACTTGTCCGAAAAATTACAAAAAACAAGGGATTTAATGTACAAAGTTTAGCAAATGAATCAATTCTCCCTTGATCATAGCACAATAATGGAATATATTCCTAATGGCAAGTGTAGACTCAAATGGATAGATTGCAATTGCATATGAGATTGAATTACTAAACACTATCTCACATTCAAGTCTTGTTGCTTCAATGTGTCATTTAATAGAACCAACTGTTCTATTGACAAAATAGTTTATAACTTCCTTGGAGATATTTATGGTTTGTTTTTTCAAGTATTATATATCATCGCTTAGGCGAATTCATCCACAGAAAAATATCCAGTTTGGTGCTTTGGAAACCATTACTTCTCCCACCGTGGATAATCGAAACATATTGCAAGTAACAAATGTTACATGCCTTCGGGATGAGATGGAATTTGCCAAATAATCACAAATATTAATGTCATGTTATGATGTAGAGATTCAACATAAACTTATGCTATTTGGTATCATATACACTCTCTAAACATTATGTTTATAATCTCACTAGAGTTGGATTTTAAAATATCATGGTTATGTAAATTTTGAATTTGCTTGCAATATGAGGTATATCATTGAGAAATATCACTTTGTAGCTAGATTTTATTGTAAGTACTTATGATTCATGAATGCAATTATGCATATTCATATCAGTTTTTTTATCCTTATATTTTTCTTCATGACTAGTCATCCTTATGAAATGCCCATCTCCCCACTCTTAACCTTTTGATTTGGGATCAAATGGAGGCAACCAAAGAACTACTTGCTCTGCTTAAAATGGAGAGGATTGCATAAAATGATAGTTTAAAAGGGGTTTGGAGTTGTCTTCAACAATTTCGAACTTTTCCTTAGAGTTTCTAACTCAATCTTTTGAATATTGTCCATCTTTCATTTTGTTCATATGTTGTTTTTGGATTGTTCGAAATTGATTTTACATAGGAATTGAAAATTCTTAATCATGTAAAGTAATCATTATCAAGAAACACCTTAACCCAATTATCAAAAATCCTCCTAACCAATAATCAAATTGGAAGACTGAAAACATTGCAATAGTCATGGAGTGACAAGATGGATTGTTTTTGCCAACAAATATAACTTTGTAAAATTATATTTGTTAAATAGTCATGGAATGGCAAGATGGATTGTTTGTGCCAACAAAAATAACAATGTTGGGAAAAACACTATTTACTCATTATCTTATATTTAATTTGCTAGCAGATTCATTTATAAATCTAACATCAATTTAATTGGGTGGCAAGCCCTTGCAACCAAAATAATAGATATAATTAACAGATGTTAATATGGACAACCAAATTATCAGTCCAACAACAATAAAATGTCTACAAAGATGCATGAAGACTCATCTTGAGGCTGAGTGTTGATGGATTTTTTTTTTTTTTTTTGTCAAGTGGTCTGAGTTCATCAAATATTACATCAAGCTTGACCTGTGGCTTGAGAAACCACGCTGTAGGGGCATCTAAGTCGTCAAAATCACACGGGGATCACATCTGACCTGGGCCACACCAATGCTTAACATGACTGGATTTTTGCCCACGGAGTTTTGAACCAATGGCCTTCACATCTCGAAGTGACTTAACAATGCACCACATCACCGTCTTTTCTAAGCCTCGTGGGCAGTGTCGATGGAAATTTAACATATTACCTCCATTCATTTTGATTTCTCAAATTCTCAGGGTTTCTTGTTTATTCTTTGTAATACTCTCAGGGTGGGGTTATATTGTCATGGTATCAACAATTGTAATTTGGAAAAGACAAAGGATTTGAACCATGATCACTAGAAAAGTATAACAAAGTAGAAAATCATTGAGTTGGATGAGGAATTTGGTGAATTTGAGGATTTAAACCATGATCACTAGAAAAGTATAACAACAAAGTAGAAAATCATTAAGCTAGTTTAGGAATTTAGTGAATTCAAGAACGATCCTAGGCTTGCCTTTGACAATCCCTGTCTTTCTTCCAAGATAATGTATCTTTGTGATAAATAACACTATAAGTTTAGCCTCCTAGCTGCTAATTAGACCTCTTTCTACTAATGCCATGACTCATTGAGTTAGATGAGGAATTTGGTGAATTTGAAGATTTAAACCACGATCACTAGAAAAGTATAACAACAAAGTAGAAAATCATTAAGCTAGTTTAAGAATTTGGTAAACTCAAAAACGATACTATGCTTGCCTTTGACAATCCCTGTCTTTCTTCCGAGATAATGTATCTTTGTAATAAATAACACTATAAGTTCAGCCTCCTAGCTGCTAATTAGACCTCTTTCTACTAATGCCATAACCATGTGTTTGGACCAAAATAAGTAAGCTTCGCTACAAGAATATTTTTAGCTCTCTTAAACTAATATTTAGAATCAATAAATCAATCCATTAAACTACCTTCAGTAATTACTTTCCCTCCCTGATCAATCCATTAAGATTCTCCGGTGTTATTAATAAGCCGAAGAATAAGCTTGAAAAGCGGTATTGAACGGTGGACCAGCATCAATAGCTGCACCAACAACAAAGGGTTCAGACGAGCCCTCTTCATATTCATCGTGTGGGCAAGCAAGAAAGAGGATTTGCGAGCAGCAGTTTGAATATGGCGAATTGTACGAGTCTTTTCTGAACTTTCCTTCCCTGGCAAATAGGATCAATGGATCTGTCTTGGGTGGTACAGTAATATTTGGTTAAGGGAATATAATAAAATTTTTAAACGAAATCATAAAGTTCATTTAATCATTTATTTCCGGAAAACCCTTCCAGATCTAGGAAATGGGATACGGTTACCGCTCATAAATGATAACCATGTTTGATTTTTTTTAATGCAACAAGAAATTACTGAGCAAGGATTTAATGAAATTTGTAAAATATAAGGACTTTTTATATTTATAATAATATAGAATAGCAAGAATTTAATGAAATTTGTAAAATATAAAGGATTTTTTTATATATTATATAAAGGACTTTTATATATAGAATAGGTTATTTAGATAATGGGTTTGTAAAATAAGGAATATATGATTTTATTTAAAATTTAAAAGTTTTGATAATATGAGCCCTCCTGCTATCTTTTTCTTCAACGTAAAGATGGAGCCCTCCTGCTACCACTGTCAGTCCACAGAAAGAATAAAAACTGCGAGTCTTCACTGAATGTTTGTCGCATTACAGTGGATAGTTTACCATCCATCATCAACAGTATTCTTCTTTACTTGGAAGAGCGGTAACCCAAAAAGCACTTTGATATTATGGAATTAAATGTCTTCAAAGATTTACAATTGACAGATCTCGGAGATTGGTTTGGTTGAAAGAAGTTTGTTAAGTTTTCATTAATATTCCTCCTCAATATAATATTATCCATGTTTTCATATGTGTCTTGGAAAAGAAAACATTCCCATCCCTTTTTAATTTCTTTTTCGCATTTTGTGCATAACCTTCTAGACATTCTTAAATTGCTACCTCCTATAGATCTTGTGTATCAGGCGTGGTAGGCAAGCCCATGAGCCATAGAACCGCTGGTGCCGTGGTGTAGTTGGTTATCACGTCAGTCTAACACACTGAAGGTCTCCGGTTCAAGTCCGGGCGGCGCCAATACTTCTTTTGTCTCTTTCAACCTAAATATAGGGATCATCCTGGGTAGTAAGGACTTACAGTACGCGTTTTATGCATTTTCCTCGTCCTGGTTAGTAAGGACTTACAGGTATGTGCTTTTTCCCATTTGCTTAGAAGGTTTTTCACTTGCGTCTCTCTTCTGTATTGAAATAGTATACCGGTTATTTATAAAAATGAGGAAAAATCTTGCAACCTAAATATAGGGATCATCCTGGGTAGTAAGGACTTACAGTACGCGTTTTATGCATTTTCCTCGTCCTGGTTAGTAAGGACTTACAGGTATGTGCTTTTTCCCATTTGCTTAGAAGGTTTTTCACTTGCGTCTCTCTTCTGTATTGAAATAGTATACCGGTTATTTATAAAAATGAGGAAAAATCTTGCATGGAATGCTATAACCCTTCAAGATTGCTCCAGTATTTATGAATGCAATTACTCATATTCATATTTGCATATATTATTTGTTTTGTTAGATCTAAGATTTTTTGTGACTATTTACTCCACAATCAGGTTCGGCATACTTTTTGTAAAATAATCTAATTAAATATCATTTAGTTAAAAATGATGAAATGGGTTGGGAGCACAAGTGTTTAACCTAACGATGTGATTAATCCGAAAACATTTTTATCTACATTATTTGTTCTGTTTCAAATGGATTGGACTTTTGAAAAAAATAGTATAGAGTCCTCTTAACCAAAGATTTTTTTTTGCTTCATAAATGAAAAATGAAATATGTTTTCATTAAAAAAAAGGTCATGTTTATATCAATTTTGATAAACATTTATGCACAATCTAGAATTTAACCACATGCTATCAAACCTTTAATAAGCCAAGCCCATATCAATTTGTATAGATTATTTGTTCGGTTTCAAATGGATTGGACTTCTGAAAAATATAGTAAGTATGGAGTCCTCTTAACCAAAGAATTTTTTTTTGTTTCATAAAGAAAAATAAAATATGTTTTCATTAAAAAAAAGAGTCACTTTATATGTTTGATAAACATTTATGCACAATCTAGCATTTAACCACATGTTATCAAACCTTTAATAAGCCAAGCCCATCATCACAAAAATAATCTCAAAGACCTATTTTTCATCATGCCAGAGTTAATCCACCAAGTGTTAATCCACCAATAGAGTTGGTCTGGAGATCAACCAAAACACATACATTTTTCATCTCACTAATAACCCGCATCACGTAGACATATTTAAACCCCCAAAAAGGTGGGTCGGGAATCCTCATTGTTTGTACAAAAAAACAAAAACAAAATAAGTAGATCATTCCTTCAACACCAAGGGGGAAAACCTGATTTTTGTTGGCACCCTTGTCGAAGGAGACCAAGAATTTGATGAGTCCAGGAGTCATTGATAGACCTGCCTTTGACAACGAACCAATGACATAGTTGAATTCTTTGTGCAAATTTGTAAAGGAAATATGAAAAAAGAGACCCTTAATCTTATGGATCTCGATGGCCCATATGTGGAGGGGTGAATCTAGTACCATTATTTATCCTGTCAATAGTTACATGTGAATAGCCAAAAATATGTACCACTACAAGATTTAGACGTCTAACACACTATAGTATGACCCATAATGCAAGAATTTTCGCTCTATTGTTAGTCATGTGACCTTCATTCCAACATGACATTATCTGTGACATTTCCCTTCACCATGTCGACTTGCCAACAAAATTATCGTCATCATGGTTTAGTGAAATGCCAACCATGGATAATTGATGAATATACATGTTTAAGTGTCATAGAAGTCGTTTCCAGGGCCCAAATCCTCCACGTCCATCCAAATGGGATATAGATGCAAAGGATCCCATGCCTTTTGAATTTTTGCAATATTAAAAATACCTTTCTCTTGTAAAAGTTTTATGATCAGAACAGATAACTTTTCCTTGTCCGCCACACCATATATCAAGTCTAGTCTGAACATTATTTCCCTATTCAATCTAATATACCATCGAATGTTTTCAATGGTGCAATGCCTAGTCGATATGAAACCTTTCCAAAAAAATGGTCCATACTTAGTGCCTGTAGCGCCCTACCTCATCCAATCCCGAGGGCTCCCTTTCTTTAAATATTTTCCTTTTATAATCTCATGCAAGTGTAGCTCCCTCTCAAGCGACAACTTCATAGCTTTCACTTCATTGAATTTTATATCCCATCGCACCACAGTCATCCAATTGTTTGGAAAATACACACGATAATTATGGGGTGTTTCTGTGTACCCCAAAATATCCAAACTTCTGTAGTCGGCTCTAGCTTCTTCCTGGCATCCTTTGTCACATGAATGTAAACAAATGAGCAAAAAATCTTCAAATGAGAAACATCAGGCTTCTTACCAGTAAAAGCTTCTTTAGGTGTACTCATGCCAAGTACTCTATGAGGACAACAATTTTTCACATAAACCGCAGTGTTGCATGCTTCCACCCAGAATTTCATTGGTAGGCCCTGGTCATGCATCATAGCTCATGCAACACCCATGATCGTTCTGTTCTTCCTCTCCACGACCCCATTCTGCTGTGGGTTATGAGGCGCTATAATTTCTCTTCGAATTCCTTCTTTGCTACAAAAGTATTTGAATTCTCCCGAGATGTATTCACCACCATTATCGCTCCGTAGAGCTTTCACTTGCTTCCCCCACTCCTTCTCCACCAATGCTTTGAACTCACAGAAATTTGAGAATGTTCGCTCTTCTTTTGCATGAAGAAGATCCAACATCTACGAGAATAGTCATCAACAAATATAACATAATACCTGTGTTTTGCTGTTGAAGCAACCGAGAAAGGTCCACACACGTCTGTGTGAATTCTCTCAAGGATCACCGAAGCATGGTTCTCCTTCTCATGAAAGGTGGTCTTCACAAACTTACCCATAGTACATCCCTTGCATTGATCTGACTGCGCAAGAGTACCCTTGGGAAGTCCAGTAGAAATCTGCTGCAAAATATTCAAAGCGCCATGTTGAAGATGGCTCAATCTCCTGTGCCATAATTCCCCCTCATCTCGGCTCACCACTTCTTCTGCTTTTCCCATCATTGTAGTGCATCCATCTACCTCCAGCTTGTAGAGATTCTTAACTCAAATCCCTATCCTCTTGGTTTGACTCATTTTTTTATGTCGCAGGAAAGCTTTTCCATCGCTAAAAACAACGTCATAACCTCTGTCTTCCAACATTGTGACCGAGACCAAGTTCTTCTTCAGACTTGGAACATGCATAACATCTTTCAACAGAAATGGATTACCTGAATCACTTTCAAAGGTAATTGTCCCAATGTCTGTCACACTATATCGACCATCGTCGCCCATCTCTATATGCATTTGGAGATCCTTCTCCTCCAAGTCACTAAACAACTCCTTGACTCCCATCATATGGAAAGACGCACCACTATTAAGATACTACACTGATCCCATTGAGCTTGAAACCAAGCATGCCATCAAAGAGAAATCAAGTTCAAATTGCGAGGCTAAGGCCTCACCCACTGCTGCTCCAACATCCTTCTTGTTCTTCTTCTTCTGTGGGTAATTAGTGGTGAAATGCTCATGTTTATGATAGTGAAAACACTTCACCTTGGAAAAATCCTGCTTCTTGCCTTTAGCTTCGGATTTTGGATGGGATTTCTTCCCCTTCCCCTTCCTTTCTTTGGCAGCCAAAGCACAATTCTCTTCATCTTCATTCTTGAATGAAGAGCCATCCCTGGTACTTCGCCTTATCTCCTCCTGCACAAGATCCAACCAAAGTCGCTCAGTCGCTCCCATCTTGGCAGTTTCTCCCATCCATTGATAAAGTCTTCGTAGCTATGCTAACTCTTCGAAATTCCAAGGAGAGCCAAGCTCACCAACTCATCATCATCAACAGTAATCCCCACACTTCCCAGTTCATCCCTATAGTGGACAAACTTCATGAGATATTTTGGAATACTATCGCCCTTCTCCATTTTTAGTTTTTTGAGCTTATCTTTCAGCGCCAACTTCCTTTGGTCGTTGCTGCTTTGGAACAAAACTGTCAAAGCCTTCCACATTGCAAATGGAGTGGCTTTCCCGTGAAGGCTGGACACAATATGGTCCTTCACACCTTCCAATAGAATTCTTCTTGTCTTCGCTACCTTCTTTTGCCATGCGTCAAGTAATGCAGCATCGCTAGATCCTGGTTTAGGAACATCGCTATCGATGAACTCCTTCAATCCATTATCTTCCAGCACTGCCTCCATCCTATTCTTCCAGGCTATGTAATTCGAGCTGCCATCAAGGGCATACTCCAATTGCAACCCATTGAAAGACATTTCAATGTATACTCAATTGTCGCACCAATAATTTTCTGCAGCAAATTCGAATTGTCCACGAGCACAAACTTAGCAATTCTTCACAATTGCAATCTTCAAGAGTTAACACTGCTTCGATACCATGTAGAAATTATATACAAGATGCATGTATATATCCAGATTCTCCTGATATCAAAAATATTTATCTTCTTGTTAAATACAGAATCCTTCCACTGTTAATCTTTTGCGGAAATTTAAAATTCAATTGCAAACACATGAAGCAATAAAAACAATTGCACATAACATAGTTGTTTAACGAGAATTATTGAAGCTAAAAACCCCAACTATCATATATTAGGTATCATGGAGATCATGTAAAAATCTCATACAAAGATTAGTACATCAAGCTCTCAGTACAATCAACAATCATTACACACTATCATGTAGAAATTTGCATCTCCATGCACCAATTTCTTGCCTCCTGACAGCCTGCCTCCACTGCGCAATCCTTGCTGAAGAAGACACCTCAATGAATTCGAATCTGCCTTGCTTTCACTACACAATCCTCATTGGAAACTCCAATGTGTGTGTGTTGCAATCAATGCATCACTATAGTCACAACGGATAGTCCATCTTTCCCTTTCACCTACCTCTCCACTGGGTCTCCACTGGAACTGACATGCACTATAGTTAACTAATGTATTTGTTCAGCTGATTAATGAGTTATTATTTGTGAATTAATTAACTAATTAATTCACTCCATTCTCACTAGTGTATCATTCAGTTAGAATAGATACAAATAGCTCAACTGAGTTTAACTCCATTAACTGAGTTAAACTGAATAACAACTCCATGAACTACTCTTCCAACTTTGTCATAACTTTGCCACTTCAGTTCTAACTGAGTCCTCCATGCATGAACCACCAGTAAACCCTAGGAATTGCTTAATTCCTTCAGCCCACTGATTTTCCAAATCTGTATACTGAAATAAAGTGCTCCAAGAGAATAAGTTGATATTTAGAGTATGATTATTATTAAGGGCTAATAATAATCGACACTTCTATTTTTAGATCGACGATCTATAAATAGACTTCACCCAATGTTCTAAAAATATAATTTCATCTATTTTTCCAACTTGACCAACCATCCACAAATAACATCCTACAACTTCTGAAATATGATTACCATGTCTAAAAACAGACATAGTCTAAAAATAGACTTACACCTAAAAATAGCCTGCCGGCCCACTTAGTGAAGGTGACTGATTTTCACTAAGCTTCATGATCTTGTTGAATCTCAACATGTTTGCATATGTTTATGATGGATGTTATGTACCTATGATGGATATTTATGCTTTATGCTTTTTATTTTTATGGATGATGGTTTATACGAGATGCATTCTAGTCTAGTATATGGTTTGCTATATGATCGACTGTATGATTTTCATTTCTTGGTATATGTGTAAATGTAATGTGATAAAAGTGATGACTCCACCGTCATGCATGTAATTATTTCCTAAATTGGTGTGAATCCCGTACTTGAAAATCTTGGTTTAACTACGATACTCCTAACCGAGAATCAAGAAAGACATGTAGATGGCGAATTCCCTGGTTGGAGGCATCGCTCAATAGCCCAATGACTGCATCACATTCTGCTTGATTATTGGTAGTTGATCTGTTACATACTTTGTTGGTGAGGAATGGTGAATGGTAAGAGGAGTATATGGTCCAGGTGGTTGTTGCTAGATTTTGTGACCATCGAGAGGCTTCGTCGGTGAATCCAAAATAGTGGATGGGGGAATGATCCATCTGTGACACAAGATAAATTTTTAGAAAAAAATCCACTATGATTTTGATCATCTCAAAAATTTATGTTACATTCATCTTATCTCTAAGGCTAAGACTTCCTTCCCTATGGGTGGAATTTTTTGAGGTAGAGCCCATTGATGGGATTAGCTAGGCATGTACTGGCAGGCTCAGATATGATGTATGCTCCTTTGAGGAGGTAGTGTTTTATGATGTAAGGACCATTCCATAATGTTTCAAACTTCCCGGGTCCTAAGGATTTTTTTGCAACGTCATAGCAGAGGACTAGCTCCCCCTATGAAAATGAGCGAGGGGTGATATTGTGGTTGAATCATGCTTTTACCGTTTTCTTGTGTGCCTCATTATGTTGGAGAGACTCTCGTCGAATTTTTTTGACGAACTCTAACTGTACCAACCGTTGCTCTAAAGGGTGGGTATCATCAAGGAGTTCAGTATCATCGGGGATTTGTTTGACCAAATCCTTATTATATGATTAATCCGAAAGACATTATTCTACATTATGGATCACAAAAGTCTTAGGTCTAACAAAACTAATATAATCTCAAACTCAATCCATGTGAGTTTCTAGATAATTCTCACTTTTCTCAATTAATTCCATTTAATTAATCGATTTCCTTAAGTTAGACTTAGGCATTGTTTAATTATAGATCAATTAATTAAATTGAGTTGTTTCTAGGTGTTTTCTCCCAAAAAAAATTCTAGGTTTTAGAGATCTTGTGTTTCTTAGCCTCTCTTACTAAAGTCGAGACTATTACACCTTCCCGATTCTACAAAAACTTCCTCTCTTCTCTTAGCTTCTTCTTATAGGTGAGTCTTTAGCAGGGTTATTTCTTCAACAATACTACTTTCTTTTATTTTTAGGTCTTTGTTTATATTTTCGAGCCTATCAATTTCTTTCAATGCATTCATTAAATCATCTGTTTCACAATTATCTAATTCACTGTCCAATTGATCATCAAGCGCCATAAGAGTTTTGTAATCAGAGTTAGAGTCCGAGTCTTCATCTACCTTATCATCTGATGTATCTTCAGAATTCTTAGAGAAATTCCTTTTGACATTTTTCTTGGAGGTGTTTTTCCCTTATCTTACTTATCAACGTTATCTTTGTATGGCCATTTAACAACATAGTGTCCCACCTTTCCACAAGAAAAACATTTAAATGGGATATTAGCTTTGAACTTTTTCGTTCCCATTTGAAAATTCCTAACGAAGTTTGGCTCCTTTTCATCTAAGATATAACTGGTGTATTTAGGTTCATGTTTTTTTTTCCTTTGTTTGTAGCATTGAAGGTAGTTTCTCTAACTTCTTATTGGTACCGTTTTGTCCTCATTTCGTAGGTTGTCAAAGCCCCATGGATTATTTCTAGGGATAACTTCATCAATTCCCGTGTTTCTTCAATTTCTAAGACTTTTTCATCACACTTGGGAGTTAGTGACCTTCATATCTTCTCTACAATTGTAGAGTCCTCAAATTGATCACCAAGACCCTTCATAATATTTACTACTTCATCTACTCTGAGGAAAAAATTCGAGCGAAAGTACCAATTTTCAAGAAAATATGGCTTCCTAAAGACACACTAGGTCAAATCTAGACCCAAATCCCTCACCAATTGCAAATGACCCTAAGAGTCTTTTAGGAAAGCATAAGACAAAGTATAGGAAAGTTAGAAAAGATATTCCTCCACTTGTAAAAACAAACTCCTTGCCAGCGAGATTTGCTTCAGAGTATTTGTCCTATAATTTTGAATTTGAAACATCTTTGTTTAGTTCTAAGTCTCAATCTTTTCTTTCAAAAATTGTCTTTGATCCTATTGATTTTGAGACCTTTGTACCATTTTCTGAGTCTTTTTTGTGAAGCTAGCTCCAAAAATAGAAGGAAAGAGATATCAACGCCTTAGAAATAAGCCACTTCGAGGGGGCAACCTCCAATACATTACATGAATGAACAATTCTTGGATGATACAAATTACAAAACCTCCTTTCTATATATAGGAGTCCATGGGGCCACAATGTAATCCTAGCTGACCTAACAATAATAATTTAAGGGCACGATAATAACAATATGGGGGTTACAAGGGTACAATAATAACAATAAGGGGGTTACACTAACAACAATAAGGGACTATACTAGTAATATAGGGACCTAACATGCCCCTTTCCTTCAAAAAGTGTTGTCCTCAATGCTTGAGTAGCTCTGGGTGCTTCTGTATAAAATTCTCATCCTCCCATGTAGAATCTTCAGTGGGTAAGTTCTTCCACTTGATGAGATACTCTGAAATTGATCGATTCCGTAGCTGTCGAGTTCTTGTTTCCATGACCGCTTCAGGTTCCAATATGATTTTTCCTTCCTCATCAAGTTCTGTCAATATTGTTTGAACTGGAAGATTTTCACCTATAACCTTCTTTAAGCATGAAACATGGAAAACTGGATGCACTCGTGAAGAAGCAGGAAGCTCCAATTTGTATGCCATAGTACCAATCTTTTGCAACACCTTGTAAGGACCATAGTACTTTTGTGATAATTTATTATCCTTCTTAGCTTGCTTGAGGGACATTTGTTTGTATGGTTGTAGCCGTAAAAATACCCAATCTCCTACATCAAAACTTCTCTCGCTGCGATGTTGATCTGCCTGTTGTTTCATTCGATTTTGTGCCAAATTCAGGTTATCCTTTAAGAGTTGGAGAACTTCTTGCTGATACTCGATGTGATCTTCCACTGCTTGAACCTTCGAATTTTCTCTTAAATATGATGTGATGGATGGTGGATGATATCCATAAAGTGCCATAAATGGGGTCATTTTTGCTGCAGTATTGAAGGAAGTGTTATACCACCATTCAGCGAGAGGTAACCACTTAACCCATTGTGTTTGTTTATCAGATACAAAACAACGAAGATATCCTTCCACACATTTATTCACTATCTCAGTTTGAACACTGTTACCGATGAAATAGGTAACTGCACTGGTACCTACTTTTTGACGTAGCAAGAAAAACACCCGATTTCGAAAAGTGGTGATGCAGAATCAAATTTTTTTCTTTTGAGCATGTTTTTGGCACTTTAATTAATTAATTAATTTATTTTTTTATTTTTTTATTTATTTTTTATTTATTTTTAATTTTTTTTAATTTTTTTTTTCTGTGATGCTTTTTATGTCGATTTTGAATACTGGTGGCGTATCATCACCAACGTTGTTTTAGAGGATTGATTTTGACACTATACATTTTCTAATGTCTTCTTCTTCCGTGAGATGTTTATTTTTAAGTGCATTTACGTACTTGTGTTTTAAAAAGAAAAACATAAATTTCTTTAAAATAAAAATTTGTAATGATATCTTCACTTTTTCACATAGATAAAAAATGAAAAAAGGGTCAATATTATAAAGTTTATATTTTCTACAAGTTTATGTATTGTTAATTAATTTTTCAATGCACATCAAATAATTGTCGCTAAAAAACCAACATTTTGAACGATATGACAAAAAAAATACAAATTTTCAATACAAATAGAATGTAAAAAATACACTTTCATATACTTTTTGTTTAAAAAAAATGTTAATTAAACTAATTTTTGGGAAAATCTTAACAAAAAAACTTGAGAAAATAGCATTTTTATTGAATTTTATGTCAAAAAATAATAGTAATCACATGTTTTTGGCAAAAAATAAGGATTCTTCTCATAAAATATCAAAGTCTAAACATTACAAATAAAACTGATTAATAGATCTAAAAAATTAGCTTTGTTTGCAAGCATAACTTAAAGATATTCAACAATATCAACAAATACATGTTCAACATCATCTAGAACATCATTGATGGCTTCTTCCGCAACATTTTCTACTTCATTTTGGTCATTGTAATCTTCTAATGGATCTTTCATGTCTACAAATCTTCCAAAGTGTCCCTTTCCAATCATTCCATATAATGGTGGTTGAGGATCCTTTGCTTTTTTTTCCACATGTGATTCATTAAAATCCCCTTTCCTCAAACCAACTTCTTGCTTCGCATCTGGAAGGAATTCAAGAGCGTTAATTCTTTGTTGAATAAATTTGCATTGCACTGGGTCTTTCCCAATGGCAATGCAATTCCTTCCTTTTGGTAGGCAACATGCTAGTGTTGTACCTAATCATCAAGTATGAAAGAAATAAGTAAGAAAATTAGTATAAAGACATAAAAAGTAAAAAATAAAATATTTAAATTTAAATTTGTATAATAAAACTTACCTGAACCTGAAAATAGATCCAAAACCCAATCTCTTTCATTTGACGGCATCGCCTAGCCTGCCTCCGAGCCCCGGCTGGGTAGAGGGAAATTCTGAGAATTTCCCTCCGCCCAGCCGGGGGCCAGAGGCAGGTTGGGCAGCCCTCGACTGCGCCACCCGGCCGACCTTCGCCCAGCTGGGAGCGATTCTCAAAATCGTCCTCCACCCAGCCGGGGGTGATTCTCGGAATCGCCCTCCACCCAGCCGAGAGAGATTCTCGGAATCGCCCTCCGCCCAGCCGGGAGTGATTCTTGAAATTTCCCTCCGCCCTACGGGGGGTCAGAGGCAGGCCGGTCGGCACCGTCGAGGGCTGCCCAGCCTGCCTCCGGCCCCTGGTTAGGCCGAGGCAGGCTGTGCAGCCCTCAATGGCACCACCTGGTTGGCCTTCAGCCCCCGGCTGGGTGGAGGGAGATTCTCGGAATCACCCTCTGCCCAGTTGGGGGCCAGAGGCCGGCTGGGCGGCACTGTCGAGGGCTACCTAGCGTGCCTCTAGCCCCCAGCTGGGCGAAGGGTGATTCCGTGAATCACCCTCCATCCAGCCAGGGACCGGAGGAAGGCTGGGCAACCCTCGACGGCGCCGCCTGGCCTGCCTCCGGGCCCGAGATCGGCGGGGGTCGGTTCCGAGAATCACCCCCAGGTGGGTGGATGGAAATTCCGAGAATCACCCTCGATTGGGTGGAGAGTGATTCTGAGAATCAATCCCGACTGGGTGGAGGGCGATTTCGAGAATCACCCCCAGCTGGGCGGAGGTCATTTTTGAGAATCACCCCCCGCTGGGAAGAGGGCGATTCCGAGAATCACCCCCGGCTGGGCAGAGGCCGATTCTGAGAATCAACCCTGGCTGGGCAGAGATCGATTCCGTGAATCACCCCCGGCTGGGTGGAGGACAATTATGAGAATTAGCTCTGATTGGGCAGAGGGTGATTCCGAGAATCAACCCCCACTAGGTGGAGGGAAATTCTGAGAATCACCCCCGGTTGGGCAGAGGGCGATTCCAAGAGTCGCCCCCAGCTGGGCGGAGGGTGATTCCGAGAATCACCCCTGGCTGGGCAGAGGGAGATTCCGAGAATCACCACCAGTTGGATGGAGGGTGATTCCGAGAATCACGCCTAGCTAGGCGGAGGGTGATTCCGAGAATCACCCCCGGCTGGGCAGAGGGCGATTCCGAGAATCACCCTCAACTAAGCAGAGGGCGATTCTGAGAATCACCCTCGGCTGGCTAGAGGGTGATTCCGAGAATCACCCCCAATTAGGGGGAGGTCAATTCCGAGAATCACCTCCGGCTGGGCGGAGGGCGATTCCTAGAATCACCCCCAGCTGGGCGAAGGGAGATTCTAAGAATCACCCCTGATTGGGTAGAGGGAGATTCCAAGAATCGCCTCTGGCTGGGTGGAGGGCTATTCTGAGAATCACCCCTGACTGGGCAGAGGTCAATTCCGAGAATCACCCCCGGCTGGGCGAAGGGCGATTTTGAGAATCACCCCTGGCTATGCGGAGGGCAATTTCGAGAATCAACCTCCGCCCAACCAGGGGTGATTCTCGGAATCACCCTCTACCCAGCCGGGGGTGATTTTCGGAATCGCCCTCCGCCCAGCCGAGGGTGATTCTCAGAATTTCTCTCTACCCAGCCGAGGGTGATTCTCAGAATCGCCCCCTCCGCCTAGCCGGGGGTGATTCTCGAAATCGCCCTCTGCCCAGTCGGGGGTGATTCTCGGAATCGCCCTCCGCCCAGTTGGGGGTGATTCTCGGAATCACCCTCCGCTCAGCTGGGGGTGATTCTCGGAATCACCCTCCGCCCAGCCGGGGGTGATTCTCCAAATTGCCCTCTTCCCAGCCGAGGGATCGGAGGCAGGCCGAGCGGCGTTGTTGATGGCTGCCCAGTCTGCCTCCGACCCGCGGGTAGGTGGAGGGGGATTATCGAAATCACTCTCTGCCCAACCGAGGGTCGGAGGCAGGTTGGGCAGCCCTCGACGGTGCCGCCTGGCCGGGCGAAGGGTGATTCTGAGAATCTCCCTTCGCCCAGCCGGGGGCCAGAGGCCAGCCGGGTGGTGCCATCGAGGGCTGCCCAGCCTGCCTCCGCCCAGCCGAGGGTCGGAGGTAGGCTGGAAAGCCCTCAACGGCACCGCCCAGCCTTCCTCTGGCCCCCAGCTGGGTGGAGGGCGATTCGAGAATCACCCCTGGCTGGGTGGAGGGTGATTCCGAGAATCACCCCCGGTTGGGTAGAGGGCGATTCTAAGAATCACCACCGACTGGGTGAAGGGAAATTCCGAGAATCACCCCCGACTAGTTGGAGGGCGATTCCGAGAATCACCCTCGGCTGGGCAGAGGGCTATTCCGAGAATCACCCCCGGTTGGGCGGAGGGCGATTCTAAGAATCACCCTCGGCTGGGTGGAGGGCGATTCGAAGAATCACCTAAAGCCCGGCGAAGTCGTCCAGATCATACTCCCAGCCTGTCGAGGACGAAAAACCGACCGGACGGCGTCGAGGCTGCCGGCCTGCTGCATTTGGCGGATGAAAAATTAATTTTTATTTTATTTTTATTTTCCAAACACAAACTATTTAAAAAAAATTAATTTTTTTAAATTCATTATTATAATAAAAAAAATGTATTGTAAAAATTAATAAAAACAAAACAAAACAACTATTCAATTGAAATTTTAAAATATAAAAAACAATAAAAACAAATTAAAAAATATGTTAAAAAAAAATAAATAAAAAATTAATTCTATATTTTTTAAAATTAAAACAATTATTATTTAAAATATAAAAAAACAATAAAAGTATTTTTTTAAATATGTTTTAAAATATAAACAAACATATATAAGAAGATTTTAATTTTTAATTTTAATTTTCTTAAAACTAAAAGAATTATAATTTGAAATATAGAAAAACAATAAAAAAAAATAAAAAATATGTTTTTATATATAAACAAACAAATATATGAATAATAAATTTTTCATTTACTTGTTCATTTTTAAAAATTGTTTAAGTCATATAATTTCTCCATAATTTCATGGTTCAAGTATCTTGAAAACTTAAGATTTACAACTTGTCATTAAGGTTTTTATGCGCCACAAAATTTTATCTTTAATGTTATAGTAGAGAATAATTACAATTTTAGGGTTGTTTAGAGTCAAGATATTTTATGTTTAACAACATGGATAAAAATTGTTCGAAATGATAAGCCCTTCAGACATAATTTTGTTTATATTTAACATCATCTATAAAAAAAAATAGAATTTTACGATTTTTCAATGTCGTAATATGTTGTCTTTAATTCCATTGTTACAATGTATCAAAAGTGTGACACAATGTTCTTTTTTGTTATTCCAGCATCAACTCTTTTTGTTTTGAGGGTGTTTTTTCAACCATTTTTTCAAGAAACAATTTTGTTTTTAGCATAATTTTATAAAAAGGTGAAATTTGACCTTGAGACAAAAACAAATGCATTCTGGAATACGCATTTTTTGTTTTTGGGGTGTTTTTTCATGTTTTTTTAGTCTTTTTGGGCTACAGTTCCCATTTTGAGGTAATAGTTCCTGTTTCATCGGTAACATTGTTTTTTACCATCAAATTGAGGATGATAAGATGAGCTATGAGATAATTGAGTACCCAAAAAAGAAAATAACTCCGTCCAAAAATTTCCAGTAAAAATGGGATCTCTGTCGCTCACAATAACCCTTGGGTTTCCATGTAGCTTTTGAATTGTGTCCATAAATGTAGTAGCAACTGTACTTTCTTTAAATGGATGAGATAATGCACAAAAGTTTGCATACTTGGTAAGTCTATCAACTACCACCATGATGACACTCTTTCCTTCGGACTTAGGTAAACCTGTGATAAAATCCATTGAAATCTCCTCCCAACGTTGACTTGGAATGGGTAAAGGTTGTAGAAGTCCCGGGGTCTTAATTGTTTCCACTTTATTCTGCTGGCAAACCAAACATTCCGCCACAAACTTTTGAATATCAGATTTAAGGCCATCCCAAAAAAATTCTTTCTTCACCCTGTGGTAAGTTTTTAAAAATCCTGAGTGTCCTCCTAAAGGAGAAGTGTGCAATTCAAAAAGAATCTTTTGTTTTAGTTGGGAATTCTTACAAAGATATAAGCGATCTTTGTACCATAAGGAATCATTTTTCCAACTAAATGTATCAGATGTACTAGGATCTTGCTGCAACTTTTGAATGAGTGTCCATACATCTTTGTCCTTCTTCCATTCATCTCTTGCTTCAGTTATCCAATCTGGTTGGATAATAGAAATAGCACAAAGCAATGCTTCCACCTCTTCATTATTTCTTGAGAGTGCATCTGCAACAACATTAAGCTTTCCTTTTTTGTAGATTATTTCAAATTCATAACCCAACATCTTTGTGACCCATTTTTGCTGCTCTTCTGAAGATAGTCTTTTTTCCAAAAATTGTTTAAGACTATCATGATCAGTTTTTACCTTGAAGTGTCTTCCCATTAGGTAAGTTTTCCATTTATTTAGTGCATGCAGTATTGCTAACATTTCCTTCTCATAAATAGGTTTCTGTAAATACTTTCCTTTGATTGGACGACTTTCAAAAGAAATGGGTCTTCCTTCCTGCATTAAAACAACACCAATTCCATTTTCTGAGGCATCACATTCCACAATAAATGTTTTTGTGAAGTCTGGCATAGCTAAGACCGGTGCTAGGCACATTGCCTCTTTAAGATGTTCAAAGGCCTTAGTTGCTTCAGGAGTCCATGAAAATGCATCTTTCTTAAATAATGTTGTTAGAGGTGCTGCTATTCTCCCATAATTCTTAACAAACTTGCGATAATACCCTGTTAACCCGAGAAATCCTCGCAACTGCTTTATGGTTGTGGGGACTTTCCATTCCTTAATGGCTTTAATTTTTTAGGGTCTACCTTAACACCCTCGTGAGATACAATATGACCCAGATATTCCACTTCTTGTACTCCAAAGAAACATTTGGATGTTTTTGCATATAATTGTTTCTCCTGCAATAGTTTGAGCACCCTGTCAACATGTTGAACATGATCCTTCCAAGACCTGCTGTAGATTAGTATATCATCAAAAAATACTAGCACAAAATTTCTAAGGAAGGGTTTGAAAATGGAATTCATCGACCCTTGAAATGTAGAAGGTGCATTGGTAAGGCCAAAAGGCATGACCAAAAATTCATAATGACCCTCATGAGTTCGAAATGCTGTTTTTGGAATATCTTCAGTCTTCATTCTAATTTGATGATATCATGAACGAAGATCAACTTGGTAAAATAAATTGCTCCATGTAATTCATCCAATAATTCATCAATCATAGGAATGGGAAATTTATCTTTAATGGTGAGCTTATTGAGATCCCTATAATCCGGACACATGCACCATGATCCATCCTTCTTGTGTACCAATACTACAGGAGCAGAGAAAGAACTTTGACTAGGTTGAATTATACCCGCCTCTAACATTTCTGCAATCATATGTTCAATTTTTCTCTTTTGGAAGTAAGGATATCTATAAGGCCTGATGTTTGGAGGAACACTTCCTGGAATCAAATGAATAGCATGATCATGATCACGAATAGGTGGGAGTCCTTTGGGAGTTTCAAACCCCTTGGAATGATTTTCCAAGACTTGTTGGAGATCTCTTGAAATGGCTTGATTTTGATGTTAGGGCTTCTAGTGAGCATAGTGTGCAATTACGCCATAGTTGACTCTTTCTTTGGAATATTTTTACATGAAATTAGAGCTTATTATATTTCTCGACTTTCCTGCAATACCCCATAATTCGACTTCGTTTCCTTCTGAGAAAAATTTCAAAAAAAGTTCTTGAAAATTAAAAGCTACCATCCCCAAAGATTGTAACCATTGTACTCCTAGTACAACATCAACACCTCCCATAGGAATGGAAAGCATTGGACTAGTCAATACATATTCCCCCATGGTTAGCTTGATATTATAGCATTTTCCAGAGAAATTTATAGTTCCTCCATTTGCAACCATCACTTGACATTCTGGTGCTGGGTATAGGAAACAATTTAATTCCTTGGCTACCTTACAATGAATAAAATTGTGGGTGCTACCTGAATCAATCAACACTATTACCTTTTTCTTCTTGATTTGTCCTTGTATCTTGAGAGTTTGAGGAGTGGTAATTCCTGCCAGTGCATTACATGATATGGTCGGATTCATTTCTTCCTCTTCTAAGGTTGGTTCCTGGTGTATATCCTCTTCTTGTTCATTTTCTTCTTCCTCTTCACAATCTATGTAAAATAATTTCTTCTCAGCACACTTATGACCTTTAGTGTATTTGCTATCACAATTGTAGCAAAGCCCTTTTGCTCTTTTTCTTCCAATTGTTGTGGTGTCAACCTTGTAGGTTGTGGAAATCTAGGCGTAGCAACACTTCCTTCTTTATAGAAGTGAGTGGTAGGCTTCCTTGTCGCCATAATTTTACATTCAATTTTTCTTGCCAACCTGAATGCCTTCTCCAATGAATTAGGTTCCAAAACGTGAACTTCATGTTGGATGTTTTCCTTTAAATACCTATGAAGAGATCAATCCTGTGTTCCTCTAGAATATCAGCTACCCTTATATTCAATTTTTGGAAGTCCTCAATGTGCTCCCCCACTAAACCCTTTTGTTTGAGATTTATCAATTTGCTAAAGAAGGTGTTGCTCTTTGTATCCTCATAATGTGCTATCATTTCCTCCGTAAAAATTGACCAAGTGACAATTTTTTTACGGGAGCAAAGCCATCGATACCATACAAATGTATTTGTTCTAAATGTAAAGTTGCAATGCGTACCTTTTGTGTGTTTTGCACGTTATGGAGATCAAAATATTGCTCCATCTGTAGTATCCATGTTACAGGATCCTTTCCATCAAACTTCCTCATATCCATTTTTGGAATATGGTGGTTCTTCCCATCAACATTAGATTTTATGAAATCACGATTAACATTTATTTTGTTCTCATCATGAGTTTCCTCTACTATATTTTCACCATTAGGAAACATTTCTTGTATCAACTTTGTCAAACCTTCCATGTCTGCTTTTAGATCATTCTTCATGTTTTCCATGTTGTCTTTCATTTTTTCATAGATATTGGCTTCCATGCCATCCATCTTAGATTCCACGTGTTTCTTCAAACCATCCATATTATTCTTCAAACCATCCATCTTCGCTTCCATGCCTTTCTTCAAAACTTCCATTTCATTTTTTGTTGCTCTTTGCGAGAGCGACATTTGGTGCACTTGATCTTGTAATTTTGATAGATCATGTTGCAATTCTTCATCTTCATGATTCATAGTAGAGCCTTCTGAAGGCTTAATGGTGTTGAATTATTTTTACGGGGCATTTTTTAGAACCAAATACTGATATCTATTCTACAATATGCCCTTGGAATCAATTCAATTTGATTCTTAAAACAAGACTTATGCAATTCGGAAAAAAAAAATACACACCTTTTTCTTGCTTTTGAGGGGCTCGATATTGAAATTGGATTATCTCTGTGATTGCAACTTTTCAATATCTGAAATTTGGCATTGAGGTAGCCTTCTGAATTATCTTTCGAATGCCATATGTCTGACTTGATTTGGATTCTCCAAGGAAAAGTTATGTCCAATCTCCCATAATGACCTAATTATGGACTGGTTCAGTAGAGCGAATGTGTACGACTTGCCACGTGTCATTGTTTCGTCTTTTAGCTCCGAAATTTATAGCAAAGAAACTACAGTCCGTTTACTTGCGACCACTTTTTATGACACTCCAATCTGATGCTCAGAGAGAGATTTATGAAGATTTTCCCACGATCACCTCTTTGAGATGAAATTCAGGAGCCTGAAAAATCACTACATTCCACAGATCATATCTCCGAAAATATTACGAACCAAGCTCTGAAATTTTGTGACAAGTTTCCTCAGGATTTTAGCTTCGTGCCCTAAACATTTCAGATTCTGAACCTTTGTAGAAAAAAAGTTTCAGTGCAAATGCCACGATGACCTATTTAGATTAAATTGAGGAGCCTGCAAAAAGACCTAACTTCCACAGATCATATCTCCGAAAATATTGTGAACCAAGATTTGAAATTTTGTGATGACGTTTCTCAGAATTTCGGCTTCGTACCCTAAAAATTTCAGCTTCTAAAACTTCGTAGAAAAAACGTTATAGCAAAAATTCCAAAATGACCTATTTGGAGCAGCAAAACCCTAGAATCCAAAGCTCTGATACCAAATGTTGTGAAGCTAGCTCCAAAAATAGAAGAAAAGAGACATCAACGCCTTAGAAATAAGCCACTTCGAGGGGGCAACCTCTAGTACATTACATGAATGAATAATTCTTGGATGATACAAATTACAAAACCTCCTTTCTATATATAGGAGTCCATGGGGCCATAATGTAATCCTAGTGGGGCCACAATGTAATCCTAGTCGACCTAACAATAATAATTTAAGGGAAAAATAATAACAATATGGGGGTTACAGGGGTACAATAATAACAATAAGGGGGTTACACTAACAACAATAAGGGACTATACTAGTAATATAGGGACCTAGCAGTCTTCTTATTCTGAGGTTGATAGTGAAGTTTGGTCTAATTTCTACAAACTTAAAGGTTTGGTGAATAAGTTTCAAGAAACTTCATAAAAAGCTTATTTCCAATACCAGCAGCAAGCTTTTGCTTCACCACTTTCTATTACACCTTCTCACACAGCTACATCATCATCTCTTCCTTTCATTCCATCATTACCTTTGCAAGTTTTCATTCCATCAACACCTTTACAACCCCCTCCATTACTCATGGCCAGATTCACTCCATTGATCTTACCCCAACAACGCACTGCACTACCTCAGAATTATGGTCAAATATTTCCCTTTTTTATGGAACATAAGAAGTTATAGCTTCTCAACACATTTTCAAAGTGGTTGATTGCATAGATCTTGAAGAGATCGATAATTATGACACCAAGATGCACATCATAGCATAGAGTTTCTCAGGAGAGGTTAAAAAATAGTTTCGCTCTCTCACAGATGGTTCAATAGCTAATTCATGGCAACTGATTGACTTGTTTATGAAAAAATGGGAGGAGAAGAAGAATCCATTTCAAATCCTAGCTGAATATAACGCCTTGAAAAGGAATCCTAATGAGCTTGTACAAGCCTTTACAGCTAGATTCAATAAGATTTATGATTCTATTCCTAAAAATATCAAGCCTCATCCAGGCCTTGCTTTACTTCATTACCCTCATGGTTTCGATATTGATATGGCTTACTAGTTGAGGGAAAGAAATCCATCAACCCTTGAATAAATGCAGAGAAATTCAGTGAATGTGGAAGCTGATTTGATTATCAAAAAGTCAAAAATCAAGATAGAGAAAAGGGTCACTATCAAGGAAGAAACATCTATTTCATCTGAGGGCAGGTTTGACACCTTGATTAAAACCATGGAGAAGATGATGGAAAAAATGGCCATCGTTGATAGACAAGCTGAACCCTCCTTTACAAATCCCAATTTTAGGGGTAAAAATTAGCATCCTCAATACAGGATCAAGAAAAGGGAACAAAGGGGTCAGGATCCACAAAGTCAGCATTCAGAAAAACTACACAAAGTGTCCTGATGAATAAGATGAACAAGAGATTTTTTGCGAGAATCATTTATTTGAGGAAAATCAACAACCTATTCTCCTCATTGAAGAAGGTCAGTTTTCAGCAGAAATTCATGCATCGGACGGTCAACAATATGTATTTTCAAATGATGATATGCTATCAATATAGACATAATATTAATAGATGGGATATCAGAATTCTCTTACTCAAGTACATAGGTAGTATGGTTTGAGGAATAGGAATGTTCCTATAACCTCCAATCACAAAAAATTGAATTCTCAAACCTATACTCATCATAAAGAGACATCTACTTCAAATCAAATAAAAGACAAGGGACATGTTGTTCTAGTCCTGCAAAGGGAAATGAATATTCTATCAGTATTCAGAAAAATGATAAACAAGTCCAAGATGGGGGATAGAAGAGGGAAATCCCGCACAAAGATCAGCTAGAGAAGAAAGATGCATCATCCAAAGAGGTAGAAAAAAATTCCGCCCTTTTTAGTCTTGAAAATGAAATCTCTAAGCTAAAAGTATTCATTCCTTTAACTGAAATAGTCAAGAATGACCAGTATAACTTTCAAGTAGCCAAGTTTCTTAGGGTAGATCAGATTTCTGATGTGGTTAATGTAAGTGATTATCATGTTCAGAACTTTTATTTGGTCTTGCTGTTGATGGTGATTTAGAAGATAGTGAGGTCCCTCCATTCTATCTTAGCCTCAAAATCCATTATTTTATCCTCCATAACGCCACGCTTGATTCTGGAGCGTCTCATAACTTTATGCCCAAATCCATCATGGACAGATTAGGCCTAGATATCACAAGAACTTACCATGACCTTTATTCATTTGATTCGAGCAGAGTGAAATGTCTTGCCTCATTAAGGATCTAGTGGTGTATTTAGAGAAAATCGCAACCAATAATGTCCTCATGGATGTTTTTGTGGCTAATATCCCTACCAGATATGGATTTTTTCTCTCCCGATCATGGGGAGCGAAACTTAGAGGTACCTTGCAGTTCGAATTTTCATATGCTACAATATGGGTCTTTAGTCAGCTCATAAAACTATACCGGGAAATTAAAATGAAGTACATGATCAGTAGTAGAGAAAATCCTAATAATCACCCCATACATGCTATTCATGTGGATTTAGAGTCTTTTATCTTATTCAATGATCAGTGTTTAGCATCTTCAGAAATTTTTATTGAAGAAAAGACAAAAAATTCTGAGTTTTCAAATTATGTTTTAGAAATTTCAAATGCAAAAAATCGAGAAAAGATGTCAAGTGGTTTGGAACCAACTACATTAGTCCAAAAAAGAGATTAAACAGTAAAAGAAACACAAATTTTTGGTACGAAAAATCTTTCTCAAGAAACAAGGAAAGTTCATCCATTTGATTTGTAGCATCCTGATGGAGAAAGTGGCTTGTGGACCATGGAATTTGATGGAGCCTTAGGTAAGGAAGGGGATTGAATTGGAGTGTGGATTCACAACCCTATAAATAAGTCTCTTAAAATTCCTCCTAATGTTCGAATGTCCTCTTACAAGTTCGCATTCAAGTGTTCGAACAATGAAGCAAAGTATGAGGCTTTGATAGCTGGCTTGAAAATTCTCAAGAAGTTAGGTGCGAAGAAAATTTTTGTGTATGGCGACTCCGAATTGGTAATAAAACAAGTCAAAGTGGAATACCAGACCAAGCATTCTAGGATGCGAGCTTACTGACATGCAGTATTATATATACTCAAGACCTTAACTGATTATACTTTGTCATTGATCCCAAGGGACAACAATGTTATTGCTGGTTCTTTTGCCACTTCAGATAGCATGTTTAAAATTCCATTGTATCCCAATAAGAAGTATGAGATAAATGTTCAAACATCTCCCTGTTGTTTCAAATAATGTTCAGTATTGACAAGTCTTTCAAGATGACAAACAGATCAACAAATTCTTGCAGATGGAAGAGGAATTTGTGAATTTACAAATGGATGAAATTTTTTCTTAAAATGACGAAGAATTGCATGCAACAGAAATGAAAGTACTTCAGCCGAAAGACAACCCTGTTCCTAGAGGTCCTGTGCCTTTGGAGGAGATTTTTTATCAAGCCAATGTTGCACACAAACCAACCATGCTGCCAACATAAGTAGGAGTGGAAGATCTTAATCTTAGCACTCCTGAAAAGCCCAATATAGTCAAGATTTCAAAATATTTGAGCCCAAAGATGAAAGATAAATATGCAGCGCTTATGTCTCAGTTTGCTGATTTTTTTGCATGTGAGTATTATGATATGAAAATTTATGATAAGTGTATAATTCAACATACTATTCCTTTGGAACCGGATCAGAAGCCTTTCTGCCAGAAATTGAGGAGAATGAATCCCAAGCTACTGCCCTCCATTCAAAAATAGGTAAACATGTTATTTATTGCTAGTGTTATAGTTCCACTTCGCTTCTCGATTTGGATGTCTACCTTAGTGCCAGTAAGGAAGAAGACTGGAGAAATTGGCTTGTGTATAGATTTCAGAAATTTGAATAAAGTGTCGTTGAAAGACAATTACCCATTGCCAAAAATGAACCATATTCTGCAAAGAGTAGTTGGATCTTTCAGACTTTCATTACTGGACGGATACTCCTGGTATAATCAGATTTTAGTCCATCTAGATGATCAGGAAAAGGCAACCTTTACAACACCATGGGTTACCTTCATGTATGCCAAAATTCCCTTTGGATTGAAAAATGCAGGAGCAACTTTTTAGCGACCGATGGACATCGCCTTTTCCAATGAAAAGTTTGTATTATTGTTCATCTATCTTGATGATATCACTTTTTTTTCCAAGACGGATGAGAAACACTTGCAACACTTGATTTTTTTTTTTCATAGATGTAGGAAATTTGGCATATCGTTGAATCCTAAAAAGGGCTTGTTTGCTATGGAGGAAGGAAAATTGTTGTGCCACATCATTTCAAAAGACAAAATCCGAATATATCCTTCAAGAATTGAAGCGATTCAGAGCATGGAATATCCTAGAAGCAATAAGGAGATTAAGTTATTCAATGGTAAAATCAATTTTCTGAGAAGGTTTGTTCCCAATCTTGCTTAACACTTAAGGAAAATTACTGACATGTTGAAGAAATATATTGAATTAAAATGGTTTGTGGAAGCAAATAAATATTTCAATCAAGTAAAATTTTATCTCGCGCTCCTATTCTTATTAGTCCATATTACACACTTGATTTCACCATTAGCATACTCTAGTTGTTGTCCTTATGCAAAAGAGAAATCTGAAAACAGAATAGCCCATTGATTTCTTCAGTAGAACCATTAGAGATGCAGCTTTGAAGTACAATATCATTGAAAAAAAAGCCTTGGCATTAGTTAAAGCATTAAAGGAATTCTGAGTCTATATTCTTCATTCTCATGTGATTGTATATGTCCCAAACGTTGCTATCAAAGGTTTTCTTACAAAAAATGATCCTGAAGGTCTATGTGGCAAATGGATCATTGCTATGTTGGAGTATGACTTGGAGATCAAACCTACAAAATTGATCAAGAGAAAAGGCTTGGAAAAGCTTATGGAAGACTCCAATTCCATGCTTTAGACATTAATTTTATTGCTGCATTATATGAAGAGCAAGAGACTAATTCATTACCTCAGATATCTGAAATATGTATTTCATCCCCATGGTACGCTGATATTTTTTATGTTTTGCAACACCTAAATCCTCCTCCCGAATTCCCTAGTAGTAAAGCTCAATTTTTGAAGTTGAGGGCTCTTAAGTATTGCATATTTAACAATTCTCTGTATTGGAAAGATTTGGGTGGAGTGTTGTTGAATTTCTTGGTAGAAGGAGAAGTTGAAAAGTGATGAATGAATTTCATAAAGGTGACTGTGGTGGTCATCTTTTCTGGAAGACTACAACAAATAATATTTTGAGGGTTGGCTTCTACTGACAAAGTTTATTTTCAGATTTGTATAAGACTATTATGAGTTGTCATCAATGTCAAAATTTTCAAGGAAAAAGAAATCTTTTGTCACTTCCCTTAAAACCCATCGCAATTCAAGCACCTTTCCAACAACGGGGTCTTGATTTCATTGGTGAGATCCATCCTCCTTCATCAGCTCATTATAAATGGATACTCACTACCACTGATTAATTCACAAAGTGGATTGAATCCATTTCGATGAGGAAACCTACATATACTATCATCATTCAGTTTTTGGAAAGAAATATCTTGTCTTGTTTTGGTTGCCCACATAAAATTATTATTGACAATACAGTTGTCTTTAAGTTTAAGAAAATGATTGAATCTTGTGATAAATATCACATAAGACTTGGTAACTCTACAACATATTATCCTCAAGGAAACGGGTTAGTTGAATCGTCAAACAAATCATTGGTGAATATAATTAAGAAGTTGTTGCAAGAGAACAAGAGAAATTGGCACAAGAAGCTCATAAATGCTCTATGGATGGATAGAGTTAGTACGAAGAGATCAATCAATATGTCACTTTTTCAGCTTGTGTATGGTGTTGACACGGTATTTCCCACTTATTTAGCTGTCCCAATGATGAAAATTCTGCTAGAAATCGACAATGAACCAAATGATATCCAATGAACAATCAGTCAAATGATTCATTTACAATAGACAAGAGAAATTTTAAATCATACTTCAAAAATTCAAGAGAAAACCAAGAAAGTGTATGACAAGAAGACCAAAGCTAATGATTTCAAAGAAGGAGATGTTGTCCTTTGGTGGGATGCCTAGAATGAAGACTGTAAAATCCCAAAATAGGAAAAGACAGTAATACACAACACAATAACTTGAAACTACAACAATATGGAAATAAGCCGTAAACACCATAAAATAGACAAAACAACTCAGCCATTTTATTAACAAGGAGGTGAAATAAAAGTACAACAATGCTAAAAAATAGTAACACCCAAGTCGACAGAGATGGCTAGAGTGACCCTCAAGTCCTCTCACTGATAAAACTGTGTAATTGTTGCTCTGCTAGAGACCCTACTTTGCCGCCCCTACTAGAAATGCTAGAAATGTAACTGCTGGCTGAAAAAGGGGTGTGTATATAAGGTTGTTTTGGAGCTTAGAAAATTTCTGGATTTGGAATCCAAACTCTATGATGAAAACCAAAAATAACCCAGAAAGGATTTCCGGATTAGCTCACCTCGAAAAATCACACTCCTAGGGCTTGCAATACATAACTGTTGGGTATGCAGATCTACGGCATGAACTGAAAGATAAAATAGCTATAATAACACCCAATCAGTTCAATGCATGAAGGGTTGGCCCCTTGTCATGATTCCCAAGCTCGAAGCTTGAGTTCTAGCTCCTCCTCTCAAGTTGCAGTTGTTGAACTCCACAATTTCTAGAAGTGACTGCACTGTCAAGATGGCTGAAGTTGTAACCTGCTACTAGATGATGCAATGATGCTCACAACTAATGGAAATTACCTCACCAAATTGAGGGGATGACCCCTCACAGGATTCCAAGCTGAAATACTTGGAACTTCCTTCCTCCTCTCAAACTACACTGCTGGAATGTGTAATTCCTGCAGTAACTGTTGCTGCATAGAGGAGTAGAATGATGGCATGATGCCGAATGTAACAATGTTGCTCCCGGAAGACTGTAATGGATGCTCAAGGTGAAGGCATGATCCCTCCATAGGTTTCCCAGCTGAAATTCTGAGAACTACCTTCCTCCTCTCAAACCCTAAGGCAGGAATGCGTAATTCCTAAAGTTGCAAGTGCTGAAGAGAGGAGTTGCATGTGGCACAGTTGTTGGATGATGAATAGCTGCTCAAAGAAACCTCTCCAGTGTAGGAACTCAAATTACCCCGTGGATAAGGGTCGGATCTCCGCTCGGAGACACTCATGTGCTAAATAACATAACATACTTAGCTAAACAGTTGAAGCGTGCAAAGAAATGTCGTAAACGACAATCATAATATCAAAATCCGGAATGAATCCCTTTGCTACCCTCATCTTCCTTTTATGGTTGTGAGCCTTCCCTAGCCTTGGCCCACCTCATAATTGTGTTGCACATGTGGCCACTAGCCTCCATAAGCATTGTGCTGCACATGTGGCCACTAGCTTCCATAAGGATTGCGCTGCACAAGTGGCCACTAGCCTACATAAGGACTGTGTTGTCCTCCATGATCTCCATCATCTCTGCAATTACTCTCCACTCCCTCCATCATGTGTGCATTTAATGCACCACTTCCTACGTCACTTCATCATCATTTCTCCATGATCTTACATTTATTCCTCCACTATCTCCATCATCTTCCTCATTATTTCTCTATGATCTCCACTCTTCCTTCATTAATAAGATGCTACACTACTCCATAATGCTGATCCACAACCTAACTAACCCACATTCACACAACCGAAGTGGATTTTATTCATTTATTGGGTTTATGGGTCCCTCCACCCTTTTATTTACTTAACTAAATAATAAAAGTAAGAAATCTAATATTCCAATTAGTTGATGAGAAATTTGGAATATTACAGCTATCCCTGCCAAAATGTTGCTTGTCCTCAAGAAACTGCAAAATTGAATGTTGCAGCAATCCATCTCCCTCCCAAGTGGCATCCTCATATGGGAGGCTTCCCCATTTTCTCCAATGTGTTATGAATGCCCAACTCCATAGCTACCTTTCTAGAATGTCTAAAATGGCCTCTAGATGTGTAGCTATATGCCTCTCCTCATCAATGAGTCCCCAAGTGGCAACCATCTGTTGTCCAAGGGCCTCTTCCCTGCATGAGATCTATGAAGTTTAGCGGTTCCTTCCCCAAGTGGAAAGTCCCAACTCATAAAATATCTCTCCAACCCATGCTACATGGATTAGGTTGTGTCTCTCCATGCTCCAATCCTTGGCCCTGTTAGCCTTTCTTTCTCTAAGCATCATCTCAACACTGAGAAAAATAGGAAATAGAGACATATGCGTTGACATGTCAAATGTTAGACCATACTCTCCCAATAGAAACCACCCCAACAATGCCTCTTCCTGCCACATCACCTCATCATCATACCAAGTATGGTGGCCATACTCTCCAAACAGAAGCCAATGCAACAAGGCTTCATTTTTCCATCCCACATCCTCATCATGCAAGGTATGGGAGAATGGAAATCCTTATTCTCCCAAGAGTAACTAGAGAAACAATGACTTTTGTTGCCACCCCATCCTATCATAATGAAAAGCATGAAGCAATGATATATTGATTGACATGTAGAATGTCACATCATACCAACATAGCCAAGATTCTTACTGCCACATCATATGGGAGTCATGTAAAGCCCCAAACAATAATATATCCATCAAAATGTGATATGTCATGTGATGGCCAAACTCCCTCAAAAGTAACCAGCGCAACCATGCCTCCTGCTTCTGCATGCCCCCAATATTGTGCAAGGCATGGAACATACCCATCTGAAATGTCGGGTGGTAGCCATACTCACCCAAGAGCAGCTAGTGCAAACATGCTTGTTGCTGCCCTGTGTCATAGATTTACAAAAAACTTTCTAGCCACTTTCTCATCATCTCCATCCATCCATCCAACTGTGGGTGTTGACTCTGTAATATCCCAAAACGGAATAATGCATTGATACACAAACACAATATTTGATAAATAGAAAATGTACATAAAGATTATGATAAACATATATATAGACATAACAGGTGAGCCATTTTATTCATTGGAGATGGATTACAGTTACAACAGTGTACAAATAGAGGTACTCTAGCCAAAGAAGTGGCCTAGAATGACCTCGCAAACATGCTATAGAAAGCACAACATAACTAGAGAGCTGCAAGAAGCAATACTGCACTGTCCCTTTTGCTAGTGATGTACATATAGCCGCTGAAAAGGAAATGAAGATCTATGGAGCTTAGGAGCTCTGATGATGCCAAGATTCAATATCTAGCCAAGGTGATGGAAACCCAAGATAACCTAGAAAGGATTTTCCAAATATATGAGTTTAGGAAAATCACCCTCCTAGGGTTTCACTCTAAAACATATGGGTCTATAGATTTGAGCTATATCTTATCATATGATGGCTAAAATATGATGTACAACTATATCTAAGCTTTGAGGGGTGATCCATCCTTCAGATCTCCAAGATAGAAGCTTGAGATTTTGATTCTTCTTCCTCCTCCTCAAAATGCAGCAACTGAATATGCAGTGGCTGAAGAAACTATGTTGTACAAGAGGGAGAGACTCAATTCTTGCTGAAATATGCTGCAATAAGCTCCAGGCTAATGGAAACAGTGATGGCGGGGTGAGGGGATGATCCCTCATAGGATTCCTAGCTGAATTGCTAGAAACTTCCTTCCTCCTTTGGATCTACAATGATGGACTGCGCAATCCTTGATGGGACTACTGCTGATAGGAGGTCAATAATATTTGGCCTGATGCCAGATATGAAATGTGGCCCTCGGAATGCTGATCGTCAAGTCCAAAGTGATAGGAATAATCCTTCATCGGTTCCTCAGTTGAAATACGGAAGACAACCTTCTCCTCTCAAAATGATATTCAGAAATGCGTAAGTTCTGAATGTGGCTGTTTGACAAAGAGTAGAAACAATGTGGCACCAATTTCTAATGATGAATGGCAGCTCAGAATAACCTTCCCAAATTAGGCACTCAAAGTCCCCTGTGGGTAAGGGTGGGATTCCCGCTCAGGAACACCCTGTGCTAAAAACACTGCAGACTTAACTAAACAACATAAGAGTGCATGGAATGTCAAAAGACAACTCTAGCTCTAAATAGATCATAAAATCATATACTAAAATCCCCCTCCAATGTTTCCTTCATCTTCATTATATACAAAGTGAGCCTTCCCAAGCCCTGGCCCACCTCTAAACTGCGTTGTGCATGTGGACATAAGCCTCCATGTTTGACTGTGTTGTCTCTCCAAGTCCTCCATCATGTCTACATGCAATGTGCACCCTCTCCATAATGAGAGCATTAAATGGAGTACTTTCTCCATCATTCATCATGAATTCTCTATGATCTTACATTATATTCCCTCCATGATCTCAGTTGACTGCTTCAACCTCCATGATCTATCTCATTAATCAGACATGACCACCACTCCTTTCACATTAGTAGCTGCTCCACTACTCCATTATGTAGATCTATGTCTAAATAATCCACATTCACCCATCAAAAAGTGGATCTTATTCATGTTTGAGGATTATGGATCCCTCCACCCTTTTATTTACTTAATTAATTAAGAAAATTAAGAACTCTAATACTCCAATTATCTTGTGGAAAAATTGGGAATATTACAGTCCTCCCCGGAAAAATGTTGCTTGTCCTCAAGCAACTGCAAAAGTGGATGATACAAAAAAAATCCTCCCTCTAAATGGCATCCTCATGTGGAAGGCCTCCCCATTTTTCACAATGTGTCATGCATGTCCAACTCCAAAGGTGTGTCTTTAGAATGTCTAGAATGGCCTCCAGCTGAAAATTTAGATACCCTTCCTCATCAATGAATATCCAAGTGGCAACCATATGATGACCAAAGATCTCCTCTACACATGAGATACATAAAATGAAGTGGTTCATTCCCAAAGTGGAAAGTCCCAACTCATGAACTATCTCTCCAATCCATGATACATAGAGTAGATTGCATCTATCAATTCTCACATCATTAGCCCTGTTGGCCATGAAGAAATCAAACATCACATCAACATAGTGAAAAACAAGAAGTAGAGACATATGGATGAACATGAACAATTTCAAACCATATTCTCCCAATAACAACCAATGCATCAAAGGCTTCCACTGCCATGCTATATCATCATGGAAAAAAATAAGAGATCCATACTTCCTCAAAAGAAACCACCGCAACAATTCTTCTTGTTGCCATGCCAAATCTGCATCAATATAGATATGAGAGCCATACTCTCTCAATAGAAGCCACCGCAGAAATGCCTCTTGCTGCCATACCACATCATCATTGTACCAAATGTAGTGGCCATATTCCCACAAGAGAAGCCACCTTAAAAAGGCATCTTTTTGCCCCATCACATAATCATTATACCAAGTACAATGACCATAATTCCCCAACAGAAGCCAATGTTGTAAGGCCTCCTGTTTCCATCCTCCATCAATGTCATGTAATGTATGGGAAGAATTCAGTCCATACTCTCCCAAAAGTAACCAAAGCAACAAGATATCTTGTTGCCTCCTTGCATCATCATGATACAAGTCATGGAGCAACAATATAGTAATGGACATGTGAAATTTCCCTTCAACATAATAAAAACAAGCTCCTTTATGCCACATCATGTGAGAGTTATACTTTCTCCCAAACCCAAGTACATACATGAACATGAGATACATCCCAAACAGAAATACATGTGAGGACATGAGACATATCCCAAACAAGAGTAAATACAAGGACATAAGATATATCATGTGATGTCCAAACTCTCTCATCAACAACCAAAGTAACCATGTATTTTTCTTCTGCATTCTTCCAGTGATGTGTAAGGCATGAATCAGAAAAATATGACTCATTGGGTGGTAACCATACTCACCCAAGAGAAACCAGCGCAACCATTCTTCTTGCTGGCCTACCTCATAGATTTTCAAGTGGTTTGGCAACCCCTTGCTCCATATCAGCAACCATTCATCCTAATGTGGACGATGGATATCATTCTGCAAAAACTTGGTGTCCTCCCATTGAAGGACACAAACCTCCTCAAACTATTGAAGAACTTTGCACCCCATGATATTTTGAAGTGCACCTCCAATGAGACCTCTCCATGATATATTCTTCTTGTCAATGGCCCTTCAAAACCAAGAAGGTTTTGGATCTGCTACATGTAGAAGTTTCTCTTTGAGCTGTGAGATGCTCTTTGAGAAAGAGTCATCTTGAAAGGGGAAAATTTTTCCCATCTAAAGATGTCTACCATCTATCATCTTCTTCTCCATTGCTTCATGAGTGAAGCTGCAATTTGATTTCTCCCCTAAGAAATAGGTCCTCTTCTTCTCACTGCTGCTCATTAACAGTGTTGTAGATCTACAAGGTAAAACATGTGCTGTCTCAAAGCAAGGCACAATGATGAAGTCATAGCCAACCATTGTACATAGGATCATACTCATCCCATTTAATGAAACTATACACTTCAACTCAAAGGGTTGAATGTAGTTTATCATTGACAAACTAGGATGGTTCTTTCTTCCTTCCTAGATTAGATCAAGGGTCCTCTGCGCGGTGATATGATGCTACTCCAAATCAACATGTTGTTCAAACCCTTGGTCATGCATTAGCCATGATGGCATGTCCCCATAGGTTTTAGTAAGAGGTATTGAAACAATATGAGATGAAAGTGGATGCATACCTTGGATCAACTGATACTCAGAAAAATATTGCAATATCACAAGAGTTCCTCCAACCGGAACAATAGTCCCTCCAACTGTTGGTAAGAGTGATGGCTACACTTCTACAAGTGTACCAACGCAGGTATCTGTCTCCTCCTCATCATGTATCTCATGATTAATGCATGGGGCTCCAAATGTCAAGAACTCGAGACCATCTTGCAAAGATGCAGGTGATCCTCCTCTTTATGTAATCACATCTGGTGGTGGTGGTGGTAGAGGCTCCTCCTCCTGAGTGACAATGAGGACATCTTCTTTTGGATCTTCATGAAATATCTCCTTGATGATGGGAGATGTCACTATGTGAGATGTATTTTGTTTCTTTCTACCAAATCTCTTCTTCAGTATTTGAAAAAAATATGCATAAGCAAACACTTTCATGTGTGACAAGTGACTGAACCACCAATCCCTTGCTTCACCTTCTAGGTGCAGTGCTGCAACCTCCATGACCTCTCTTTCTGATATAGGATATTTCAGAAAGAATGTAAATAATTCTTCCCTCCAATCCCTCAATGTTCTTGTGGAAGATCCATTAAATGTATGCAAGAAGAATCTATGCCGCTTTCTTCTATTGCTACTTCTGGATCTCCTCTCTTCTTTTAGTTGCAAAAACTATTGGAGAGAGAGATTCTCCTTCAATGCTCTAGGTTGTGACTTGTATTCAGATAGATATTCACTTAGGGTCTCATGCCCCAAGCCTTCATCATATTGAAACATTTATCTTTCTCAAATAAAGTGGATTTAGTGGAATAATTTGAAGCTCTTTTCTTCTCCAGTATTCTTTGTTGCAGTAAGAAGTACTGGGACCTTCTTCATTCCGAAACCTCCTTGAGGTTTCTCTTTGCCTTTATCTCCTTGTTTCATATCTCTTTGGAGAGATCCTTCATAGCTCTAAAGAAATATGATGCAAAACTTAATCCCTCCATTATAGTATATCTCTACTATCTGATTTTCATATGTTGTCAATATTGTCCACAAGCTGAGCCAAAGATCATTCTCTGATACCACTGTAATATCCCAAAATGGAATAATGCATTGATACAGAAACAAAATATTTGATACATAGAAAATGTATATAAATATTATGATCAAAACAGATATAGATAGAATAGGTGAGCTATTTTATTCATTGGAGATGGATTACAGTTACAACAATGTACAAATAGAGGTACTCTAGCCAAAGAACTGGCCTAGAATGACCCTGCAAACATGCTAAACAAGCACTGTGTAATTGGAGAGTTGCGGGAAGAAATAATGCGCTGTCCATTTCACTAATGATGTACATTTAGCTGCTAAAAAGGTAAATGCATATGTATGGTTCTCAGGAGCTCTGATGATGCCAAGATTCAAGATCTGGCCAAGGTGATGGAAACCCAAGATAACCTAGAAAGGGTTTTCTAAATCTATGAGTCTAGGAAAATCACCCTCTTAGGGTTTCACTCTAAAATTTTTGGGTCTGTAGATCTGATCATATGATGGCTGCAAAGCTTTGAGGGTTGATCCCTCCTTCATATCTCCAAGCTATAAGCTTGAGATCTTGTCTCTTCTTCCTCATCCTCAAAATGCAGATGCTAAATAAAATGCACTGTACAAGAGGGAGAGACTTAATTCTTGCTGAAATATGCTGCAATAGGCTCTAGGCTAATGGAAATAGTGATGGAAAGGTGAGGGTATGATCCCTCACAGGATTCCTAGCTGAATTGCTAGAAACTTCCTTCCTCCTTTAGATCTGCAATGATGGACTGCACAATCCTTGATGGGACTGCTGCTGATAGGAGGTCAATAATATTTGGCTTGATGCCAGATCTGAACTGTGGCCCTATGAATTCTAATATTGAAGCCCAAAGTGACAGGAATAATCCATCACCGGTTCCTCAGCTGAAATACTAAACACAACTCTCTCCTCTAAAAATGATATTCAGAAATGCGTAATTTCTGAATGTGCATTTTATGCAGAGAGTAGAAACAATGTGACACCAATGCCTAATGATGAATGGCAGCTCAGAATAACCTTCCCAGATTAGGCACTCAAAGTCCCCTGTGGGTAAGGGTGGGAATCCCGCTCGGGAACACCCTGTGCTAAACAACACTACAGACTTAACTAAACAACATAAGAGTGCATGGAATGTCAAAAGACAACTCTAGATCTAAACAGATCATAAAATCATATACTAAAATCTCCCTCCAATGTTGCCTTCATATTCATTATATACAAAGTGAGCCTTCCCAATCCCTGGCCCACCTTTAAACTGCGCTGTGCATGTGGACATAAGCCTCCATGTTTGACGGAGTTGTCTCTCCAAGTCCTCCATCATGTATACATGCAATGTGCACCCTCTCCATCATGAGTGAATTAAATGAACTACTTTCTCCATCATTCATCATGAATATTCTATGATCTTACATTAGATTCCCTTCATGGTCTCAGTTGACTGCTTAAACCTCCATGATCTATCTCCTTAATGAGACATTACCACCACTCCTTTCACATTAGTAGCTGCTCCACTACTCCATTATGTAGATCTATGTATAAATAATCCACATTCACACATCAAAAAGTGGATCTTATTCATATTTTAGGATTATGGTCCCTCCACTCTTTTATTTAATTAATTAATTAAGAACTCTAATATTCCAATTATCTTGTGGAAAAATTGGGAATAATATAGAATCATATCATACACCAGCTCGGTATCCACCAAATGGAGAAGCTCCTGCAAAAAACTGCTCATACAATAATTGTCCCCATTACTCTCTATGGCCTTGGGAAGACCATGAAGTCTAAAGGCATACCATAATGATAATCCAATCATGGGTGAAGAGATGTACTGTGTGAAAGTGTCGAAGCAATGTGCATACCTCGACAGGGAATCAATGTTGTCAATACCATCCTCCACAATCTAATGACAATATTTGCACTCCATGATATGTTGAAGTGCATCTTCCTTGAGGTCTCTCCATGATAAACTCTCTGCGATGACCCAGTAGAACCTATGAGGTTCTGAATATGATGCATGCAGAAACTTCTCTTTGAGCTGTGAGGTTCTCTTCAAGAAGGCTCTATCCTGATAATGGAAGATGTTATCCATTACAACATGTCTACCATCTACCATCTGCCCATGAACTGCTTCATAAGTGAAGCGGTCATTGAAATTCTCAAATAATAATTGTGCCCTTAAATTATCACTTCTCCTCAGTGACAACGCTACAGATCTCCATGATAGTGCAACTACTGTCACATGATCCTCTCCATACACAATGCTGAACTCATAGTCCTGCATTGTACTGATCCACTGTTGCTGCCTCTTCTGCAGCTGCTTCTCCTTCTCAAAAAGATGTCAGATACTATGGTGGTTGGTCTTCACTCGAAATCTACTACCGATCAAAAAATGTCGAAATTTGACCAATGCATGCATAATGGCCAATATCTCTTTGTCATAAATAGAATACGACAACTCATGTGACAGTAACCTCCAGTTCTCGAAAGATATGGTGTAGCTTCCCTGTACAAGGTTCTCTAACCCTTGGTCATGCAATTTCCCTGATGGCAAGACCCCAAAAATATCAATCTGAGGTGATGAAATAACAGAGGGTGGAAATGTTTGTAAACCTTGGATCAACTAATACTTGGGAAAATCTTGCAAAGCTACAAGAGTTCCTGCAACCGGTGAAATTTATTCTGCAGCTTCTGGTGATGGTGATAGCTTCTCCTCTACTACTGCACTTGTGCTGGTCTCTGCTTCTTCTTCCTCATGCACCTCCTGAATCATGCCTGGGACTCTCAATGTCAAATGCTCAGTACCATATTTCAAAGATGCAAGTGCTCCTCCCACTGATGCAAGTACTTCTATTGCAGATGGTGGTGGTGATAGTTTCTCTTCTCCCAGAGTAACAGTGCTGACATCTTCCTTTTTCTCTTCATATACTTCCTCATAAATGTCGGAAAATGTCTCAATGGGAAGTGCCTTTGGTTTTCTTTTGTTGAACCTCTATACCAACCCTTGAATGAATTCTTCATACACAGTCACTCTTGCATGCTCCATATTGTTGAACCACCAATCATTTTCTTCAAGCTCAAGGTGCAACCCTACAATCTCAATGGCCTCCCTTTCCGATACTGGGTATAGTTGGAAGAAATTATCTAACTTCTTCATCCAAGCTTTTGCCATGCTTTTGGATGACCCATCAAATGTAGGCAGGAATAATCTATTATGTATGTGCCCTCTTCTTCTATTGATACTGCGGGGTCTCTGGTTCTCTTTAATCTAGAATTTTTTTTGGAGAGTGAGATTCTCTTTAAATTCTATAGATTAAGATCTGTACTCTGCAAGATAATCACTCAGAGTCTCATGCTTCAAATATCCTCCATCTCCATGCCATTCATTTCCTTCTTCAAGGAAAGTGGACATAATAGAGTGTTGTGGAACTTTCTGCACTGTGGGTTGCTTATGTTGTTGATAGGAAGTGCTCATACCTTCCCCATTCTGGAACCCTCTTGAGGTTTCCCTTTGCCTTTCCCTTCTCATTTATCCAATCTCTATGGTGATATCCTGCATAGATATGAAGAGAAGTGTGGCAAAACTCAATCCCTCCACCATTGTAGATCTCTTATTTTTCTACATCTTCTTCTGATGTCATGAAATGTAGTTCCCACAAGCTGAGCCAAAGATCATGCCCTAATACCACTGTAATATCCCAAAATAGGAAAAGATAGAATACACAACAAAATAACTGGAAACTACAACAATATGGAAATAAACCATAAACACCATAAAATAGAAAAAATAACTGAGCCATTTTATTAACAAGGTGGTCAAATACAAGTACAACAATGCTAAAAAATAGTAACACTCAAGCCGACAAAGATTGATAGAGTGGCCCTCAAGTCCTCTCACTTAGAAACCTGATTAACTATTGATCTACTGGAGACCCTACTGCACTACCCCTACTAGAAATGTTGAAAATGTAACTGCTGGCTGAAAAGAGGTGTGTAGATAAGGTTTTTTTAGAGCTCAAAAAATTTCAGGATTTAGAATTTGGAATCTATGATGAAAACGCAGAATAACCCAGAAAGGATTTCCGAATTGTCTCACCTCAGAAAATCACCCTCCTAGAGCTTGCAATACATAACTACTGGGTATGTAGATCTATGTCATGAACTAAAAATTAAAATAGCTGAAATAACACCCAATTAGCTCAATGCATGAAGGGTTGGCCCCTACTCCTGATTCCCAAGCTAGAAGCTTGAGTTTTAGCTCCTCCTCTCAAGTTGGAGCTGCTGAACTACACAACTGCTGGAAGTGACTGTGATGTCAAGAGGGTTGAAGCTATAGCCTGCTTCTGAATGATGCAATGTTTCTCATGAATGATGGAATTGACCTCACCAAAGTGAGGGGATAATCCCTAACAGGATTCCAAGTTGAAATACTTGGAACTACCTTCCTCCTATCAAACTACAGTGCTGGAATGCGTAATTCCTATAGGAATTGCTGCTGCATAGAGGAGTAGAATGATGGACTGATACCAGATGTAACAATGTTGCTCTTGGAATATTGTAATGAATGCTCAAGTTGAAGGGTTGATCCTTCCATAGGTTTCCCAGCTGAAATGTTGAGAACTACCATCCTCCTCTCAAACCCTAAGGCAAGAATGTGTAATTCCTGAAGCTATAAGTGCTGAAGTGAAGGGCTGCATGTGGCACAATTTCCGGATGATGAATAACTGCTCAAAGAAACCTTTCCAGAGTAGGCACTCAAAGTCCCCCGTGGATAAGGGTGGTATATCCTTTTAGATACACCCGTGTGCTAAATAGCACATCAGACTTAGCTAAACAGCTGAAGCGTGCAAATAAATGTCGTAAAAGACAATAAATTATCAAAATCTAGAATGAATCCCTTTGTTGCCCTCATATTCCTTTATGGTTGTTACACCATTTTTTGGTCATCTAACCTTTTATCATTAGATGGACCCAAGTACACCATGTAAGACCAGTTTTACCCGAAGTAAAACTGCTTTCACTATGTTAAAATAGGAAACCCCAAAAGGAAATATTAAACAAACCTATATTTGTTTGATTTTCCTCATGGAATAATTAATTAAACCATAATTTAATTATTATTCCCAGTCATGTTTAACCCAAAAACAAAGAAATTAATGAGATAAACCCATAGTTATCTTGTTATTTTCTAGGAATAATTATTTAAATAATATTCCTTGTTAAATATGACCAAATCAACCACCATTAATCAAATAAATCATTATTTATTTGATTATATCCCAACCACTTCCTTAAAAAGATAAATAAATCATTTATTTATTTTTCACTAATCAAGGGATTTGACCCAAGTCAAACACCCTTTCCCTCCAACAAATAATAATAAAATATTCCATAGAGGTGGATCTAGATTTGATTAACATTATTTTAATCATGCACCAAGATCTAGAATGACCCAAAATTTTGTTATAAATAGGAGGGTTTTCCCCATCATTCTTCACCTTTTGTTGCCTACTAGATCACTCTGGATCTATACACTTGGTCTCATTTTCTATCATTTGCTCCCATTGAGCTCTATTTTCTGCATTGGGTTTTCTACACCTACAAGAGAGAGAAAGCTTAGATCTGAAGTGCTGAGGACTACAAAGAACCCATCCCATTGAGGAGATCTGGATACACCTTCTTGTTTTCCTCCCAGGTGCCTTGTAATATAAAAATTCATTCAAAAATCGTGTTCTTGTCTTGTCTGTTGGATGCATGGAGCAAACTCTTTACTTTACTGCTTAATGTCTTTCCATTTATAGATCTGTTTGTTGTGGCATTTTAACTACTAATCGCAGATCTGAAGATGTTTGGCAGCCTCTATTGTTGTTAGGGCTATTAGTTATGCGTAGCTAAAGTGGTTCTTTTTCGTACACTTCGACGAAGAATACATACTAACAAATGGCGACTCCACACGGGTTTTAACTTACGACCGCTGTCGTTTTTCCTATTCCTGCATATCCAGCTACTTCAGGCCCTAGGGCTTCTTTTCAGCTACTTATTTTTCCTCTTTTTATGTCATTTTTCTCACCTAAAACCCTAAAATTTTAAAATTTCTAACTTCCGTGTGTTTCTGGCCCTATTGCACAGGTAAGCGACACCAGTCGCAACTGAGACGGCAACTTTTCTGAAAATCTGCCGCCGAGACAACCTAACGGGGTCACACTTTGGCCCATAACTGCGATCAGATTTTGTGCCCACTTTTTCCATTTTTGACTCGTGATCAAACAAAGCCGAAATCGCGACTCGCCATTTTTTCTGATTTTTCTCAATTTTTCTGGTTCTACCGCAGCCTTCTCGCTGTGGTCTTCACTGTCTCACCCGCCATACCAAGATCTGATCTCTGTTTTTACTCATCTAAGTGGGAACCCAGCCCCCTAGGGCTTTAGTACCCTCCACTTTTGGTGGAAGAGTCTTAGCTGTTTCAGCCGTCGTTTTTTCAGAGCTTCAGCCCCCTCTTTTCCAGATCTGTTACCACGCTTTCAGATCCATTGAAATCAGCCTCCTTTCCTTTCAAATCACCTCTTGTCGTTTTGTTTGGACCTCCTTTGATGGCCTCCGCCTCGCCCCCTCCAGTTTTTGTTGATTTCCTTTCCTTTTCCAGCCACCTTGCCTCTGTCTCTTGGCTGTGATCTGCACCTCTTTCCTACAGCTTTATCCTCCAGATCCCTGTCCCTTCCGGACTCCCAGATCATATTCCCTTTATGTGTGTTTTTCCCTTTCTTTTCAGCATAGTTGTGAGAGACCCACCTTCTGGGGTTAGATAGATGCATACTTAGTCATATTTTTCTCTGTTATTTCAAGATTATACCAAGCTTTCTGAGGGTTTATTTTCAAATGGCTGCTAAAGACACTTTTTCTTGCTCTCAACAACGGAAAGGGTTTAAAAATTAAAATTAACGCACGCCACACACTGACCCTAAGTGAAGAAGCGCCTGGTTAACACCGCCCGGCAAAGACTCTAAAATCAATTGTCACTGCACCTTTTCTGCCCTTGACCGCAATTGATTCTGTCCCCTTGTTGCCCCTGTCGGTTTCCTTCTTCCTGTCATCATTGCGCCCCCAAGGCGCCTTTCCCGGCGACTTCTTGGCCTTCACCCTCAGTTTCCGGTTGATCGACCTGCTCCGCACCGCCGTCGTCGAGCCAGTCCACCTTCGAGTCCGCACTCCGACTCCTCTCCTGATTCATCGGGTCCTCCTTCTCCTTCTAGTTCTCCCCCTGTTACCTTCACTATGTCTGGTCCAGGGCCTAACGCTAGCGGTTCTCCCGGCCCCAATGCCGGCCCCACTTCTAGCGGAACCGCCACAACCACTACCCCGGCCACCCCTGTGCTGCCGTACATTGCAGGCCTCAGCCTCCCCGATTTCCATCAGTTGATTAACGACCCCATTCACCACAATGCTACCTGGCCCACTATGCCCACCAAGCTGCCCTCTGATATCCCTAAGTTCGAGGGCCTTAATGGAGAAGATCCAACCAATCACGTCCGGTCTTTCCACATGTGGTGTTCCTCCAATTCCATTACCGATGACTCCATCCGTCTTCGTTTGTTCCAACGCACGCTTACCGGCGAAGCTTCTAAATGGTTTGTCGAACAAACCACCTCTTCCCATACCACGTTCGAGACTCTTGCCCAAGCCTTTTTGTCATACTTCCAGCTCCCTCTCCGATACGACACTGGCACGGAGCTCTTGACTTCCTTTAAGCAATCCTCTTCCACACGCCTTTCTGCCCATGTTCAGGAGTGGCGACGAAGACGGAGCTTATGTCGAGCCCCTCCCTTCGAAGATCGGATTTACATGGACTGGTTCCTTCGCACCCTTCCGTCTCCCATCGGCAAAGATGTCGCCTCTCACTTTCCTCAGACTGAAGAAGCCGCCCTCCAAATAGCCTTAAAATATGACCTCATCTACGCTCAATCCGGTTATGTTTATACCGTCCTTCCTGACATCCCCAGGCCCAGTGGCGCTAACGCCCCGGGGGCATCTCATTCCGCCGACGGTATCGTTTGATCTCTTTCCCATCCATCTGCTCACCCTCCTATGGGCTATGGTCTCCCCCAGGGAGGGGCCAGCACCTCAAGCACTCTTCCCCCTCCCGGTAACATGTATCCAGGATACGGCATGCCTCCTCCTTTTGCCCAACCTCCTGCTTACCTCAATGTCGCCCAACCCAACCCTTACCTTTATCCACAGCCTGGTGCGCCAACTCCTCCAGCATATGCGCTTCCGCCTCCCTTGCCTCCTCACAACCCGCAACAACACTTACAACCCCCTCCAGGGCAAATATTTGCACAGCAGGGCGCGATTAATCCCCCTTCTTCTCAAAGAAGGCGGAGAGGCAACCAGAACCAATCTGCCCCTGGTAACCGAGGACCCAATTCTGGTATGGACCCTAACACTAGCAACCAGCAACAGGGCCTTCCGCCCAAGCCGGATGTGTCGCTTCGCACACAAATAAGCCCCTGTCGTGTTGCGGCACATGGTCATTACACTCACGATTGTCCCCACCCCGCATGCGTGCATGTGGGAGTCTCAAGCCACATTGCGCGGACAACACGCCTCCCCTCATGCTCCTCCTAATGTGGCCACTACCCAGCCAGCTGTGTTCACTGATCCTTTCCCTCAACAGGGATTCGTGGCTACCCAACCACCTGACAGCCAGGTAGCTGCCCCCCCTTCCATTTCTGGTTCCTATGATTACCATATCCTTATGATGCACTCCGATCCTTCCCCATCCGTCGATCTTCACCTTCAAACTCGGTCTCGCCAGTACCCCAAGCCTCCTGCTCAGTCTGCTCCCGAGCCTCCCTCTTCAGGTTCTAGAGAGCCTCTTTCGACATCCAGTGGCCCCTTACACATCCCTCAACCCAAAGTTGAGGTTCATCCAAAGATTCCAAAGGGCCCATTACGCCGAAATGCTGCTTCCAGTCGAGCCGCTCAGTCGTATAGTATAGTAGATGATTTGGCGCAATCCCCTGCTGCCACTTCCACACTGGAACTCCTCCAGTCGTGCCCTTCCCAAAAGAAGGCTCTACTATCTGCCGTGGGCGCTGTCGATCCTGCTGATGACCAAATGATTGTTTTCGACGCCACCCAATCGGACCATCCCCCTCTTCCTCCTTCCGTCGCTTTCCAAATCCCAGTCAAAATCCGGAACACCACTGTATCCCGATGTATAATTGATGAGGGGGCATCCACCTGCGTGATGTCCGCTTCGGTTTGGAAGCAGCTCGGATCCCCTGAGCTGGCCCCGTCCACGATCACCCTTCGAGCGTGGGACGGTCATGCCTCCCAGCCCATTGGCCTGTTTCGTAACTGTCCCATCACCCTCGCCGGTAAGACCGTTTGCGTTGACGTCGAAGTTATTGACGCCCCTCTAGACTACAACATTCTATTGGGGCGCAGCTACACCTATGCCATGTCTGCTGTCCCATCCGCAAGTCAAGAAGATGTCTTTTCCCAGACAATGGGAAGATAGTCACCATTGACAGCCATCTTATCATGAGCCGCCGTCTCGTACCTCCTCCGAGACGACCATCTCTTCAGGCCAACAAGCAAACTACCATCTTTTCGACCGTTGTCTCCTGTTAGGTCCCATTCAAACTGCTGTACTTTTCTCATCTTTCCCTCTGTTGCATCGATCCCAGTTTGTCGAATGTTTGCATGATGCAATCGTCTCAGGCTGCCCATAAGCGGCCTGCCTCGGCTAGTCCGCAACCTCCCCCTCGCCCTCTGCAACCTGCTGCTAGCCATTCATCTCAGCCAGCCGGATCTCCTCCTTCTGTCTCTCCCCCTACAGCTGGTGTCCCTGAATCCATTTATCCTCCTGGCACGGTTCCCCCTGGCCTTCACCACCTCGGAGCCATCCCTCCTAGTCATTACCTTGCTGGACAGATTCCTTTCATGGCTCCCCCTCCTGCAGTATTTTCTGTCCCCGTCATGGCCACCCTCTCCCTCCCTAACCTGACCCTTGGCATACCCATCTGGTACATTGACCCTCCACCCGCTTCCCCTCCCGGTCACCCCAAACCTTACCTTGCTCTGACACCGGTTCAACCGGTCCCCCTTTCCTCCTCCGGGCCCCCCGCACCCCTCCAAAACCCTACCCCTGTAGGACCCGCCCCCGGAAAGAAAGGCAAAGCTCGTAAGGGGGCAACCCATCAGAACCAGGCCGCCCCGACAAATCTTACCCCTCCGTGACCACCAAAGCCCGCCATCCGTTGCGCTTTGTGTGATATCGTCGGCCACGCCACCCATATGTGTCCTGAATTGCCACACCTCAAGATTCTGGTCAATGAGACGTTTCCAGACTCTGACATCCCAGAAGTTTACGTCACTATCCCCGACTCTATCCCAAAACTCAAACACTTGCGCACAAACCACCCTTGTGCCTTGTGCGATTTTCACGGCCATTACACCCACCTCTGTCCCCGCCTTGATGAGTATCGTTCCTCTTTGGACATGTACCGCCAATTCAAGGCCGTTTCGATCGGACCCGAGGACATTCCTACCCCCATTCACATTCCTCCTCCCGCTCTTAAGCCAACAGAGCCCTCCACCACCATTTTGTACCTGTCATCATCCTTGAGAGATAGTTCACCGTCCATTCAACCTACCGATCCTCTCAGCTCCTCAGCCGGCCTTGGATCTGTTGATATCGCCCATCTGAGCCCTTCTCTTCATGATGACCCGTCCCACACCACTACTTCCTCGGGTGACCCCTCTTCCTCCAGTCTTCCCATCTTCCAATCTGATGAAGACATTATGGAAGCCATGACCAACCCCGACTTTCCCTGGGATGATATGCACCATCGCGCATATTTCCTCCCACAGCAGTCCCATGACCAATACGCTGTGGAAACCAAAGACTTCATTCCTCATGCGGTCGATTGGTTCAAAAACCCCATCCCTGCACCTGATGCTTTCGAAGAAGGAAACATGGCCAATATCTCGTCTACCATCAAAATTGACATTTCGGTCAAACCAGGAATCGAAGAATACATCACCTTGGGTGCCCAATGCACCCCGGAAGAAATTGAAACTTACACCAAGCTTTTCAAATAATTCCGCGATATCTTCGCCTGGTCCTATTCTGAAATGCCCGGACTCGATCCTGCCATTGTCGAACATCATATCGACACCTGGCCTGATGCCAAACCAGTCTGACAAAAGATGAGACCCATTCATCCTTCCCGACGTGACGCTATCAAAGCCCAAATCGATAAGCTCAAGCAGGCTGGTTTCATTTACCCCATTGAATACACCACTTGGGTGTCTAACCCCGTTCCCGTTCTCAAGAAACAAGGCACCATTCGTGTCTGCACGGACTTTCACGACTTGAACAAAGCTTGTCCCAAAGACAACTTCCCCACACCGTTCATCGACCAAATCATTGACGAGTGTGCGGGGCATGAGGTCCTATCCTTTATGGATGGTTTCTCCGGATACAACCAAATTGCTATCCGTCCTGCTGATCAACTAAAAACCGCGTTCATTAGTCCGTGGGGAACTTTTGCTTACCGGGTCATGCCTTTCGGCCTAAAAAACGCCGGCGCCACCTTTCAACGGGCCATGTCTTATTGCTTCCATGACTTAGCTCATATTATCCTTGCCTATTTAGACGACCTCACGACGCGTTCTAAGCATCGGGCGCAACACCTACATGATCTGCGCACCATTTTTCTCCGATGTCGCAAGTATAATATCCGCCTTAACCTGTTGAAATGCGTTTTTTGCGTTCCTGCTGGCCGTCTCCTAGGTTTCATCGTGTCTAAGGACGGTATCACTCTTGACCCTTTGAAAGTTCAAGCCATTCTTGAACTCCCCATCCCGCGTACCCTCCGCCAGCTCCAAAGCCTCCAAGGCAAAGCTAATTTTCTTCGTCGGTTCGTCCCTGACTACGCCACCACCGCACACGGGTTCCTTAGACTCCTACGCTCTCACATCCCATTTGTTTGGGATACCTATGCTCACGAGTCTTTCGATGCCCTCAAGCAGGCTCTCACATCTGCTCCCTTAATTCGCCCTCTCGACTTTAATCGGGACTTCATCCTATATATCTCTACTTCCACCTATTCGGTCGCTGGAGTCCTTATCCAAGAGGATGACCATGGCATTGAGCATGTGATCTACTATGTCAGTAAGAACCTTGTGGGACCCCCTGTCTCATACTCCTATGACGAGAAATTAGCACTGGCTGTTGTGTTCTCAGTCCAAAAACTTCGTCATTATATCCTCCTGCGCTCCACCAAGGTTGTGACAAATTCCAACCCTATGGCTTTCCTATTGAGTCGTTGTATCCTCACTGGAAAGTACGCCCGTTGGGTTGTTATTCTTCAGGAATTCGACCTTGAATTTGTCACCCCAAAAAGTAAGAAAGGCTTAGCCCTCGCTGAGCTCATTTCTGAATTACCTACCGGATCGCAAGACCCTCCCGTTAATGACGATTTCCCTGATGAACACCTGTTTGCCATTACTTCCAATGACCTGTGGTATGGCGATATTCTTACTTATTTGCGAACACAAAAGTTCGCCCTACACCTTGACCGTGAGGCTCGCCGACGTATCCGACACCAGGCCCCCCGATACCTTCTTATCGGTGACGACCTCTATCGTCGTGGGGTTGATACTGTCCTTCGTCGTTGCCTCACACACGCTGAAGCTGAACAGGTCCTTAATGCCTACCATAGCGGCGCTTGCGGTGGCCACCTCTCTGGTCTTGCTACTGCCCAAAAAGTTATGCGCGCCGGGTATTTTTGGCCTTCCCTCTTCAGTGATTGCATTGAGGCAGTCAAACACTGTCCCAGTTGCCAACATTTCGCCCCTAAGGCGAGAGCTCCACCAGCTCCCCTCCATCCGGTCGTCTCCACTGGTCCCTTTTGTAAATGGGCCATCGAATTTATGGAATGTCGCCCGCCATCCTCTGGTAGCCACAAGTATATCATCGTGGCGGTCGACTATTTCACCAAATGGGCCGAGGCCATGCCAACGTTCAACAACACGGCAGCTACCGCGGCCCTCTTTTTCTTTAACCATGTTATAGCTCGCTTCGGGGTTCCCAAGCAACTGTTCTCTGATCATGGTAGACATTTTGAAGATGAGATATGGCGTGAGCTATCCTCACTGTTGGGTTTTGAGCACCAATATTCCTCCTCCTATTACCCCTAAGGTAATGGCCAAGTTGAAGCAGTCAACAAAACCCTCAAGACCATGCTTCAACGAACAGTGAATAAGCACAAAACCAACTGGCATCTCATGCTCTTTCCTGCCTTATGGGCCTATCGAACCTCTGTTAAAACCGCCACCGGGTTCACTCCTTTCCACCTCGTTTTTGGAGAGGAGGCAGTTCTACCGATCGAGTGTGAAATTCCTTCTCTGCAACTAGCCATTGAACTTCTCCCTGACACTCAACCGCTAGAACAACGACTTATCATGCTTGAGAGTGCCTCCGAAGACCGCCGTATTGCCTTGCAAACCATGGAAGCGGCCAAAAAACGCACCAAAGCTCAGTATGACCGAAAAGTCCAGCCTCGCACTTTTCACGAAGGCGACCTTGTTCTAGTCTATGATCAGGCCCATGATGTCCTGGGTCATGGGAAGTTTGACTCATTATGGCTAGGCCCTTACATCATTAGTAAGGATCTTGGCAAAGGGGCATACCTCTTAGAGGATTTTGAAGGTCATCCCCTTCCTAACCCTCGCAATGCACTCTATCTTAAGAAATATTACCCTTAACATTTCCCCTCGGAAATGCATGTTTTATTTTCTTTTAGATAGCCAGCATCTGTTGTTTCATTTTTCCTACTTCACCAGGACCCATTTCGTCCACGCGAAGTTACCTCACCTCCATTTAAAATCGAATTTCCTCACCTACGCCACTTGTACTGGGGGCACCATACTGCCCCCTTACTCGTCCATGTTCGTGACGATTTTCGTCATGAGTGCCCACCTTGTACTCATGTTTCCATGGTCCCCCATTAGGACCTTTACTGTGTGGCAGCACTATCATGTCGCCCTTGTTTAGAGCATCCAAGTTGAGTCATCACCGCATTCATGGAGTCTATCCTGCGTACCTTTGTACCCCACCATAACCCTCCTTCCGTTATTGCTTGGTTCCTCTCTTGTGTCGCATATCATGACCTTCAGCCCCTCTGTCCCCTATCCCTTCTGATATCATGTCAGTCACTGCCATTTCATTCATGCCCTTTATGCTCTAACAAGGGAATTCGTCCATTCGCCACCCCATCCTTTCCATTCCGCCTTCATCATTAGTGTCAGTCTGTCCGTCACTCTACTCTTTTCTCTCGTGCCTTAGTTGAGGATCTCTCATTGCCTCACCTATGGCGGACCCTCCTTCTGTCGACATCAGCTCATTCATTCCAGAAGCCAGGTCTAGAGGGCGGTGTACCTTGGTTCCAGCTTCCACTATTGTTCGGTGCCTCGAATCAGGCAAAGGGATCTCTTCTTCCCCTATTGACTTGATTGTTTCTCCAGCTCCTTTCAGCATGATCGAGATCCGTATACTCGATGGTTCAGTGATCCAGCCGCAGCTCTTGATGATTCCCGGGTGTGTGTGAGATGTCTCAGCCCTCATGAGGGGGTGGCCCTGCAGGTAGCCCCCCACATGCCCGGATGACCTCCTCCTTGCAGCCTTTGATGCCGCTCCAGATATTTGATGATGTTGGCCGTCGCCACTTGCAGCGCCTCTTTCGATTTGCATGTATCAGTCAGATTTTGTGAGCCCTTCCCCATTCACAAGGGGCATTTGGGTTGTATTTGTATCTCATGTACTCTGATATTATTGTATCAGTCCTGGCTGTTATCCCAGGCACAACATGTATGTGGGATTCCTTATTGTATTTTTATCTGGCTCATGATTATGTCAGCTGTACTTTATGGTTCGGTCCCTTGTTTACTGGACACACTATTCTTTTGTACTTTGTCTCGGCGGGCATAGGTATGCCTCCCCCGCCGCCTTCCGCACAGGTACCCTCTCATAAAAGAGACTTGTTGCACCTGCGAGTCTCGTCTCCTCCGGGTCTAGTCCTTCAGCACACTATCTACCTCACCTTTCTCTCTCTGACTTCCCTTTTGTTGTCTAGTGATCGAGTTCTTACAACGTACTTCGGTCATACGATTTGCTCCTGACACTCGCACGTTGGGGGGCAATCTGTTACACCATTTTTTGGTCATCTAACCTATTATCATTAGATGGACCAAAGTACACCATGTAAGACCAATTTTACCCTAAGTAAAATTGCCTTCACTATGTTAAAACAGGGAACCCCAAAAGGAAATATTAAACAAACCTATATTTGTTTGATTTTCCTCATGGAATAATTAATTAAACCATAATTTAATTATTATTCCCAGTCATGTTTAACCCAAAAACAAAGAAATTAATGAGATAAACCCTTAGTTATATTGTTATTTTCTAGGAATAATTATTTAAATCTTATTTAGATAATATTCCTTGTTAAATATGACCAAATCACCCACCATTAATCAAATAAATCATTATTTATTTGATTATCTCCCAACCACTTCCTTAAAAAGATAAATAAATCATTTATTTATTTATTTTTCATTAATCAAGGGATTTGACCCAAGTCAAACACCCTTTCCCTCCAACAAATAATAATAAAATATTCCATAGAGGTGGATCTAGATGTGATTAACATTATTTTAATCATGCACCAAGATCTAGAAGGACCCAATATTTTGTTATAAATAGGAGGGTTCCCCCCATCATTCTTCACCTTTTGTTGCCTATTAGATCACTCTGGATCTATACACTTGGTCTCATTTCTGCCATTTTTCTCCCATTGAGCTCTACCTTCTACATTGGGTTTTCTACATCTACAAGAGAGAGAAAGCTTAGATCTGAAGTGCTGAGGACTACAAAGAACCCATCCCATTGAGGAGATCTGGATACACCTTCTTGTTTCCTCCCAGGTGCCCTGTAATATAAAAATTCATTCAAAAATCGTGTTCTTGTCTTGTCTGTTGGATGCATGGAGCAAACTCTTTACTTTACTGCTTAATGTCTTTCCATTTATAGATCTGTTTTTTGCAGCATTTTAACTACTAATCGCAGATCTGAAGATGTTTGGCAGCCTTTATTGTTGTTAGGGCTATTAGTTATGCGTAGCTAAAGTGGTTCTTTTTCGTACACTTCGACGAAGAATACATACTAACAATGGTTGTGAGCCTTCCCTAGCCTTAGTCCACCTCATAACTGCACTGCACATGTGGCCACTAGCCTCCATAAGGACTGTGTTGTCGTCCATGATCTCCATGATATCTGCAATTACTCTCCACTCCCTCCATCATGTGTGCATTTAATGCACCAATTCCTCCATCACTTCATCATCATTTCTCCATGATATGGCATTTATTCCTCCACTATCTCCATCATATTCCTCATTATTTCTCTATGATCTCCACTCTTCCTTCATCAATAAGCTACTCCACTACTCCATAATGCTAATCCACTACCTAACTAACCCACATTCACAAAACAGAAGTTGATTTTATTCATCTATTGGGTTTATGGGTCCCTCCACCCTTTTATTTAATTAACTAAATAAGAAAAGTAAGAACTCTAATATTCCAATTAACTAATGGAAAATTTGGAATATTACAAAGAAAAAGGTAAGCACAGTAAGTTTGATAATCTATGGAAAGGTCCATATGTATAAATTTATAAAAAAAATAATGTATTTCCAGATTCTCCTGATCTAACAATTTAATCTTATGTTAAATACATAATCCTTCCACTTAATTATTTGTGGAAATTAAATTGCCAATTGCAAACATATGAAGAAAAATCAATCGTACATAACAAGATGTTTTACCGAAAAATCTTAAAGCTAAAAACCCCAACTATCATATATTATGTATATCAATGGAACATGTAACAATATCATACAAATCTCAGCTCATATAGCTCTCAGTACAATCTACAATCGTCAACCACTTTCATGCATAAATTGGCATATCTATGCACCAATCTCTTGCCTCCTGACAACCTGCCTCCACTGCGCAATCCCTGCTAAAGAAGATCCCTGAATGAATTCAATCTTGCCATGCCTTGAATACACAATCCTCATTGACATCTCCAATGTCTGTGTAGATGCATTCAATCCATCACTATAGTCACAACTGATAGTCAAACACACCCTTTCACCTATCTCTCCACTGGGTCCCCACTAGATCTGACATGCAAGTAGTTAACTGCTGTATTTCTTCAGTTTCAAGTAAGACACTACTTGTGAATTAATTAAATAATTAATTCACTCGTCTTTCACTAGTGTATCTTTAGTTACAACTAGCACAACTGAGTTTAACTCACTTAACTGAGTTAAACTAAATAACAACTCTCATAACTACTCTTCCAACTCTGTTACAACTTTCCACAATGAGTTATAATGAAGTCCTCCATGCGTGAGTCACCAACCAACCTAGGAATTGTGTAATTCCTTCAACCCACTGATGTTCCACATCTGTTCACTGAAATCAAGTGCTCCAAGAGAATAAGCTACTATTTATTGTCTGATTATTATTAAGGGCTAATAATAATCGACATGCATTATATTTTTAGATTAGAGATATATAAATAGACTTCGCCCATCTTCTAAAAATATAACTTCATCCAAAGATAGAATTTTCTCAACCATCTAGAATCATCATCCTGTTAATTTTAGAATATGCTCACCATTCTAAAAATAGACATACACCTAAAAATAGCCTGTGGGCCCCACCTAGTGAAGGTGCTTAATTTTCACTAGGCTCATCATCTTGTTGAATCTCAACACTCCCTCTCAACAAGATAGGGATTATCCTTCACCTCGATCTTGTCTCTATGGTATTCCAATTTTCTCCTGGTGAGCACCTTCGTCAGAACATCTGCATCCTAATCTTCCGTAGGAATGTACTGAAGCAACATGATCTTCCGCTAAACACAATCTCTGATATGATGATACCAGATATCTATATGCTTAGATCTATCATGAAACAAAGTATTAATCGAGAGTTTAATGCAACTCTGATTTTCACAATGAATCACTGTAGGATCTAAATGAAAACCGAACAAACCGACCAGGATCTTCCTCATCCAGATAGCCTGACATGCAGCTTAACTTGCTACCATTTATTCCACTTCCACTAAAATGAGTGCCACAGATCTATGTTCCCTATTATACCAAGAAAAAATTGTAGATCCAATACTGAAAACCCCTCTTGATGTGCTCTTTCTGTCTGTTGGACTACCTACCCAATCTACATTCGTGAAGCCATGCAACTTCACCTCATCCATCTATCTGTACCATAAGACATACTCAGATATGCCCCTGAGATATCTCAGGACATGCTTGCTCACCTTCCAAAAGATCTTGGTAGGCTTAACCATCGCTTGACTAAGCTGGTTCACTGCATAGCATATGTCCGGTCTTGTATTAACTAAATACATGAGTGAACCCACCAACTGTTGATAGATAGTAGCATCCGCTACCTCTACCAATGTAGCATCCTCTTTCTTCCAATTTCCTGGAAGAGGAGTATCCATGGGTTTGCAGTCCTCCATGTGAAACTTACCAAGTATCTCCTGAGCATACTTGCCTTGAGACACAAACAGTTCACCTTCTCGCTGCCATATTTCCAATCCAAGGAAATAATGAAGGAATCACATCCTTCATCTCGAACTCCTTTGCAAGGTCCTCCTTACATGAGTGTATCAGCTGCTCATCACCAGTTAGTATTAAATCATCAACATAAATAACAATGATTAAAATCTTACCCTCCACCACAATCTGATATAGGTTTGCATCCACCTCACTCTTGGTGAAGCCAATTCGAGTGAAATAGTTTTTGATCCGAGTGTACCAAGCATGGGGTGCTTACTTCAGCCCATAAAATTATTTGTCTTCACACATGCGACTCATTGCTGAAGATCTCAAATCCTTCAGGTTGCTCAATGTACACTTCTTCCTCAATGATCCCATTAAGGAACGCAGTCTTCACATCCATCTGATGAATTTTCCAAGCCATCTGTTCTGAGAGAGAAAGGATGGTCCTCATGGAAGAATACCGTGTGACATGTGAAAAGGTTTCTTCATAATCAATCCCCTCTATCTGTGAGAATCCCCAGGAAAAAAATCTTTCCTTATAATTCTCAACACTCCCATTAGTAGCTTGCTTTACCTTGTAGATCCATCTTGAACCTATCACTAATTTACCAACTGGCCTTGGAACAATCTCCCAAGCACTTTTTCTGACAATGGAGTCATACTCCTCCACCATGGCATCTACTCGTGTGGGCTCCTGCACTGCTTCCTCAAAGGAAGCTGGATTTGTCACGATACACTTGCTCATGACAGCCATGTATCCAGTGAATCGGTCAGGTGACTGTCTCTATCTGCGCTGTGAAGTAGGGACTCCTACATTCTCTACCGCATCAAGCTTCAGCCTCTCAGCTTCTTTGGTACACTTTTTTCATGTTCTTATGTTTGGTTCTGCATGAGTGGACTCCTCCACTCCATGAATCTCCTCCTGTGGCTGATCCACATCTAGAGGCTTATGTTTGGGAACCAGAAGTTCCTCCTATGCATGCAAGTGTAGCTCCCTCTCAAGCGACAACTTCATGGCTTTCTCCTCATTCAATTTTATATCCCGTCGCACCACAGTCATCCAATTGTTTGGAAAATACACACGATAATTATGGGGTGTTTCTGTGTACCCAAAAAATATCCAACTTCTACAGTCGGCTCCAGCTTCTTCCTGGCGTTCTTGGTCACATTAACATAAATAGATGAGCCAAAAATATTTAAATGAGAAACATCTGGCTTGTTACCAGTAAAAGATTCTTCATGTGTACTCATGCCAAGTACTCTATGAGGACAACGGTTTTGAACATAAACCGCAGTGTTGCATGCTTCGACCCACAAGTGCATTGGTAGGCCCTGATCATGCAGCATAGCTCGTGCAACACCCACGATCGTTCTACTCTTCCTCTTCATGACCCCATTCTGCTGTGGGTTATGAGGCACTATGACTTCTCTTTGAATTCCTTCTTTGCTACATAAGTCTTTGAATTCATTCGAGATATATTCACCACCATTATCGCTCTGCATAGCCTTCACTTGCTTCCCTGACTCCTTCTCCACCAATGCTTTAAACTCACAGAACTTTGATAATGTTTGATCCTTCTTCTGCATGAAGAAGATCCAGCATCTACGAAATAGTCATCAACAAAAATAACATAATATTTTTGTTTTGCAGTTGAAGCAACAGAGAATGGTCCACACACGTCTGTGTGAATTCTCTCCAGGATCACCAAGGTACGGTTTTCCTTTCCATGAAAGGTGGTCTTCACAAACTTACCCATAGTAAATCCCTTGCACTGATCTAACTGCACAAGTGTACCCTTGGGAATTTCAGTAGAAATATGCTACAAAATATTCAGGGCGCCATGGTGAATATGGCCCAATCTCCTGTGCCATAATTCACCCTCATCCCAGCTCACCAATTCTTCTTCTTTTCCCACCATTACAGTGCATCCATCTACCTCTAGCTTGTAGAGATTTTTGACTCGAATCCCTATCCTCTTGGTTTGAACCATTGTTTTGTGTCGCAGGAAATATTTTCCCTCACTAAAAACAATGTCATAACTTCTATCATCCAACATCGTGACTGAGACCAAGTTCTTCTTCAGACATGGAACATGCATAACATATTTCAACAGAAATGGTTTACCTGACTCCCTCTCAAAGGTAATGGTTCCAATTCCGATCGCACTGTATCGCCCATCATCGCCCATATCTATATGCATTTGGATATCTTTCTCCTCCAAGTCACTGAACAACTCCTTATCTCCCGTCATGTGGAAGGAAGCACCACTATCAAGATACCACATCGATCCCATTCTACTTGAAACCAAGCATGCGATCAAAGAGAAATCAAGTTCAAATTGTGAGGTAAGGGCCTCACCAGCTGCAACTCCAGCAGCCTTCTTGTTCTTATTTTTCTGTGGGCAGTTAGTGGCGAGATGCCCATGTTGGTGACAGTGAAAACACTTCACCTTGGACACATCGAGCTTCTTGCCTTTAACCTCGGATTTTGGATGGGATTTCTTCCCCTTCCCTTTCCTCACTTTGGTAGCCAAAACACAATCCTCTTCATCATCATGTTTTGATGAAGAGCCATCCCTGATACTTCATCTTATCTCCTCTTGCACTAGATCCGACCAAAGTCGCTCCCAATCCGGCAGTTTCTCCCTCCCATTGACAGAGTCTTGATAGCTGTGCAAACTCTTTGGAAGTCTAAGGAGAGCCAAGATCACCAAGTCATCATCAGCAACTGTAATTCCCACACTCCCCAGCTCATCCCTACATTGGACAAACTTCGTGAGATACTTTGGAATATTTTCACCCTTCTCCATTTTGATTTTTCTGAGTTTATCTTTTAGCGCCAACTTCATATGGTTGTTGCTGCTTTGGAAAAGATCTGTTAAAGCCTTCCACATTGAAAATGGAGTGGCTTTCCCATGAAGGCTTGACACAATATGGTCTTTCACACCTTCCAACATAATTCTTCTTGTCTTCGCTACTTTCTTTTTCCAGGCATAAAGTAATGCAGCATCCGTCGAAGTGGGCATAGGAACATCACTATCGATGAAATCCTTCAGACCATTATCTTCAAGCACCGCCTCCATCATGTCCTTCCAAGCATGTAGTTAGAGCTTCCCTCGAGTGCATAATCCAACCGTAACCCATTGAAATCCATTTCAATATTAAATCAACTGTCGCACCAAGAAATTCTTGCAACAAATTCGAATTGTCCCACCAGCACAAAACTCAACATCGCTTCAATATTGCAATCTTCAGTGATTAACACTGCTCCGATACCATGTAGAAATTTATAAACACAATAATGTATTTCCAGATTCTCTTGATCTAACAATTTAATCCTATGTTAAATACATAATCCTTCCACTTAATTCTTTGTGGAAATTAAATTGCCAATTGCAAACATATGAAGAAAAATCAATCGCACATAACAAGATGTTTTATCGGGAAAGCTTAAAGCTAAAGTCCCCAACTATCATATATTATGTATATCAATGGAACATGTAACAATATCATACAAATCTCAGCTCATAGAGCTCTCAGTACAATATACAATCTTCACCCACTGTCATGCAGAAATTTTCATATCTGTGCACCAATTTCTTGCCTCCTGACAGCTTGCCTCCACTACGCAATCCCTGCTGAAAAAGATCCCTGAATGAATTTGATCTTTCCTTGCCTTGACTGTGCAATCCTCATTTGAATCTCCAATATTTGTATAGATGCATTGAATGCATCACTATAGTCACAACTGATAGTCAAACACACCCTTTCACCTATCTCTCCACTGGGTCTCCACTAGATCTGACATGCAAGTAGTTAACTGCTGTATTTCTTCAGTTGCAAGTAAGACACTACTTGTGAATTAATCAAATAATTAATTCACTCATCTTTCACTAGTGTATATTTAGTTACAACTAGCACAACTAAGTTTAACTCACTTAACTGAGTTAAACTAAATAACAAATCCCATAAATACTCTTCCAACTCTGTTACAACTTGCCACAATCAGTTATAACGAAGTCCTCCATGCATGAGTCACCAACCAAGCTAGAAATTTTGTAATTCCTTCAACCCACTGATGTGCCACATATTTTCATTGAAATCAAGTGCTCCAAGAGAATAAGTTACTATTTATTGTCTGATTATTATTAAGGGCTAATAATAATCGACATGCATTCTATTTTTATATTAGCGATCTATAAATAGACTTCACCCATCTTCTAAAAATATAAATTCATCCAAAGATAGAATTTTCTCAACCATATAGAATCAACATCCTGTTAATTTTAGAATATGCTCACCATTCTAAAAATAGACATACACCTAAGAATAGCCTGCAGGCCCCACCTAGTGAAGGTATTTAATTTTCACTAGGCTCATCATCTTGTTGAATCTCAACACCATACAAGATCACAAAATTCAGAGGTAATAAGGCATTCTTGTTAGAAGATCTTGATGGGCAGGAAATTCTGGGAGGACCGATGAATGGTAGGTTCCTCAAACACTACCTTACCTAAGTTTAAAGAAAAAGGTTCAATTTCATTGTAAATATCACTTTTTATTTTTTGTCAAGAATAAGAAGCTATTGCAAAATTTTGAAGCCCGAGGAGAAGGCCATGAGAATTCTATGATCAGCTGATGTTTTTCTTTCAAAAAATTTCAAAAAATTCAGTCAGTTTTTTAGTTCATCGAAGTTATTTCAGTTTCCAGTTTTGACTCCATTCCCCAATGGATAAGGCTACCTGATCTACGGTGTTCTTGACACCTCCTGAAGGAGTTTCCATCCCCAGTTGCATCCAATGTTAGTGTCGAATATTTGGTGATCAATATGTACTCTTTTAAATTTGTCTAGTAGTAGTCCTAGGTAAAAATTTTACATTTCCAAGTCAGTTTTCAAATAGAATTTTGATCATTGGATATGTCTAGGGTTTTAAACATGGAAAATTTTAGGGGCTAATATTCGCAGGTGGGCTAATTTTCCATGGTTTTTCCAAAAAAAATATTCGCCAATTTCCCTTTTTTTTATAAAAGTGATTCGCCCAAATTTTACAATATAAAATTATTTTACCTTAAAAATCGCCAACATTATATAGACAATATATATAATATCATTATAAATTTGAATAATTTTACAAATACATCAATAAAATTTTTATATTTTTCACTTTAGGGACTAGTGAGATTCACCAATTTTTTAAACTTCAAAATAATTTTCCATCCTTAAAATTTTCCCTGGTTTTAAAAGCTACTCCCTTCAATTTTTTCATGGTTATTTTAATTTTATGAGCCACGTCTTCATTATCATTTAGAGTCTTAGGTCAAGTCATCATGTTTTCACCTAGGTCAATGTCTAGGTGTGTTTCATTTCGCCACCATAAAAGTCCAAAATCTGTCATAAAGAAGGAAACAAAAGGATCATTCACTTCCATTATACAAAGTTATCTTTAAAAGGGAGTTAGCTTAGGTATATGAATAAAAAAAAGAGACAATTTGTCTTCTTTCAAAATCTTGTTGCATTGTCAAAATATTCACAAATCAAAGTGTTCCTAAAAAATTTCATGTTTTTACTAAATGAAAAAAAAGGTGTTTTATTGATGTTATAAAAGGGAAAAAGTGATTTCTTTAACTAATTTTTATTCTCTTGCTTGATAAAGTGCATCTCTCACCTTCATAATACCCTACCATTGCCAAAGGTGGAAGAAAAATGGAAAAAATTGCAAGAAAATCTAATCTGCTACTCTTCTGGAGGCTTTGCAACGTTTATGAAGAAGCAGCGCGAAATTTCTGGGTATTGGCGCTATGCTTCTGGGGAAACGCTACGTTTCTGCAAATACTGCTACGTTTTCTGTTTTCAATCTTCAAATCAGCTTCTCAAGCCTCAAAACCAGTGTGCGAACCTTCTGTAGCCTCCAAAATCAGTAAGTGGCTACCTTAACTGCCTTCTTCAACTTAATTCATAAGTATATGAGTGTTTTTTATCCTTAGGGTTTTTCTCTCCTATGTTTTAGGGTTTCTCCTTTCTTGGTTTGTTTTAGCCATTGGAGACCATTTTTCCCATCATATAAACCTTCACTCATCCTTCACAAACCCTACCACAACACCTCCTATTACTCACAGTCCCCTTTACCCTTGTTTCCATCAAAACCCTAAGTCCCCACTTCATTTTCACAGCAAAATTGGAAAATTCCTGTGTTTTCCCATTTTGATCCACTTCCCCATACCTATTTCAATAAATTCCACCTGTATCCTCAAGCTAAAAAATTACCCTACTGCCTCAATTTTTGGGGGAATTTTCCTCAACCTCCTTATACCTCATCACAACCCATAAGGCTATCCTATCCATATCCCCTATTTTCCCAAATTCACCATCCCTACCCACTCATTTCATCTAGGAGGGTTTCATCCTATTCACAACTACTATGGAGAGTGAAAAGAAATCTCACAAGGGAGGCGACCATTCTATATTTGAGCCATCCACATTGCAAGAACTTAATTCCTTCCCATATGCCAAGAGATGTTTTGAAAACACTAGATTTCTGAGATTTTGTGAGAAGATCATGGAGGTGGGATGTCATGCCCCATTGACTACCCTTTTTGCCACTAACTTCAACAGAGACAAGGCCACCACAGGAGGCATTGAATTCACTCTATCAACAGAGTCCATCACTTCAAAAACAAGGATTCCAAATGAAGGAGAAATCTGGTTCAAGGCCATGGAATTGGACCTTGAAAACTACCCAATGTTCCTAAAACCTCATTGCAAAGATGAACCTAAACATGTTTTCCCTTTCATGCATTTAGTTGATAAGTATGCCCCATTAATGAAGCTGATCATGAAATATTTTACATGCGAGGCAATATTTTCAAGACTGTACCAATACCATGTAAGGTTACTAATGCACTTCACAACTACCAAATCACTCAATTTGTCAAACTATCTATTCAGGAGTTTGGTCAAGTAGGCGGAAAAAGTACAAATCAAAGGTACAAATCCTCATCCCAGTATATTTCACCATGGTTTGGTTAAGATGATTATTTTTAACCAGCTCTCAGCAAACAATATGACCTGATATGTTTTCATGGAGAAAGTATCATCAACTCCTACTACTTGTCCACCCATTGTTCATACCACAACATCAGTACATCCAAAGGAGGTTGGCCCTTCTAGTAGGCAGCATCAGATTTCAAAGGCACCTAGGGTTGAGATCACTCAAACCTATGAGAAGGGAAAGAGAATGGTTTTTTCTCCTAATACCACCAAAGGTGTATTGGCATCTGAAACTACACTTGAGCAAATAAAAACAATGGATCAACCACCTAGTCATGATGGTGAGTCACCGTTGCAGCACCATGATGAACAATCACTCTTAGAAGTTGACATGACAGAACAAGTGAATGATAAGTCATCTGAGGAAATCATAAAGGATAAATTTGAGGAAATAACATAGTTGAGGGAGGTTTTCTCAATTTCAAATTCTCAGATCACATTCCTACAACAAGAGAATCTTTAGTTAAAGGTGAAACTTCTCTTCCAAGACAAGCCAAAGGTACATGTTGATGCAGATAACAGAAAGGGAGAAGAAATAATAGATGATGATCAACTGGAGGATGCAGAAGATGGAACAAAAAGAGGAAGACCAAGAATAAGAGGCCTCAAGAAGGCGCTTTATAGAGAAAGAGAATCATCAACTCCTAGATCAGGTTGGCAGACTTTTGATGAACTAATTCTTGATGAAATCAATCAAGATAGAAATTATTGGCTTGATAGGGTCAATGGACACCTTGATAAGCTGCTGAAGAAATCTTAAAATAACAATAACCTCCAGAGACATATGTCCAATCACTATTGCGCCAGGAACAAAATTTCCCAAATCAGGCTTAAACAAGTGAAGAAAAATATTAAAGAAGCTCAAATGAAGCTCAAGGAGAAAGACAAATTATACCTCCTTCTTGAGGCATCCATGGATGTTCATCATATCCTCCACAAGTGTTATAGAACAAATTTTGGTCAATTTTGAGCACTTTTTGTATTTTGATATTTTTGCAAAAATCTAGAATTTTTGTCTCCATAGAAGCGTCGCGCCGAGGCACAACGCTTTCTCTCAGAGCTTCCAAATCAACATTTTTTAATATGGATGGGTGCATATTGACTAGTACATGCCATTTCTAGACTTGGTTTTCCATGAAAAGCTCTGGTTTTGAAGAAAAATGCAAAAAATTGCCTCATTTTTCTGCCAATGTTTTTGACTAGGCGCAGCGCTTCTGGAGTGAGGTTGGGAAAAAACCACTTTTGTAGGTCTTCCTATTGGTGTTTTCTAAAAATTCAAGGTGCTTTGGAAACTAGAATCACAAGGTTACTTATTCAAACTTTCAGATTTTCATTTGGATGCTCCTAAGTGGGTCAAAATCACCCTTGAACAGGCGCAACGCTTCTAACAGAAAGGCATGACGTTTCTGCATAGGATTCCTTACAGACATCTGTCATGCCCATAAAAATCCAGAAATTTGATGCTAGTTGTCCCATGAGGTGTCATTTGGTGTGTTTGAGTTTATTTTTTCCTCTATGATGAGGAAACATGTAATTTAATGGAGGAGACACACACTCCTAGTCTTTAGCTAAATTTCGGAGATAAGTTTCTAACTTCCCTAGATTCTAGGAAGTGACCCATCTGGCGTAATTATGATTATTTTTGGATAGGATTTCGACCCTATGAGGCATCAGGAACTATATTTTCTAATATTGGTCCACCTCAAGTCTTTTTAGAGGTTGGATAGTTGTTATTTGCAGTGGAGCTATTGTACAAGATTTTGTTAATGAAATCAAAGACAGTGTTGTAGACATAGTGTTGAGACTCAAGTGGTATATCTTTGAGTATTTTTTTTCTCTATAAACTCATCATGTTTAATTTTATGTTACTCATATTTTATTTGTATACTTATTTATGCTAATTATTATCAGTTTATTGACTGGAATCATGCTTTTCATTCTCTGTTTTTTATAATATTTTCATGAAATTATCTCTACACTTCTCATGAATGAATTCAGTTTAATACTCATTCTGACTCTCTCTCAGTTCACTCTATACACAATGAAAAATCAAGAATTATTCTTATCTTACCTACTTGAACTCACCCTTACCTCTGCAATCTAACCTGTTATCACAAAATTGATCTTGATTGGCTACTCATCAATCAACTCAATGTAACTCTTTCAAACCATTTCTAACTGAAGATTAGCCTCTTCAGTTTGAGAGGGCTCTCTCAAAGGGAATTTATGATTTTTGATAAAAATAATACTAGATGGCTAACTCTATGAACTGTGACTTGGTTTTTTATGATTGCAGGTTGAAAAATGAAGGCTTGCTACCATTGGGCTATGAAGTCTACATCAGTATTCGTAGTGACAATAATTCTTCACATGGAAGCTGAGGCAGATAGAGGTTTTTAATAAAGATGATTCATACACACAATATAAGGAAAACACAGTAATTTCACCCCTAAAGGAAGTCAAAGCATGACAACATGAATTTTTATTAGACATAAAGATACAAAGAAACAACACATTAAACACCTCATAAGAATCTCAGGTCCGGAAGTAGAATGTCACTGTATATTACTGATAATGGAAAAAAAATACAAGCAACAATTTGGTGCAATATTCTCCAACCTTTTTCTCTTCAATGTTCAGTCTATAAATAGACATTATTTACAATGTAAATGATCTGCCCATCTGACTAGATCTTTGAATTCTAACTTTGACACCTATCATAACTGAAACTACTTACTTGAAACAGAAAAAAGGACAACTATCCTTTAAGAAATCATACTCATAATAGGACTATATCTCCTATTTATTACATTCGTTTTTTCTAACAGTGAAACAATTACATAATAGATATCACATGTTCAAGAGACAATTCACCATCACTTTACATATTTAAAATACCCCTAGATCTAGGGAACACAACCCTACTTTTCAGGAATGGATAATCTTCACTTTAATCATTGTTCTACTTATTGAAATGGATGTGTGACACTCATTTTGAGTAATGAGTATTTACTGATATGGCCCACTGACAAGATGGAGGTCTCCAAATGGCTAGTGTGCTATTGGAATGCTCAAAAATATTCACAAAGGCCTCTCACTATGAAACATGGCAGTTTAGGCAGTTTTGTAGCGAGTTTTTGTAACGTATGAAATCCTTCCTTTTCACCTATCTCCTTGCCACCTTTGCTATTCAAACACCTTTAATATGCCAAAAAATATTGCAAACAATCAATTTCCCTCCATAGTACTTGACAAAATTGATTTTTAAAGAAAATTTTCATATTCAGAATTTTCGTAGCGTTTTTTTGGCTTCAAGACGAAGCATGCTATGAAACTATCTAAAAAAACCAAAATTTGTTGTTTTTGTAACTGTCTTGAAAAATTGATCTTTAGATGCAAAATTTAGGTTCTCTGCAAGTTATGAACCTCATCAAACTTGTTTCAGCTCAATTTTTCACTCTTTAGGAGTTTCTCTTCATTTACAATTAATTGGCTTATGGGTTCTTCAACCACTCTCATATTCAGGCCTTTCTTCTCTAGCTCAACTTGGATCAAATCCAACTGCTCCTGGAGGTCTTCCACTTGATCTTTTAATTCTCTGTTTTTGGATTGTAAGTGTAAGTTCATCCTCCTAATATGTTTGACCTCCCCTCTTAATGACCGAGTCCATTTCAGCAACATTTCTGTATTGTCCAAATATTTTGAAACACTTGAGACTTTTTCATCCCATATTTTCCTCATCTGTTCAAATTGAACCTTCTCAGATCTATGCTTATTTGTCTCTAGCTTCAAAACTAATATCTATTTACCTGCTTCCTTCAACTGCTCTTTGAGGGATTCTATTTTTTATTTTTCAATTATTTTTTGTTTGCCCTTTCTCTGCCTGATAACCAATTCTTCCTTTGCTGATGGAGACAAATCTATGATTCTTGTTGGCTGAGTAACTTCATTGATTTTCTCATTATTTTTTCTTTATATGGCCTTCTTTGCATGTATTTTCATTGGCTTCCTTGGCTGAGATATAAAACCAGCATCATCACCTGCAAAATATAGTTTCTTAGCAGTCTTACCTTTCTTCAGCTTTCTTCCACCATCTTCAATGTCTTCAGCTTGCATTATTGGTGATTCTTCAATGTCAATTGCATGAAGGATATCCTTCAGATATCCTTTAGCCAATGTCTGGCTTCTAGTGATCCTCTTGTTGCCTTGTTTGTTGACTGTATGCTTATGTTTTGTAGGTGTTGCTTGAGAGGTGTTAGTCTCTTACAGAGGTTCTACTCCCATGTCCACTGGTTCTCCAGGAGATGATCTTTTTTCTTCTTCAACTTCTTCTCCTACAACTGGTGATGAAGTAATTCTAGGTTTTGAGGTTTTCTTTGGAGTGGCCATATCAATTTCATAACCACTCATAAACAAGAAAGAAATCCAATCTCTGTCTAACCTTCTCAATTCTTCCAACACTAAAAACTTAATTAGACCATGATGAAAAAGAGATGTCTCATTTCCCTCTGTCTTGATTTGAACCTTATATAACATTTTCCCTAGACTTTTGTATAAATATAAAGGTAAGTCAAGTGACCTCTAACCTACAAAATGCAGAATAAGTATGAGATGGTATGTTAGGTCCCTATATTACTAGTATAGTCCCTTATTGTTGTTAGTGTAACCCCATTATTGTTATTATTGTACCCTTGTAACCCCCATATTATTATTATTGTGCCCTTAAATTATTATTGTTAGGTCAGCTAGGATTACATTGTGGCCCCATGGACTCCTATATGTAGAAAGGAGGTTTTGTAATTTGAATCATCCAAGAATTGTTCATTCATGTAATGTATTGGAGATTTCCCCCTCGAAGTGGCTTATTTCTAAGGCATTGATATCTCTTTTCTTCTCTTTTTGGAGCTAGTTTCACAACATTTGGTATCAGAGCTTTGAGATTCCAGGGTTTTGCTACTCCAAACAGGTCATCGTGGAATTTTCACTATAACGTTTTTTCTACGAAGGGTCAGAATCTGAAATTTTTAGAGCGCGAAGCCAAAAGTCTAAGGAACATCATTGCAAAATTTTAGAGCTTGGTTTGCAATATTTTCGGAGATATGATCTGTGCAAGTTAGGTCATTTTGCAGGCTCCTGAATTTAACCTAAACAGGTCATCGTGGTATTTTCGTAATAACCTTTTTTCTACGAAGGTTCAGAAGCTGAAATTTTTAGAGTGCGAAGGCACAATCCTAAGGAACATCATCACACAATTTCAGATATTGGTTCGCAATATTTTCGGAGATATGATCTATGGAAGTTAGGGCTTTTTGAGGCTTCTGAATTTCATCTCAAAGAGGTGATTGTGGGAAAATCTTCATAGCTCTCTCTTCGAGCATCAGATTGGAATGCTGTAAAAATGGCCACAAGTACACAGACTTTAGTTTTTGTTCTATCAATTTCAAAGCCAAAGGAGGAAAAAATGTCACATGGCAAGTCATACAAGTTAACTCTACTAAACCAGTCCAAAATTTGGTATTGTGGGAGATTGGACATAACTTTGCCTTGAAGAATCCAAATCATATCAAACTTGTGGCATTTGAAAGAAGCTTCAAAGGGCTACTACAGGGCTGAATTTCAAATATTGAGAATCCAAAATTATAGATATAATTCATTTTCAATATCGAGCTCCTCAAAAGCAAGTAAAAGGTGTGTATTTTTTTTTTCCGAATTGCATAAGTCTTGTTTGAATAATCAAGTTGAATTGATTACAAGGGCATATTGTAGAATAGATATCAGTATTGGATTCTAAAATGGCCCCTAAAAAGAATTCAACACCCATTAATCCTTTAGAAAGCTCTACTATGACTCATGAAGATGAAGAATGGCAACATGACATATCAAAATTACAAGAGCAAGTGCAACAAATTTCGCTCTCGCAAAGAGAAACAAAAAATGACATGGAAGTTTTGAAGAAAGGTGTGGAAACTAAGATGGATTGTTTGAAGAAGGGCGTGGAATATAACATGGATGGTTTGAAGAATGGCATAGATGGCATGGAATCTAAGATAGATGGCATGGAAGCTGGCATGGAATCTAAGATGGATGACATGGAAGCTAAGATCGATGAGAAAATGGAAAACATGAAGAATGATATAAAAGTAGACATGGAAGGTTTGACAAAGTTGATACAAGAAATGTTTCCTAATGGTGAAAAGATAGTAGAGGAAACTCATGATGAGAACAAAATAAATGTTAATCGTGATTTCATAAACTCTACTGTTGGAGGGAAGAACCACCATATTTCAAAAATGGATATGAGGAAGTTTGATGGAAAGGATCCTGTAACATGGATACTACAGATGGAGCAATATTTTGATCTCCATAATGTGAAAAACACACAAAAGGTATGCATTTCAACTTTACATTTAGAACAAAATACATTTGTATGGTATGGATGGCTTTGCTCTCGTAAAAGAATTGTCACTTGGTCAATTTTTATGGAGGAAATGATAGCACATTATGAGGATACAAAGAGCAACACCTTCTTTAGCCAATTGATAAATCTTAAACAAAAGGGTTTAATGGGGGAGCACATTGAGAACTTCCAAAAATTGAATATAAGGGTAACTGATATTCCAGAGGAACACAGGATTGATCTCTTCATAGGTACTTTAAAGGATAACATCCAACATGAAGTTCATGTTTTGGAACCTAATTCATTGGAGAAGGCATTGAGGTTGGCAAGAAAAATTGAATGTAAAATTATGGCGACAAGGAAGCCTACCACTCACTTCTATAAAGAAGGAAGTGTTGCTACGCCTAGATTTCCACAACCTACAAGGTTGACACCACAAAAATTGGAAGAAAAAATAGCAAAAGGGATTTGCTACAGTTGTGATAGCAAATACACTAAAGGTCATAAGTGTGCTGAGAAGAAATTATTTTACATAGATTGTGAAGAGGAAGAAGAAAATGAAGCATATACACCAGGAACCATCCCTAGAAGAGGAAGAAATGAATCCGACCATATCATGTAATGCCCTGGCAGGAATTACCACTCCTAAAACTCTCAAGATAGAAGGACATATCAAGAAGAAAAAGGTAATAGTGTTGATTGATTCAGGTAGCACCCATAATTTTATTCATTGTAAGGTAGCCAAGGAATTAAATTGTTTCCTATACCCAGCACCAGAATGTCAAGTGATGGTTGCAAATGGAGGAATTATAAATTTCTCTAGAAAATTCCATAATATCAAGCTAACCATGGGGGAATATGTATTGACTAGTCCAATGCTTTCCATTCCTATGGGAGGTGCTGATGTTGTACTAGGAGTACAATGGTTACAATCTTTGGGGATGGTAGCTTTTAATTTTCAAGAACTTTTCTTGAAATTTTGTTCAGAAGGAAAGGAAGTTGAATTACGGGGTATTGCAGGGAAGCCGAGAAAGATAATAAGCTCTAATGTCATGACAAAGCTTCTAAAGAAAGAACAACGAGTTATAATTTCACAATTATGCTCACTAGAAGTTCCAACATCAAAATCATCTATTTTTGCAGATCTCCAAAAAGTCTTGGACAATCATTCCAAGGTTTTTGAAACTCCAAAAGGACTCCCACCTATTCGTGATCATGATCATGCTATTCATTTGATTCCAGGAAGTGTTCCTCCAAACATCAGGCCTTATAGATATCATTATGTCCAAAAGAGCGAAATTGAACGTATGATTGCAGAAATGTTAGAGGCGGGTATAATTCAACCTAGTCAAAGTTCTTTCTCTGCTCCTGTAGTATTGGTACACAAGAAGGATGGATCATGGCGAATGTGTCCGGATTATAGGGAGCTCAATAAGCTCACCATTAAAGATAAATTTCCATTCCTGTGATTGATGAATTATTGGATGAATTACATGGAGCAATTTATTTTACCAAGTTGGATCTTCATTCAGGATATCATCAAATTAGAATGAAGACTGAAGATATTCCAAAAACAGCATTTCAAACTCATGAGGGTCATTATGAATTTTTGGTCATGCCTTTTGGCCTTACAAATGCACCTTCTACATTTCAAGGGTTGATGAATTCCATTTTCAAACCCTTCCTTAGAAAATTTGTGCTAGTATTTTTTGATGATATACTAATCTACAGCAGGTCTTGGAAGGATCATGTTAAACATGTTGACATGGTGCTCAAACTATTGCAGGAGAAACAATTATATGCAAAAACATCCAAATGTTTCTTTGGAGTACAAGAGGTGGAATATCTGGGTCATATTGTATCTCACGAGGGTGTTAAGGTAGACCCTAACAAAATTAAAGCCATTAAGGAATGGAAATTCCCCATAACCATAAAGCAGTTTCGAGGATTTCTCGGGTTAACAGGGTATTATCGAAAGTTTATTAAGAATTATGGGAGAATAGCAGCACCTCTAACAACATTATTGAAGAAAGATGCATTTTCATGGACTCCTGAAGCAACTAAGGCCTTTGAACATCTTAAAGAGGCAATGTGCCTAGCACCAGTCTTAGCTACGCCAGAATTCACAAAAACCTTTATTATGGAATGTGATGCCTCGGGAAATGGAATTGGTGCTATTTTAATGCAAGAAGGAAAACCCATTTCTTTTGAAAGTTGTCCAATCAAAGGAAAGTATTTAGAGAAACCTATTTATGAGAAGGAAATGTTAGCAATACTGCATGCACTAAAGAAATGGCGAACTTACCTAATGGGAAGACACTTCAAGGTAAAAACTGATCATGATAGTCTTAAACACTTTTTGGAACAAAGAATATCGTCAGAAGAGCAGCAGAAATGGGTCACAAAGATGTTGGGTTATGACTTTGAAATAATCTACAAAAAAGGAAAGCTTAATGTTGTTGCAGATGCACTCTCAAGAAAGAATGAAGAGGTGGAAGCATTGCTTTGTGCCATTTCTATTATCCAACCAGATTGGATAATAGAAGCAAGAGATGAATGGAAGAAGGACAAAGATGTATGGACACTCATTCAAAAGTTGCAGCAAGATCCTAGTACATCTGATACATTTAGTTGGAAAATTATTCCTTATGGTACAAAGATCGCTTATATCTTTGTAAGAATTCCCAACTAAAACAAAAGATTCTTCTGGAATTGCACACTTCTCCTTTAGGAGGACATTCAGGATTTTTAAAAACTTACCACAGGGTGAAGAAAGAATTTTTTTGGGATGGCCTTAAATCTGATATTCAAAAGTTTGTGGCGGAATGTTTGGTTTGCCAGCAAAATAAAGTTGAGACAATTAAGACCCTAGGTCTTCTACAACCTTTATCCATTCCAAGTCAACGTTGGGAGGAGATTTCAATGGATTTTATCACAGGTTTACCTAAGTCCGAAGGAAAGAATGTCATCATGGTGGTAGTTGATAGACTTACCAAGTATGCACACTTTGTGCATTATCTCATCCATTTAAAGCAAGTACAGTTGCTACTACATTTATGGACAGAATTCAAAAACTACATGGAAGCCCAAGGGTTATTGTGAGCGTCAGAGATCCCATTTTTACTGGAAATTTTTGGACGGAGTTATTTTCTTGTTTGGGTACTCAATTAGCTCATAGCTCATCTTATCATCCTCAATCTGATGGTCAAACTGAGATAGTAAATAAATGTTTGGAATGATATCTTCGTTGTTTTGTATCTGATAAACAAACACAATGGGTCAAGTGGTTACCTCTCGGTGAATGGTGGTATAACACTTCCTTCCATACTGTAGCAAAAATGACCCCATTTATGGCACTTTATGGATATCATCCACCATCCATCACATCATCTTTAAGGGAAAATTTGAAGGTTCAAGCAGTGGAAGATCACATCGAGCATCAACAAGAAGTTCTCCAACTCTTAAAGGACAACCTAAATTTGGCACAAAATCGAATGAAACAACAGGCATATCAACATCGCAGCGAGAGAAGTTTTGATGTAGGAGACTGGGTATTTTTACGGCTACAACCATACAAACAAATGTCCCTCAAGCAAGCTAAGAAGGATAATAAATTATCGCCAAAGTACTATAGTCCTTACAAGGTGTTGCAAAATATTGGTACTATGGCATACAAATTGGAGCTTCCTGCTTCTTCACGAGTGCATCCAGTTTTCCATGTTTCATGCTTAAAGAAGGTTATAGGTGAAAATATTTCAGTTCAAACAATATTTCCAGAACTTGATGAGGAAGGAAAAATCATATTGGAACCTGAAGCGGTCACGGAAACAAGAACTCGACAACTACGGAATCGATCAATTTCAGAGTATCTCATCAAGTGGAAGAACTTACCCACTGAAGATTCAACATGGGAGGATGAGAATTTTATACAGAAGCACCCAGAGCTACTCAAGCGTTGAGGACAACAATTTTTTGAAGGAGAGGGGCATGTTAGGTCCCTATATTACTAGTATAGTCCCTTATTGTTGTTAGTGTAACCCCCTTATTGCTATTATTATACCCTTGTAACCCTCATATTGTTATTATTGTGCCCTTAAATTATTATTGTTAGGTCGGATAGGATTAAATTGTGGCCCCATGGACTCCTATATATAGAAAGGAGGTTTTGTAATTTGAATCATCCAAGAATTGTTCATTCATGTAATGTATTGGAGGTTTCCCCCTCGAAGTGGCTTATTTCTAAGGCGTTGATATCTCTTTTCTTCTCTTTTTGGAGATGGTTTCACAACATGGTATGAGTAGACCATGTGAAATCTTCCTTCACGGGTAAAATATTTTTGAATGACCATCAACAGTTTTGCATAATTCTCCTTTATAAAACTCCTAGGGATAGCATTTTTCAAATCAAATTCACTGTGTTCTTGCTGCATAAACTCTTTAAAATATTGCATTATGAATTTGATACCTTTAAACCACTGTTCACCACCTTTAGGGATTCTTGTAGCTAATGATATGATCTCTGGTGTCACTATAAGATTCAGAATTCCAACCTTTGATGTTGTTCCTGTGAAGCTCGTGGAAAAATATTTTGAAACTTGTAAATGAAAACCCTGCAACCTTTGGAAGAATTGAAATCAGCCAGTCCTTCTGAAAGCCTCCATAGAAGTAGGGTCTTCATTGAGTAATTTCAAATCCATAGGCTCATACCTGTGACAATGGCCACCCTTGTTCGTTTTCTTTCTTGCAGCCATTGATAATTTATAATATTCACTGCCTCGCTTGATAATGACACCTGCAGAATTCGAATTTGATAGCAACATGCTTGGCTCGATGAAGCAACTCTCCAGGGATAGAATCACATGCAAGGATGAATCACACTATGAAAAAAGGCTATTTGAGGTGAGGTTTAAAATTTTAACTGACAGCTCGGGCTTCAATCATAACACATGCAAGAAAAAAGGTTAATGATGACATCAAACACGTCTATGTACATTTGAATTTTACCATAACAAGCTTGAATGGCCTCCACATTTATTTCTCTAATCAGAAAATGACACCTCATACAACTCTGACAAACCAGGTTAGAAAAATTAGTTTCGTAGCGAAAACAATTAGGCTTCTCACAGATTCGCTACGAAACTATTAGGTAGTTTCGTAGCAAAATCTGCGGTTTTCCTGTGTAAATGCTATGAAAATTTGAAAAAATGACAGGTGTGCACTTTTGAGTTCAAATGTATGGGGAATGAAAACTAACATGATATGGGACTGATTTGACTGAAATGGCATGAATGGAGGTGAATATAAAACTTAGGATAGGCATAAAAATGCAAAAATTTTCCTATATCACATTGAAATGACTTAAGAGACCTTATCCATTTGGTGAATGACCTACATGACCCTATCAAGAAAATTTTCACAACTTAATGAGTGATAACAGTGGCTCCAGTTGGGATGGTTTGCCCCTGTAGTACACCAAAGAACCTGTAGTTCTAGTGCCATCCATCTTTTTGGAAATAAAATTTTGAAATTTGCCAAGCCTTCTTCAAACTCTTATGGCCTTCTCTTTGGGCTCAAGTTTGATGATCAAAATGTCTTTATCATCAAAAAATCAGAGTAAAATGAAATATATACAATGGAGTGAAATTTCAATAGAATTTAAGAGGAATAGTGCTTTAGAAACCTGCCATTGACAGGTCCTCCAGCACAAAGTTGTCCATCCATCTCCTGAAGTAGATAAGTGTTGTTGCCATGGTATGCAGCTACTATGAATGGTCCCTTCTAGATGTTTTCAAACTTTCCATGTTTTCCCTTTTCTTCAATTATGGCTTCCCACTTCAAAACTACATGTTGAATTTTGAAATTGTCTTCTTTGAACTTTATGGTAAATGTATTATTTACTCTGTTTTGTGATTGCTGATGGTTGTTGTATACCTCATCCCTTATTTCTTGCAGAGATATAAGTTGGTTTATCCTCCTCTAAATAGCATTAGGCTCCTCTTCTATTCCTTGCAATAATTTCATTACAGGCACTCCCAAGGATGTGGGAAAAATAGCTTCAGCTCCATACACTAATTCATAAGGTGAAGTACCAATGGATCTTTTTGTACATACTCTATCAGCCCACAGAGCATACTTCAACTTCAGATTCCATGATCTCTTATTTTCTTGCATTATCTTCTTGATGATTCTCACAATGCTTTTATTAGAAGATTCAACAAGACCATTACCGTGTGGGTAATAAGTAGTAGAGTGTCCAAGTGTTATATGATACTGATGACAAAAGCTAATCAACATTTTGGATTAAAAATCTTGTGCATTGTCAGTAATAATCTTCATAGGATATCCAAACCTGGACAAAATGTTATTCTCTAAGAATTGAATGATGACTGAATCATTTTTTTGCCTTGTTGGGATTGCTTCAATCCACTTAGTGAAATAATCTGTTGTTGTCAAGATCCATCGATGCTGCCATGAAGATGATGGGTGTATTTCACCAATAAAATCCAGCCCCCATTTTTGGAAAGGCACCTCAACATAAATTGGCATCAAAGGTAAAGGAACCAACTTTTTCTTACCATCAAAAATCTAACATTCATGGCAGGCAACTATTTTCTTGTAAACGTCCTTGAACATGGTGGGCCAGTAGTACCCATCTCTGAGAATTTTTTTTGCTGTGGCCTTCCAAGAGTGGTTTCCTCCACAATATCCCTTATGAAACTCTTCAATCATCTTTCAGCTTCCTCTTCCAAGAAACAGTTCAAAATAATTCCTCCAGTATCTTTCCAGTATAGATTCTTATCTATAATGCAGTACCTTAGAGATTTCAGCTTCACAAACCTTGCTTTTGATTTAGTCAATTCTGTAGGAGCTCTATGATGATGCAAGACAAAGATAATGTCTCTGTACCATTCAGATAAAATGAAATTATCTTCAATAGGAATCAAATATTCATCTTCATCTGACAACTCTGAAATTTCTGCAATAAAATTCATGTCAAGACAGTCAAAATTAGATTGTGACATCAGATTTGCAAACCCCTATCCTTTCACCAATTTTGTAGGTCTGATTTCTATGTCATAGTCCAGAAAATTAGCTATCCACTTTCCTCTCTTGCCATCATGATCATCTTGTGTCAAGATTTCCTTAACCACAGTGTTAGGCACAAATGCAATGACATGAGAATGCATACTATAAATTATGAAATCCTTAATGCCTTTGATCAAAGCATATGCATGTTTTTCTAAAATATTGTATTTCAGCCCTAAGTTAGCAAGGGTTCTGCTGAAAAATGAAATTGGTTGCTCTATACCTTTTTGTCCTTACTATAGTAAAACTCCAGCTATGGTATTTTTAGATGCAAATGTAAAAACCAGAAATTCTTTTGAAAAATTCGGACTAGTCAATACTGCGGCCTGAGTGAGGGATTTATTTATTTCTTCAAATGACTGCTTGGCTTCAACAGTCCATTTAATATCATCTCCTTTCTTTAGCATCTTGGTAATGTCTTTGACAAATTCAGCAAAGTTCGGGATGAACCTTCTAACAAAGTTTACTCTTCCACGAAAGGACTGAATTTCCTTCTTGTTCCTTGGCAGGTCTATCTTCTGAATGTCATTGACTCTATTTGGATCAATATTTATCCCATATTTTGATATAATATGTCCAAGAAAATTTCCATAGGTTAGAGCAAAAATAATTTTAATGGGATTAAGAGAAATACCAAATCTTCTACACTTCAGCAGAACTTTCTCCAGATGCTTCAAATGGTCTTCCTCCCTTCTTGAAAATACAATTATGTCATCCAGATAGAACACCACTAACTTATATTTCTCCTTAGCAAAGGCAATGTCCATTTCTCTTTGAAAAGTTGCTCCTTCATTCATCAAACCAAAGGGCATCTTGGCATACATGAATGTCCCCCATGGTGTGGTAAAAGCAGTTTTCTCCTGGTCTTCTGGGTGTACCAATATCTTATTATATCTTGAAAAACCATCTAGCATGTTATCACTCATAATTTTGTGAAACATTACTTGACATGGTCATACAGTTCACTCCTAAAAATGATAAGGTCTCCTTAAACCTTTTCAAGTTGGTATAGGAAAATTTCATTTTTTACATGTTTAACCTATCCTAAGGTTCAAGGCCACCTTCATTTAGGTCATGTCATGTCACATGAGTCATCATTTGGTGTCAGTTTCCATTCCATATGCATTTAAATTCAAAAGGGGTGCTTAATTTAGTTTTTCATCTTTTCTCAGCGTTTTATACTACAAAACAATAGTTTTCGCTACGAAATTGCCTAATAGTTTCGTAGCGAAACTTTCAGAGAATAAAATAGCTACACTATGAAAACATGTTTTCTTACTTGTCTTGTCAAATCCGATATGAAATGTCAGTTCATTATTGGAGGAGTTAGGGTGGAGGTCATTCGAGTTTTTAGGGTTAATTCGAAGGTACAAAGCCATGTTTGAGGTCATCATTACCCTTTTAGCATTCATGTGTCATGATTAATGCATGAGCTGTCATTTAAACCATAAAACCTTACCTAATTAATATTTTTGTCATAGTCCGCTTTATCTTTGCATGTAATTGGATTTATGGAGAGTTGCTTCATTGAGCCAAGCAGGTTGCTGGCAGATTTAAAGGTTGCAGGTGTCATCAAGCAAGCGAGGCTGAGAAGATATAAAGCCACCCATGGCTGCAAGGAAGAAAACAAACAAAGGTGGTCACTGGCACAGGTATGAGCCCATGGACATGAATTTTCTCAATGAAAACCCAACTGCCATGGATATTTTCAGAAGAACAAGTTGCTTGCAATTCTGTCAAACGTTGCAGGGTTGTCATCTACATGTTTCCAAGGATTTTTCTAACTGTTTCACTGGAACAACTTCAAAAGTGGGAATGTTGAACCTTACAATGACACCAGACAACATTTCAGCAGCAACATGAATCCCCAGACGAGGGGAACAATGGTTCAAAGGCATAAAGTTCACAATGCAGGATTGAAAAGAGTTCATCAAGCAAGAGCATATTGAAATTGATCTGACAAATGCTATCCCTAGTAGTTTCATGAAGGAAAACTATTCAAAGCTGCTGCTGATCATTCAAAATTATTTTACCTGTGAAGGAACGTTTCACATGGTCTAATCCTACCACCTTAGGCTTCTTCTGCATTTTGTGGGTAAGAGGTCACTTGAATTTCCCTTTTATTTATACCAAAGTCTAGGCAAAATGTCAGATAAGGTTCAAATTAAAACAGAGGGCAATGAAACTTCTCTATTTCACCATGGTTTGATAAATTTTTTGGTGTTAGAGGAGTTGAAGAGACTAGACAGAGATTGGACTTCCTTTTTGTTCATGAGTGGTTTTGAAATTTATGTTGTCACTCCTAAGAGAGCATCCAAACCTAAAAATATTTCATCACCAACAGTGGCAAAGGAAGTTGAAAAATGGAATAGATCATCTTTACCAAAACCAGTGAGCATGGAGACAAAGCCTTTGTAGAAGATTGACACACCTAAAACATCACCTGCAAAACAAAAGTAAACAGTCAGCAAACAAGGCAACAAGAGAGTTACTAGGATCCAAACAGTGGCTAAAGGAAACTTAGAGGACATCTTTCATGCAATTGACATTGAAGAATCACCCATTGTGCAAGCTGAAGATATTCAAGATGGAGGAAGAAAGCTGAAGAAAGATAAGACAACTAAAAAGTTAGAGTTTGCAGGTGATGATGATGGCTTCATTTTTCAGCCTAGGAAGCCAATAACCAGACATGCAAGGAAGGTTATGGAAAGTAACAAAGAGACTGAAAAGATCATTGAAACTGCCAAGCCACCAAGCATCATAGATCTCTCTTCACCTGCAAAAGAAGAGATGGTTATCAAACAAAGGAAGGGTAAAGAGAAAATTAGTGAAAAAATAGAAATTTAAACCCTTAAAGAGTAGTTGAAGGTGGCAGGTAAGGAGATATTAGTCTTGAAGTAAGAAGCAAAGAAGCATAGAGCTAAGAAGGTTCAGTTTGAAAAAATGAGGAAAATCTGGGAAGATCAAGTCACAAGTGTCTCAAAGACCCTTGATAATACAGAAAAGTTGATAAAGTGGACTCAGCCACTAAGAGGAGAGGTCAAGCACATCAAAAGGGTCAACTTGCACTTGAAATCCAAGAACAGGGCATTAAAGGACAATGTGAAATATCTATAAGAGAAATTGGATCTAATTCATGTAGAATTGGAAAATAAAGGATTGAAAATGACTGTGGTAGAAGAGCCCATTAGCCAACTGATTGTAAATGAGGAAGAAACACCACAGGAGTAGTAAGTTGAGATGGATTGTGTCTTATGAGGTTCATAACATGTAGAGAACCCAATTTTTGCAGCTTGAGGACAGTTTTTGAAGATAATCTTGAAAGGAGCAATTTCTTGTTTTTTACATAGTTTCGTAGCGTACCTCAGGCTTGATTCAGCCAAAAATATGCTACGAAAAAACCCGTAGGTGAATTTTTTCATTTAAAGTCAGTTTTTGCATGTTTTAAGGAGATGAATCCATGGTGATAAGGTGTCATGACATGATTAACATGATGGAACAACAAATAATTGAAGAATATGGATGGAAAACCCACTTTTCCCACACTACTAAAACTCGCTACAAAACTGTCCTGTTTTCGTAGCGAGAAATTGTTGAACGATCATGAGAATCTTAAAAGCAAGTCTTTCCATCTGGAGACCTCCAGCATGTCATAGGACCTTATTAGCAGATATTTATGACTCAAAGGGAGTGCCATGCAGCCAGGTCATCAGTCAAAATAGCGTTGAAGATGAAGGTCATCTATTTCTAAAAAGTAGGGTTATGTTCCACAGATCTAGGGGTGATTTAAATATGTAAAGTGGTGGTGAAATTGGTCATGTGTCCTTCGAGCATGTGATATTCATAATGTAACCATCATGTAACTATTTCACAGATATGATAGAGGAATGTAATAAATAGGAGATAGAGTCCTATTAGGAGTTGGTTTCTTTAAAAGGTAGATGTCAGTTTTCTATTGTAAGTTATTGATTTCAGTTATGAAAGGTGTCATAGGAGAATTAGAGGATCTAGCCACAAGGAAGATCATCCTTATTGAAAATAATGTCTATTTATAGACAGAACATCGAAGAAGAAAAGGGTTGGATAACATTTGCACCAAATTGTTGCTTGTATGTTTTTGACCATTATCAGTAATACAAAGTGATATTCTTCTTTATAAACCTGAGATTCTCGTGAGGTTTTTGATATATTATTGATATTTATCTTATGTTTTATTACTTGCGGTATATTTCATCACTAATTACTCAGAATTTATAATATTATGCTCTGACTTCCTTTAGTGGTGAAATGACTATGCTTTCCTATGTTGTGTGTGTGAGTTGCCTCTGTTAAAAACCTCTATCTACCTCAGCTTCCATGTGAAGAACCACTGTCACTGAAACTACTGATTGTTGACTCGATAAGCCCAATGGCAGCAAGCCTGAATTTTTCAACCTGCAATCATACAAAACAAGTTACAATTTCTATAGAGCTAGCCATCTAGTACTATCATTATTCAAAATCATAAACCCCCTTGAGAGAGCCCTCTCAAACTGAAGAGGATAATATTTAGTTAGAAGTGGTTTGAAACAGTTACACTGAGTTGTTTGATGAGTAACCAATAAAGTTTGATTTGGTGATAACACATCATAGACATCCTTTGAGAACCAACAATATTCTGCAGAATCTAATCCATCTTAGGAAGAGGGTAATTGTCTTTCAAAGAAGCCTTGTTTAAGTTTCTGAAATCAATACAGATTTTGATCTCTCCACTCTTTTTTCTGACTGGTACCAAGTTAGCAAGACATTTGAGAATCTTACAGGAACAATAAATTTTTCATCAAAAAGCTTCTTAATTTCCTTCTTAATCAGAGGCATGAGAGATGGATTGATCCTTCTCAATTTCTGTTTGAAAGGTTTCTCATTCTCTTTGATAGGAATAGTATGTTGTATAATAGTGGGATCATACCTTTTCAGATCAACTTAACTCCATGCAAAAAAATCTATTAACTTCTTCACCATCTCAATATATTTTTGTTGCATCTCCACACAAAGAAACTTGGAAAGCTTTATCATTTTAGGCACCGCTACTGTACCAAGATTACAAGTCTCTACCTCTTCATCATCAGCCTACATTCTAGGGGATTTGAAAACATCATTTTGGTCAAATTTTTTTTCAAGTGGAATAATATCCTTGGGTATACAATTATTTTTTAGCTGCAAAACTTCAGAATTACTCTTGTTTTCAGCAAGCATGTTTTGCTGATCCACTTGTGTGCTTTCAAATTCCTCCTTCAACTCTATAAAATTTCTGACCTGCTGGTCATCATCAAACACTCACTAATGGATGATATTATCTGGGATAGTAGTCCTATGCCGAACTTAAATCTCATACTTAGTGTAAAGTGTAGGGATGACAAAAAAACTTGCAAAAACAACTAGGGAATCAACCACTGAGTTTTGATCCCTAGTTTTCACAATAAATGCATATTCTTGAATTTTTTTTCTAACATTTCCATAATCAGATTTCCGTAGGCTCTCATCCTCACATCCTTAGTTTGATATGTTCCTTCAACTTGTTTTATTACCAACTCAAAATCTCCACAAACTGAAATCTTATGAGCACCCAATCTTTTCAAAATTTCCAAACCCAAAAATAGAGATTCATATTCAACCATATTATTTGTACAATCAAAGTTCAGTTTGAAAGAATAAAACTTACTTTCATCATCAGGAGTAGTGATCCATATGCATTCTCCAGCTCCCTCTCTTCCAGCAGATCCATCAAAGTGAAAAAGGCACCAGCCTTCTGCTTTTTCTTCTATAATTTCCTAATTTTCAACTTGCTGATTTTCAATTTCTTGAATTTCTGCTTTCCCTTCACTTTCTGCTTCATCAATTAGCTCATTGAAAATAATTTCTGATCCTAATTCAGTTTCAACAACATAAATGGGAAAATTCTGAGGTTTATCCTTATTTCTTACCATGTAGGCCATCCTAGTCTGTCTATACAATATTATTTTCTCACAAAAAACAGTAATGGTGGCATGTGTCAAGTCCATTTGCATGGTGCCTTTGATTTTTGCTATCCAAGATCTGGATAAGAGCATGCCAAACTTGGCTGGAATATCTGCCACCACAATGTCCATTTCTGTTGTCTTGGTAGGCACTTGTGTTAGGCCAACAACAACATCTTTTATCAATCCTATACATTGGACTCTTTTAGAATCAAAAGAAAACAAATCCTTGTATATCCTAGTGATCTCCAATCCCATCCTCTCCATAATCGCCTTAGGCATAAGGTTATGAGAAGCCCCTAAATCCAACATGGCATTGTGTAAGGTCATGTCATGGATAGTAAGGCTGACATAGAAAGGAGGTACTTCTTCATTCTGCTCATCTTCCAATCTTGGTCCTAAGTAGATGGTAGGATGGTATTATCGTACATTTAGGATATCTGAAGCTCCTAGTTGATAATTCAACATTTTCGCAATTTTTCTTTTGAACTCATTTACCTTGAGAATTTCTCCAAAAGGAACATGAATCTTGATTTTAGAGATCTCATTCTCCAAACTGAAAACAGAAGTAATATTTTCACTCTCTTTAACATGTGGAGGAAGTGGTGGGTCCTTTTTAGGTTCAGTTGTCTTAGGAGCATCCTTCTTTGGCTGTTTTTTATTTGCAGTGATGGGAACATTTATATTTTTGAGATTGTATTGCTTCCGCATCTCAAAAATTGCACGTTGATAACCTTTAAGATAGTCAGATTTTCCCTCACCCTTATTCACATCATGATCAAACTCATCATGCTCTTCTTTGGTAAAAAAACATTCTAGACATATTTTCTAGGTAGTAGATGGAGTCTTCTTGAATCTCAGGCTGAGTTTCTTCTTCATCAATCAAATTCTGATGAAATGGAGGCCTCAGTTGACGGTCAGGATGATTTCAGTTTTCTCTTTGTATTTGCTGATTCTAAGGCCTTCTAAACTGAGGGTTTCTAATTTGTTGATCATGTTGTGCAGGAGGTGCAGGAGCAGTTCCAAGGGAAAGTTTATCCATGAGATTTTCCATAGTCTTCATCATAGAATAAAACTTATCATCTAAGGTGGAAGGATTTTCTTCTTCCTTTAGTTTTGTTTTACCCATCTTAGACTTCTTAATTGGTATCATGTTCACTTCTAATTTCACAGCATCATTCTGCATTTTTGCTAGAGAAGCATATTATCTTTCTCTAAGAAGAATAGAAAAATCATAATCAAATACCTCAGCATAACACAATTGAGCAGCTCCTAGTGGAGGTTTAAGATGAGCAGGAATAGAATCATAAATTTTTTTAAATCTCTTGGAGAAATTTTGGACAGTTTCATCTACAGCTCTTTTTAAACTATTATATTCTGTCAGGGCCTGCATTGGGTTTATTCTATTCCCCCATTTTCGCAAAAAAATATCTTCAAACTGGTTCCAATTCTACAAGCTTCCTGGAGCTATGGCTTTAAACCATTTTCTAACCTCACCAATAAAACTTTGAACAAATAGTATCATTTTAACATCTTCATGGTCTACTTCCTCTCTGTCTATGAAATCATTGAATTGGTCTACATGTTCCTCAATTTTTATATGTTCATCACTTCCCCAAGTTTTAATTATAGTTGATTATTTACTTGGGACGACATTAAGAATAGCTGGGAGAGAAAGTGGAGCATATCTAGCAGGTGCAACAGGAGGTGGAGGTGGAACATTTCCAGCCATAATAACAGGGACTGTGGTATTCTTGGGAAAAACAGTAGAAGAAGATGAGCTATTAGGAGGTGGTGTAGTTGGTATTTGTAGTCCAGATACAAATGAGCTCCAATTAGGTAAAGGTATACCAGATTTTCTTCTTAGCAAGAATTCAAATGGGTCTAATTCCTTTAACTTATCAAAATATTCCCTCTCTAACAGTAAATTTGATGTAACTGCCTCCCATAATTCTTCTCTTTCTTTTTTGGTTACTAGGGTTGAGGTATCAATACCTCGTCTTTGCAGGTCTATAATAATATATGTCAATTCATTTTCACTCTTAGACCTAAACAAAAGTTCCTGAATTTTATCATCAAATTTCTTATCTTCACGACTCCTTCCAATTTTAGAGGACAAAGCTCTTTAGTGTGATGGAATACCTGATTTTGAAGAGCTTCTTTGAATGCCTTTGGAAATTGTGTTTGGATTATCCACAATGGTAGGTGGGTTAGGATCTGGATTTCTCCTTGTATATCTCCTTCTCGAAGCCACCTTTAAACATGAAAATTTGTAATGGAGTCACCAAGGTAGTTTCTGCAGTCTTGAACAAATTCTGAGCTCCTGCTACCTCCAAGAGTTCAACTTCAATGTTTGCACAAAAACTTCGAGAAATATGTCTTCAGACTCTTATCAGACGCACCAAAATGTTATCACCAAAGTCATCTTTATTGGATGCTCATCAATCAACTCAATGTAACTCTTTCAAACCAATTCTATTTGAAGATTAGCCTCTTCAGTTTGAGAGGGATCTCTCAAAGGGAATTTATGATTTTTGATAAAAATAATACTAGATGGCTAACTCTATGAATTGTGACTTGGTTTTGTATGATTGCAAGTTGAAAAATGAAGGCTTGCTACCATTGGTCTATGGAGTCAACATCAATATTCTTAGTGACAGTAATTCTTCACATGGAAGCTGAGGCAGATAGAGGTTTTTAATAAAGATTATTCATACACACAATATAAGGAAAACATAGTAATTTCACCCCTAAAGGAAGTCAGAGCATGATAGCATGAATTATGAGTAATTAGAGATAAAATTAATTACAAGTGATTAGACATAAGGATACAGAGCAAAAAAAAATTAAACACCTCATAAGAATCTCAGGTCTGGAAGTAGAATGCCACTGTATATTACTGATAATGGAAAAAACATACAAGCAACAACTTGGTGCAATATTCTCGAACCCTTTTCTCTTCGATGTTCAATCTATAAATAGACATTCTTTACAATGTAAATGATCTACCCAGCTGGCTAGATCTTCGAATTCTAACTCTGACACCTATCATAACTGAAACTACTTACTTGAAACATAAAAAAGGACAGCTATCCTTTAAGAGATCATACTCCTAATAGGACTGTATCTCCTATTTATTACATTTGGTTTTTCTAACAGTGAAAAAATTACATACTAGATGTCACATGTTCGAGAAAAAATTCACCATCACTTTAAATATTTAAAATACCCCTAGATCTAGGGAACACAACCCTACTTTTCAGGAATGGATAATCTTCACTTTAATCATTGTTTTGCTTGTTGAGCTGGATGTGTGACACTCATTTTGAGTAATGAGTATTTGCTAAGATGGCCCACTAACAGGCTGGAGGTCTCCATATGGCTGGTGTGCTATTGGAATGCTCAAAAATCTTCACAAAGGCCTCTCGCTATGAAACAGGGCAGTTTAAGCAGTTTTGTAGCGAGTTTTCGTAGCATATGAAACCCTTCCTTTTCACCTATCTCCTTGCCACATTTGCTGTTCAAACACCTTTACTATGCGAAAAAATCTTGCAAACAATTAATTTACCTCCATAATACTTGAAAAAAATAATTTTCAAAGAAAATTTTCATATTCAGAATTTTCGTATCATTTTTCTCGCTTCAAGCCTGAAGCACGCTACGAAACTGTCTAAAAAAACCAAAATCTGTTTTTTTTGTAAATGTCTTGAAAAATTGACTTTTAGATGAAAATTTAGGTTCTCTGCAAGTTATGAACCTCATCAAACTTGTTTCAACTCAATTTTTCACTCTTTAGGAGTTTCTTCTTCATTTACAATTAATTGGCTTATGGGTTCTTCAACCACTCTCATCTTCAGACCTTTCTTCTCCAGCTCAACTTGGATCAAATACAGCTGCTCCTGAAGGTCTTCCACTTGATATTTTAATTCTTTTTTTTTGGATTGTAAGTGTAATTTCATCCTCCTAATATGTTTTACCTCCCCTCTTAATGGTTGAGTCCATTTCAACAACATTTATGCATTGTCCAAATATTTTGAAACATTTGAGACTTGTTCATCCCATATTTTCCTCATATGTTCAAATTGAACCTTCTCAAATTTGTTCTTCTTTGCCTCTAGCTTCAAAACTGATATCTCTTTACATGATTACTTCAAATTCTCTTTCAGGGATTATATTTCTGATTTTTCAATTATTTTCTCTTTGTCCTTTCTCTGCCTGATAACAACTTCTTCCTTTGCTGATGGATACAAATATATGATTCTTGATGGTTGATTAGCTTCATTAATTTTCTCAGTCTTTTTACTTTCCATGGCCTTCTTTTCATGTCTGGTCATTGGCTTCCTTGGCTGAAATATAAAACGAGCATCATCACCTACAAAATCTAGTTTCTTAGTAGTCTTACCTTTCTTCATCTTTATTCCACCATATTCAATGTCTTCAACTTGCACTATTGGTGATTCTTCAATGTAAATTACATGAAGGATATCCTCCAGATTTCCTTTAGCCAATGCTTGGCTTCTAGTAATCCTATTACTGCCTTCTGTGCTGACAATATGCTTCTATTTTGCAGGTGTTGCTTGAGAGGTGTCAGTCTCTTGTAGAGGTTCTGCAACCATGTCCACTGGTTCTACAACCATGTCCACTAGTTCTGCAGGAGATGATATTTTTTCTTCTTCAACTTCTTCTGCCACAGCTGGTGATGAAGTAGTTCTAGGTTTTGAGGTTTTATTTGGAGTGACCACATCAATTTCATAACCACTCATAAACAAGAAATAAATCCAATCTCTGTCTAACCTTCTCAATTCTTCCAACACTAACAGCTTAATTAGACCATGATGAAAAAGAGATGTCTCATTGCCCTCTGTCTTGTTTTGAACCTTATCTGACATTTTCCCTAGAATTATGTATAAATATAAAGGTAAGTCAAGTGACCTCTTACCTACAAAATGCAGAAGAATTCTGAGATGGTATGAGTAGACCATGTGAAATCTTCCTTCATAGGTAAAATATTTTTGAATGACCATCAATAGTTTTGCATAATTCTCCTTCATAAAACTCCTAAGGATAGCATTTTTCAAATCAACTTCATTGTGTTCTTGCTTAATAAACTCTTTACAATGCTTAATTGTGAATTTTATGCCTTTAAACCACTGTTCACCACCTCCAGGGATTCCTGTAGCTAATGATATGCTCTCTAGTGTCACTATAAGATTCAGAATTCCAACCTTTGATGCTGTTCTTGTGAATTTGGTGGCAAAATATTTTGAAACCTGTAAATGAAAACCCTACAACCTCTAACAGAAATGCAAGCAGCCAGTCCTTCTGAAAACCTCCATAGCAGTAGGGTCTTCATTGAGTAATTTCAAATCCATGGGCTCATACCTGTGACAATGGCCACCCTTGTTCATTTTCTTTCTTGCATCCATTGTTAATTTATAAGCTTCATTGCCTCGCTTGCTGATGACACCTACAGAATTTGAATTTGACAACAACCTGCTTGGCTCGATGAAGCAGATCTCCAAGGATCGACTCACATGCAAGGATGAATCACACTATGACAAAAGGCTATTTGAGGTGAGGTTTAAAAGTTTAACTGACAGCTCGGGCTTCAATCATAACACATGCAAGAAAAAAGGATAATGATGACATCAAACACGGCTATGTACTTTTGAATTTTACCATAAAAACCTTGAATGACCTCCACCTTTACTGCTCTAATCATAAAATGACACCTCATACAACTATAACAAGCCAGGTTAGAAAAAAAAGTTTCGTAGAAAAAACAGTTAGGCTTCTGACAGATTCGCTATGAAACTATTAGGCAGTTTCGTAGTGAAATATGCGGTTTTCCTGTGTAAAACACTACGAAAATCTGAAAAACTGACAAGTGTGAACTTTTGAGTTTAAATGTATGGGGAATGAAAATTGACATGATATGGGACTGATTTGACTGAAACTGCATGAATGGAGGTGAATATAAAACTTAGGATAGGCTTAAAAATGCAAAAAATTTCCCATATCACATTGAAATGACTTAAGAGACCTTCAATGACCTACATGACCCTATCAAGAAAATTTTCACAACTTAATGAGTGATAACATAACCTTTGAATTCAGACCAAAAACCTATACCTAATTTCCTAAATATCATTCCTATCCAGCAAAACTCTAAACAAACAAAAACCTAATCTACTGAGCATCATAACTAGCCTAAAAATTATATGCAGTCATCTTTTTGGCTGCAAAGTGACATTGAGAGAGCCCTCTATAGTCTTGGTAGGGCTAGCTACCTTAACTAAAGGTTGGTTTCTGGTTACCTTCCTTCAACTCCATTATCAGCGTTGGGAAGAAGGGGGGAGTGATAACAATCCTCTCACATTAAAAGATGTCATGTATGTTCTTGGTTTAAAGAAGAATTTAGTTTATGTTGCTATGTTGGAAGATCGTGGCTATGATTTGATATTTAATAAAGGAAAAGTGTTCCTTCTCGCTGAAGCCACAAGACATGTGAAGAATATTTGGGTTTGAGTAAAGAACCTCTAGAAATTGGATGTAGAAGATTATGTTTCCTTGAGCACGAAATCAGAGAAGGTGGAGAGCTGAGACATTAGTGAGCTATGGCACACAATATTGGTCCATCTACACCATGGCACTTTGTGTAGAAATTATATGCACTAAGCATGCATATGTCCTCGATCCACCTAATCTCACACTATTTAACTTTATGCAAGATACTGAATCTATTCCACTTGTTAATCTTTTGTGGAAAATTTAATTGCACACACATGTAAAGCATAAATAAAAACAATCGCACATAACATAGTTTTTAACTGGGAAAGCCTGAAGCTGAAAACCCCCAACTATATATTATGTATCATGGAATCATATGAAAATCCTCATACAAATCTTATCAAGCTCTAAGTACAGTACAATCGTCATACACTAATCAAGAACAATCTTGCAAATCCATGCACCGATCTTTGCCCTCCTGCTAGCCTGCCTCCACTATGCAGTCCCTGCTAAAGAATAGCTCTGAATGAATTAAAATTACCCTTGCCTTGACTGCGCAATCCTCATTTGAAATTCCAATGTGTGTGTGAAGAAATCAATGCATCACTATAGTCACAACAGAGAGTCTATCTTGCCCTTTCACCTATCTCTCCAATGGGTATCCACTGAAATTGCCATGCACTATAGTTAACTGTTGTATTGTTCAGTTAATTAATGAGTTATTATTTGTGAATTAATTAAATAATTAATTCACTCCACTCTCACTAGTGTATCATTCAGTTAGACTATATACAACTAGCTCAACTGAGTCTAACTGAGTTAAACTGAATACAACTCCATAACTACTTCTTCCAATGTGTCATAACTCTCCACTTGAGTTCGGCGGAGTCCTCCATGCATTAGCTCCAGTAAAACCTTGGGAATTGTGTAATTCCCTCAGTCCACTGATGTGCCACATCTGTGCACTGAACTGAAGTGCTCCAAGAGAATAAGTTGCTGTTTAGAGTCTGATTATTATTAAGAGCTAATAATAATCGACATGCATCTATTTTTAGATTGACGATCTATAAATAGACTTCACCCAATATTATAAAAATATAATTTCATCTATTTTTCCAACTTGATCAACCATCCACAAATAGCATCTTGCAACTTCTGAAATATGATCATGTCTAAAAATAGACATACTCTAAAAATAGACTTGCGCCAAAAATAGCCTGCGGGCCCACTTAGTGAAGGCGACTCTTTTCACTAAGCTCATCATCTTGTTGAATCTCAACACTCCCTCTCAACAAGATAGGGATTATCCTTCACCCCAATCCTACCTCTATGATATTCAAATTTTCTCCTGGTGAGCCCCTTCGTCAGAATATCTTCATCCTGATCCTCCATAGGAATGTACTGAAGCAACAAGATATTTCGCTACACACAATATTTGATATGATGATACCAGACATCAATATGTTTAGATCTATCATGAAACACAAGATTAAATGAGAGTTTAATGCAACTCTGATTATCACAATGTATCACCGTGGGATCTAAATGTGAACCGAACAAACCAACTAGAATCTTCCAGATCCGGATAGCCTCACATGCAGCTTGACTTGCTGCCATGTATTCTACTTCTGCTAAAATGAGTGCCACAGATATTTTTTTCCTGTTGTACCAAGAAAATGCTGTAGATCCAACACTGAAAATCCCTCCTGATGTGCTCTTTCTGTTTGTTGCGCTTCCTGCCCAATCTGCATTCGTGAATCCATGCAACTTCACCTCATCCGTCTATCTGTACCATAAAACATACTCAGATGTGCCCTTGAGATATCTCAGGACATGCTTGCATGCCTTCCAAAAGAGCTTGGTAGGCTTAACCATCACTTGTGAAAGCTGGTTCACTGCATAGCATATGTCTGGTATTGTATTGACTAAATACATGAGTGAACCCACCAACTGTCGATAAACAATGGCATCCACTACCTCTACTGATGTAGCATCCTCTTTCTTCCAATTTCTTGGAAGAGAAGTGTCGATAGGCTTGCAGCCTTGCATATGAAACTTCTCCAGTATCTCCCGAGCATACTTTCATTGAGACACAAATAGTTCACCTTCCCGCTGCCATATTTCCAATCCAAGGAAATAATGAAGGAGGCCCAAATCCTTCCGTCTCAAACTCCTTTGCAAGATATGTCTTGCATGAGTGTATCAATTTCTCATCACCTGTTAGTATTAAATCATCAACATAAAGTACAATGATTAAAAGCTTACCCTCCACCACAATCTGGTACAGGTTTGCATCCGCCTCACTCTTGGTGAAGCCAAGTTTAGTGAAATAGTTGTCGATCCGAGTGTACCAAGCATGGGGTGCTTGTTTCAGCCCATACAATGCTCTTTTGAGCCTGCACACATGCGACTCGCTACTAAAGATCTCAAATCCTTTAGGTAGCTCAATGTACACCTCTTCCTCAATGATTTCATTAAGGAACACAGTCTTCACATCTATCTGATGAATGTGCCAACCCATCTGCGCTAAGAGAGCAAGGATGGTCTGTATGGAAGAATACCGTGCGAGAGGTGCAAAGGTTTCTTCATAGTAAATCCCCTCAATCTGTGAGAAGCCCCGGGAAACAAATATTTCCTTATACTTCTCGACACTCCCATCAGTAGCTTTCTTTACCTTGTAGATCCATCTTGATCGTACAACTGATTTTCCCACCAGCCTTGGAACAATCTCCCAAGCACTGTTTATGACAATGGAGTCATACTCCTCCACCATGGCATCAACCCATGTGGGCTCCTGCACTGCTTCTTCAAAAGAATATGGCTCTGTCATGATACACTTGCTCATAAGAGCCATGTATCCAGTAAATCAGTTAGGTGACTGTCTCTGTCTGCGCTATGATGTAGGAACTCCTACATTTTGTGCCGCATCAAGCTTCAGTCTCTCAGCTTCTGTGGTACGCTTTCTGCCTTGTCTGATGTTTGGTTCTGCATGAGTGGACTCCTCCACTCCATGAATCTCCTCCTGTGGCTGATCCACATCCAGAGGCTCATCTTTGGGAACAAGAAGTTCCTCTTCTGCATGCAAGTGTAGCTCCCTCTCAAGCGACAACTTCATGGCTTTCACCTCATTGAATTTTATATCCTGTCGCACAATAGTCATCTGACTATCTGGAAAATACACACGATAATTATGGGGTGTTTTGTGTACCCCACAAATATCCCAACTTCTGCAGTCGGCTCCAGCTTCTTCCTGGCGTCCTTTGTCACATGAATGTAAACAAGTGAGCCAAAAATATTCAAATGAGAAATATCAGGCTTCTTACCAGTAAAAGCTTCTTCGGGTGTACTCATTCCAAGTACTCTATGAGGACAACGGTCTTGCACATAAACCGCATTGTTGCATGCTTCCGCGCACAAGTGCATCAGTAGGCCCTGGTCATGTAGCATCGCTCATGCAACACCCACGATCATTCTGTTCTTCCTCTCCACGACCCCATTATACTGTGGGTTATGAGGCGCTATGAGTTCTCTTTGAATTCCTTCTTTGCTACAAAAGTCTTTGAATTCGCCCGAGATGTATTCACCACCATTATCGATCCATAGAGATTTCACTTGCTTCCCTGACTCCTTCTCCAGCAATGCCTTGAACTCACAGAACTTTGATGACGTTTCACTCTTCTTCTGCATGAAGAAGATCCAGCATCTCCAAGAATAGTCATGAAAAAATATCACATAATACCTGTGTTTTTCTGTTGAAGCAACTGAGAAAGGTCCACACACGTCTATGTGAATTCTCTCCAGGATCACCGAAGCATAGTTCTCCTTCTCATGAAAGGTGTTCTTCACAAACTTACCCATAGTACATTCCTTGCATTTATTTGACTGCAAAAGAGTACCCTTGGGAAGTCCAGTATAAATCTACTGCAAAATCTTCAAAGCGCCATGGTGAAGATGGCCCAATCTCCTGTGCCATAATTCACCCTCATCCCGGCTCACCACTTCTTCTTATTTTCCCACCATTGCAACGCAACCATCTACCTCAATATTGTAGAGATTCTTAATTCAAGCCCCTATCTTCTTGGTTTGACCTGTTGTTTTATGTCGAAGGAAGGATTTTACTGAAAAAAACATCATAACCCTTGTCTTCCAGCATTGCGACTGAGACCAAGTTCTTCTTCAGACCTGGAACATGCATAACATTCTTCAACAAGAATGGATTACCGGACTCCCTCTCAAAGGTAATGGTCCCAATTCCAATTGCACTGTACTGACCATCGTCGCCCATCTCTATATGCATCTGGATGTCCTTCTCCTCTAAGTCAGTAAACAACTCTTTGTCTCCCGTCATATGGAAAGACGCACCACTATCAAGATACCACACTGATCCCATAAAACTTGAAACTAAGCATGTGATCAAGGGGAAATCAAGTTCAAATTGCGAGGCTAAGGCCTCTCCAGCTGCATATCCAACAACCTTCTTGTTCGTCTTCTTCTGTGAACAGTTAGTGGCGAAATGTCCATGTTCGTGATAGTGAAAACACTTCACTTTGGAAAAATCCTGCTTCTTTCCTTTAGCATCGGATTTTGAAGGATGTTTCTTCCCCTTAACTTTCCTTGCTTTGGAAGCTAAAGCACAATTCTCTTCATCTTCATTCTTCGATGAAGATCCATCCCTGGTACCTCGCCTTATCTCCTCCTGCACAAGATCCGAACAAAGTCGCTCCCATCCTGGCAGTTTCTCCCGTCCATTAACAGAGTCTTCGTAGCTATGCCAAATCTTCGAAATCCCAAGGAGAGCCAAGCTCACCAAGTCTTCTTCATCAACAGTAACCCCCACACTTCCCAGTTCATCCTTGCAGTGGAAAAACTTCGTGAGGTATTTTGGAATACTGTCGCCTTTCTCCATTTTTATTTTTTTGAGCTTGTCTTTAAGCGCCAACTTCCTCTGGTCACTTCTGCTTTGGAAAAAATCTGTCAAATACTTCCACATTAAGAATGGAGTGGCTTTCCCGTGAAGGTTGGACACAATATGGTCCTTCACACCTTCCAATAGAATCCTTCTCATCTTTGCTGTCTTCTTTTTCCATGCGTCAAGTAATGCAACATTGCTAGATCGCGGCTTAGGAACATCGCTATCGATGAACTCCTTCAGTCCATTATCCTCCAGCACTACCTCCATCCTATCCTTCTAGGCTATGTAATTCGAGCTCCCATCAAGGGCATACTCCAATCTCAACCCATTGAAAGAAATTTCAATGTATACTCAATTTCTGTACCAAGAATCTTTTGTAGAAAATTCGAATTTTCCACTAGCACAAACTCACTTTAAAATTGCAATCTTCAATAAAAAATGCTCTGATGCCATGTAGAAATTATATGCACTAAGCATGCATATGTCCTATATCCACTTGAACTCACACTATTTAACTTTATTCAAGATACTGAATCTATTCCACTTGTTAATCTTTTGCGGAAAATTTAATTGCACACACATGTAAAGCATAAATAAAAACAATCGCACATAACACCGTTTTTAACCGGGAAAGCCTGAAGCTGAAAACCCCCAAATATATATTATGTATCATGGAATCATATAAAAATCCTCATACAAAGCTTATCAAGCTCTCAGTACAGTACAATCGTCATACACTAATCAGGAACAATCTTGCAAATCCATGCACCGATCTTTTCCCTCCTGCTAGCATGCCTCCACTGCGTAGTCCCTGCTGAAGAATATCTTTGAATGAATTCAAAATACCCTTGCCTTGACTACGCAATCCTCATTGGCAAGTCCAATGTGTGTGTGATGCAATCAATGCATCACTATAGTCACAACAAATAGTCTATCTTGCCCTTTCACTTATCTCTCCAATGGGTCTCCACTGAAACTGCCATGCACTGTAGTTAACTGTTGTATTGTTCAGTTGATTAATGAGTTATTATTTGTGAATTAATTAAATAATTAATTCACTCCACTCTCACTAGTGTATCATTCAGTTAGACTAGATACAACTAGCTCAACTGAGTCTAACTGAGTTAAACTGAATACAACTCCATAACTACTTCTTCAACTATGTCTACAGCTTTCATGTCAGGTTGTTGGTCCTCATGTCAAATATCCATTTATTTTCTGTAATAATAATTCCTCGGTCCTTGATGTGCCACGTACGGCCTTGCTTGCAAGAGAATGCTCAGAGAATACAAATGTTTAGTGTAGAGTTACCCAATGAAATAATAATAATGGAAACATGCATCTATTTTTGAATTCGACGATCTGTAAATAGACTTAAAGCCCAATATTATAAAAATAAATTTCATCTGTTTTCCAACGATCAACCATCCACACAAATAGCATCACGCTATACCAAATATGATCACAATATGTCTAAAAATAGACATAGTCTAAAAATAGACTTGCGCCAAAAATAGCCTGTGGGCCCACTTAGTGAAGGCGACTCTTTTCACTAAGCTCATCATCTTGTTGAATCTCAACACTTTGAAGATCATGTAGCATATTTATATAGGTTTTCCCAAGGGTGCACTTGAGCAGTGATATACATGCAAAGGATGTACATTGGGGAAGTACACCAAAGCCACCTTTCACAATAAGGAAAGTTGAGCAAAGGCGATCCTTGAGAGAGTTCACTCAGATGTGTGTGGACCATTATCGATAGCCTCCACAAAAAAACAGAGGTATTATGTGATTTTTGTAGAATTTTTTTCATGCAAGTGTTTGATTTTGTTCATGCAGAAGAAATATCAGACGTTCTCAAAGTTTTGTGAGTTCAAAGCACTTGTCGAGAAATATACAGGGAAGAAGGTGAAGGCTCTCAGAAGTGACAATGGTGACTAATATGTCACGAAAAATTTCAATAACGTTTGTCCTTCAAAAGGAATTCGACGGGAATTGATAGAACCTCATAACCCACAGCAGAATGGGGTTACAATGGAAGAAAAAAACTATTGTGGGAGCAACACCAGCAATGTTGGCTGATCAGGGCCTACCATTGCATCTGTGTATGAAAGTATGCAACACAATAGTATTTGTGTAGAACATAAGTCCTCATCAGATACTTGGGATGAGTACACTAGAGGAAGATTTTGTAGGTAAGAAACCAAATGTGGAACATTCTAAAAATTTTGGTTCATCAGTTTATTGCCATGTGACCAAAATATTTCAGGAAGAAGCTAGAGCCAATAGCTGAGTTGGAAATATTTTTGGGGTAAAATGACACACCTCACAAATATCGGGTGTACTTTCCATCACATAGGATGACAGTGGTCAGAAGAGATGTGAAATTCAATTAAGAGAAGGCGATGGGTATTTCCCTTGAGAGGGAGCTTCAGTTGCAAGCAATTGAGGAGCTCTTAGCTCTAAGAGAATAACCTCAAGATGTGGAGCATCCACAAGAAGAGGAACATAGAGTGGAAGCACCCACTCATGCAATGACATCCCAAGATGGAAGGAAGCACACCAAATAGGCTAACATGTTTGTGCTTGATGCTAGAGAGAATGTGGGAGAACCCACATCACAACACACGCAAAGAAGGTCCCCAGAGCGGTACACTAGCTACATGGCTCTTATGAGTGAGAGTGTGGAGATAGAGCCATTCACTTTTGAGGAAGTTGCGCAACAACCAGTTTGGCTTGATGCCATGGTTGAAGAGTACAACTCCATTATCATATTCATTACATGGGAAGTTGTCCCAAGACTAGAGGGGAAGTCAGTTGTAGGATCCAAGTGGATCTACAAGGTGAAGTAGGAAGAAAATGGGAATGTGGAGAAACACAAGGCCATATTTGTGGCCACATGGTTCTATTAGGTGGAGGGGATTGATTATGATGAGAAATTTTCACCAGTCGCAAGGTACTCATCAATCAGATCCATCCTTGCACTTTCAGTGTAGATGGGATGGCAGATAGATCAAATGGATGTAAAGCCAACCTTCCTCAATGTAGTGATTGAAGAAGAGGTGTACATTGAGTAGTAAATTTTTTGAGACCTTTGACAAAGAGTCACATGTATGAAGACTCAAGAGAGCACTGTATGGGATGAAACAATCACCTCGTGCTTGGCACACCAAAATCAAAAACTACTTCACCAGGTTGGGGTTCACCAAGAGTGAAGCAGATGCAAACCTTTACCATATTTTGGTAGAAGGTAAAATTTTTATCATTGTAATTTATGTCGATGATTTGATACTGACAAGTGATGAGCATCTCTTCAAGTCTTGCAAAGAGGATCACGAAAGATTATTTGAGATGAAGGACATGGGGATCTTGCACTATTTCCTTGGATTGGAAATTTTGAAAATATATGGGGATATATTTGTATCTCAGGGAAAGTATGCCAATGAGATTATGAGGAAGTTCCACATGGAGGGAAACAAACCCATGGAGACTCTTCTGGCAGGAAACTGGAGGAAGGAGGATGCTACTTCAGGAAAAGTAGTAGATGCTACCATCTACATGTAGCTTATGGGTTCACTTATGTATTTTTTTGAACACACGACCAGGCATATGCTATGTGGTTAACCAGCTTATTCAAGCTATGGTTAAGCCTTCCAAGCTATTTTGGAAGGCGGGAAAGCATGTGTTGAGATACCTTAGAGGAACTACATAGTTTGGGATATGGTACATGCAGACAGAGGGAGTGAAGCTTCAAGGCTTCACAAATTCAGTTTGGGTAGAGATTCCATCTGAAAGAAAGAGCATGTCAGGGGGCATCTTCAGCATTAGATCAGTAGCAGTTTCCTGGTACAACAGGAAACAGAGATTAGTTTCACTCAGTTCAACAGAGGCAGAGTACATGGCGGCTAATCAGGCAATATGTGAGGCCATCTGGATGAGGAAGATACTTTTTGGTTTGTTTGGTCGACAGATGGATCCGATGGTGATTTATTGTGATATGCAGAGTTGCATCAAACTCTCGGCTAATCCAGTTTTTCATGACAAGTCCAAGCATACTGATAACCGGTATCATCATCTTAGAGATTGTGTACAGAGGAGAATTACGTCATTAGAGTACATTCCCACAGAGGAGCAGCATGCAACCATCATGACGAAAGAACTCTGAAGAGGAAAATTCGAGTTCCACAGAGGCGGGATCGAGGTAGAATACAACGCCTTTCTTCTTGAGAGGGAGTGTTGAAATTGGAAACAAGAAGAGGCTTATAATTTAATTTTCCCTTAATTAAATTAGAAGGAAATTATAATTCCGCATCACATGACAGCTTGTACGAGTTAACTAAGTTGGGAAGACTTAGTTAGCTTAGTCAATTCGAGTTGAGGGTCAAACTAGAGGCATGTAGAGTTCACTCTAAGTTTTAGGGGGTCCAGTTGCAGTTTATTTTGAATTTGAATTGTTTAACTCAATTATTTGAGTTAAAATCAGTTTAAATAGTTCTAACTAATGGACGATCTAGTTAGAGGTCCAGTGAATTAAATACAATTTAATTCACATGTAGTGATCAATCAGACAGTTAAAATACTTTTAACTAGTTCTAATAGATGGATGAGATAGTGAGAGGTCAAGTGAAATAAATATGATTTGATTCACATGTAGGGATCAATCATATAATTGATAATTCACTCTAAATAGTTATTGCATGTTAGTTCTAAGGAATACCCAGTTGAGATTGGAGTTAAAGGGAAGTATATTATCATTTGTATAATTATAAAATTGTACAGGTCATTCATCAGGTCATAAGGATGTATTGGATGTATTGCACAATGAATTAGTGGGAATTTCCAAATTAATAGGGATTCAATTCCCTCATGAATGTGTGAGCAAGACCACTCATACAAGGGCAAGGAATTGGTTAATTATTGGACCAAACTTCCTTAGATCAGAGTAGTGTTAGGTCCCTATAATACTAGTGTAGTCCCTTATTGTTGTTAGTGTAGCCCCCTTACTATTAATGTTGTACGCCTGTAACCCCAATATTGTTATTATTGTGCCCTTACATTATTATTGTTAGGTCGGCTAGGATTATATTGTGACCCCATTGACTCCTATATATAGAAGGAGGTTTTTTCATTTGTATCATCCAAGAATTTTTCATTTATGTAATGTAAAGGAGGTTTCCCCCTCGAAGTGGTTTTTTTATAAGGGGTTTATCTCTCTTTTCTTCTATTTTTGGAGCTGGTTTTATAACATTTGGTATCATAGCTTTAGGATTCTAGGGTTTCGCTGCTACAAACATGCCATCGTGGAATTTTCGCTATAACGTTTTTTATATGAAGGTTCAGAAGCTAAAAATTTTATCACGCGAAGCCAAAATCCCAAGGAACGTTGTGTAAAAATTTCAGATCTTGGTTCACAATATTTTAGAGATATGATCTGTGGAAGTTAGGGCTTTTTCAGGCTCCCGAATTTCATCTTAAAGATGTGACCGTGGGAAAAGCATCATAACTCTCTCTCTGAGCATCAGATTGGAATTTTGTAAAAATTGGCCACAAGTACATAGACTATAGTTTCCCGTTTATCAATTTCAGAGCCGAAGGATAAAACCGTGACATGTGGCATGCCATACAAGTTTTATCTACTAAACCAGCCCATAATTAGGTCATTGTGGGAGATTGGGCATAACTTTTCCTTCAAGAATCCAAATCAGGTCAAACCTATGGCATTTGAAAGAAGATTCAGAGGGATACTACAAGACTGAATTTTAGGTATTGAAGATCCGAAATCACAGAGATAATTCAGTTTCAATATCGAGCTCCTCAAAAGAAAGAAAAAGGTGTGTATTTTTATTTTCGAATTGCATAAGCCTTGTTCGAAGAATTAGTTTGAATTTATTCCAAGGGCATATTGTAGAATAGATATCAGTATTAGGTTCTAAAATTCCCCCTAAAAAGAATTCAACACCCATTAAGCCTTCAGAAGGATCTACTATGACTCATGAAGATGAAGAAGTGCAACATCAGATATCAAAATTACACGAGCAAGTGCACCAAGTTTCACTCTCGCAAAGAGAAACAGAAAATGAAATGGAAGTTTTGAAGAACGACGTGGAAGCTAAGATGGATGGTTTGAAGAAAGGCGTGGAAGCTAAGATGGATGGTTTGAAGAATGGCATGGAAGCTAAGATGGATGGCATGGAAGATGACATGGAAGCTAGTATGGAAGCTAAGATGGATGAAATGGAAGCTAAGATCGATGAAAAAATGGAAAACATGAAGATTGATCTCAAAGCAGACATGGCAATTTTGACAAATTTGATACAAGAAATGATAACTAATGGATAAAATATAGTAGAGGAAACTCATGATGAGAACAAATTAAATGTTAATCGTGATTTCATAAACACTAATGTTGGATGGAAGGTCCACCATATTCCAAAAATCGATATGAGGAAGTTTGATGGCAAGGATCCCGTAACATGGATACTACATATGGAGCAATATTTTGATCTCAATAATGTGCAAAACACACAAAAGGTACGCCTTGCAACTTTATATTTAGAACAAAATAAATTTTTATGGTATAAATGGCTTTTCTCTCGTAAAAAAATTGTCACCTGGTCAATTTTTACGGAGGAAATGATAGCACATTATGAGGATACAAAGAGCAACACCTTTTTTAGCCAATTGATAAATTTAAAAAAAAAGGGTTCAGTGGTGGAGCACATTGAGGACTTCCAAAAATTGAATATAAGGGTAACTAATATTCCAGAGGAACACATGATTGATTTCTTCATAGGGACTTTAAAGGATAACATCCAAAATGAGGTTCACGTTTGGGAACCTGATTCATTGGAGAAGGCATTCAGGTTGGCAAGAAAAATTGAATGTAAAATTATGGCAACGAGGAATCCTACCACTCACATCTATAAATATGGAAGTGTTGCTACTCCTAGACTTCCACAACCTACAAGGTTGGCACCACAAAAATTGGAAGAAAAAAGAGCAAAAGGGCTTTTCTACAGTTGTGAAAGCAAATACACTAAAGGTCATAAGTGTGCTGAGAAGAAATTGTTTTACATATATTGTGAAGAGGAGGAAGAAAATGAACAAGAAACTTCAAAAGAAGAGGATATACACCAGGAACCCACCCTAGAAGAAGAAGAAATGGGTCCGACCATATCATGTAATGCATTGGCAAGAATTACCACTCCTCAAACTCAAGAAGAAAAAGGTAATAGTATTGATTGATTTGGCTAGTACCCATAATTTTATTCATTGTAAGCTAGCCAAGGAATTGAATTGTTTCCTATACCCAACACTAGAATGTCAAGTGATGGTTGCAAATAGAGGAATTATAAATTGCTCTGGAAAATGTCATAATATCAAGCTAACAATGGGGGAATAGTATTGAATAGTCCAATGCTTTCCATTCCAATGGGAGGTGTTGATTTTGTACTAGGAGTACAATGATTACAATATTTGGGGACGATAGTTTTTAATTTTCAAGAATTTTTCTTGAATTTTTTTTCGGAAGGAACGGAAGTCAAATTACGGGGTATCGCAGAGAAACCATAAAAGATAATAAGCTCTAATTTCACGACAAAGCTTCTGAAGAAATAACAATGAGGCGTAATTTCACAATTATGCTCATTAGAGGTTCCAACATCAAAATCATATATTTCTCCATATCTCCAAAAATTCTTGGACAATCATTCCAATGTGTTTGAAACTCCCAAAGGACTCCCACCTATTCGTGATCATGATCATGATATTCATTTTATTCCAGGAAGTGTTCCTCCAAACATCAGGCCTTATAGATATCCTTATGTCCAAAAGAGAGAAATTGAACGTATGATTGCAGAAATGTTAGAGGTCGGTATAAGTCAACCTAGTCAAAGTTCTTTCTCTGCTCCAATAGTATTGGTGCACAAGAATGATGGATCATGGCACATGTGTCCGGATTATAGGGAGCTCAATAAGCTCACTATTAAAGATAAATTTCCCATTCCTGTGATTGATGAATTATTGGATGAGTTACATGGAGCAATTTATTTTACCAAGTTGGATATTCATACAAGATATCATCAAATTAGAATGCAGACTGAATATATTCTAAAAAAAAACATTTCGAACTCATGTGGGTCATTATGAATTTTTTTTCATGCCTTTTGGCCTTACCAATGCACGAAAATTTCAAGGGTTGATTAATTCCATTTTCAAACCCTTCCTTAGAAAATTTGTGCTAGTATTTTTTGATGATATACTAATCTACAACAAGTCTTGGAAGGATCATGTTCAACATGTTGACAAGGTGCTCAAAAAATTGGAGGAGAAACAATTATATGCAAAAACATCCAAATGTTTCTTTGGAGTACAAGAGGTGGAATATCTGGTTCATATTGTATCTCACGAGGGTTTTAAGGTAGACCCTAACAAAATTAAAGCCTTTAAGGAATGGAAAGTCCCCACAACCACAAAGAAGTTGCGAGGATTTCTCAGGTTAACAGGGTATTATCGCAAGTTTGTTAAGAATTATGGGAGAATAGAAGCACCTCTAACAACATTATTGAAAAAAGATGCATTTTCATGGAATCTTGAAGAAACTAATGGATTTGAACATCTTAAAGAGGAAATGTGCCTAGAACTGGTTTTAGCTACGCCAGACTTCACAAAAACCTTTATTGTGGAATGTAATGCCTCAAGAAATGGAATTGGTGTTGTTTTAATGCAAGAAGGAAGACCCATTGATTTTGAAATTTGTCCAATCAAAGGAAAGTATTTACAGAAACCTCTTTATGAGAAGGAAATGTTAGCAATACTACATGCACTAAAGAAATGGCGACCTTACCTAATGGGAAGACACTTCAAGGTAAAAATTGATCATGATAGTCTTAAACACTTTTTGGAACAAAGACTATATTTAGAATAGAAGCAAAAATGGGTCACAAATATGTTGGGTTATGAATTTGAAATGATCTACAAAAAGGGGAAGATAAATGTTGTTGTAGATGCACTCTCAAGAAAGAATGAAGAGGTGGAAGCATTTCTTTGTTCCATTTCTATTATCCAACTAGTTTAGATAACCGAAGCAAGGGATGAATGGAAAAAGGATGAAGAAGTGTGGACACTCATTCAAAAATTGCTGCAAGATCCTAGTACATCTGATACATTTAGTTGGAAAAATGATTTCTTATGATACAAATATCGTTTATATATTTGTAATAATTCTCTACTAAAACAAAATATTCTTTTGGAATTGCACACTTCTTCTTTAGAAGGACACTTGGGATTTTTAAAAACTTACCACAGGGTGAAGAAAGAATTTTTTTGGGATGGCCTTAAATTTGATATTCAAAAGTTTGTGCTAGAATGTTTGGTTTGCCAGCAAAATAAAGTTGAGACAATTAAGACCCTAGGTCTTCTATAGCCTTTATCCATTCCAAGTAAACGTTGGGAGGACATTTCAATGGATTTTATCACAGGTTTACCTAAGTCCAAAGGAAAGAGTGTCATCATGGTGTTAGTTGATAGACTTACCAAGTATGCACACTTTTGTGCATTATCTCATCCATATAAATCAGGTACAGTTGCTACTACATTTATGAAAACAATTCAAAAGCTACATGGAAACCCAAATATTATTGTAAGCGACAGAGATCCCATTTTTACTGGAAATTTTTGGACGTAATTATTTTCTTGTTTGGGTACTCAACTAGCTCATAGCTCATCTTATCATCCTCAATCCGATGGTCAAACTAAGATAATGAATAAATGTTTGGAAGGATATATTAGTTGTTTTGTATCTGATAAACAAACACAATGGGTCCAGTGATTACCTCTCGCTGAATGCTGGTATAACACTTCCTTCCATACTATAGAAAAAATGACCACATTTATGGTACTTTATGGATATCATCCACCGTCCATCACATCATCTTTAAGAGAAAATTATAAGGTTCAAGCAGTGGAAGATCACATAGAGCATCAACAAGAAGCTCTCCAACTCTTAATGGATAACCTAAATTTTGCACAAAATCAAATGAAACAACAGGCATATCAACATCACAGCAAGAGAATTTTTGATGTAGGAGACTGGGTATTTTTATGGCTAAAACCATACAAACAAATGTCTCTCAAGCAAGCTAATAAGTATAATAAATTATCACCAAAACACTATGGTCCTTACAAGGTGTTCCAAAATATTGGTACTATGGCATACAAATTGGAGCTTACAACTTCGTCGCGAGTGCATCCAGTTTTCCATGTTTCATGCTTAAAGAAGGTTATAGGTGAAAAAATTCCAGTTCAAACAATATTTCCAGAACTTGATGAGGAATGAAAAATCATGTTGGAACCTGAAGCAGTCACGGAAACAAGAACTCGACAGCTACAAAATCGATCAATTTCAGAGTATCTCATCAAGTGGAAGAACTTACCCATAGAAGATTCTACATGGGAGGATGAGAATTTTGTACAGAAACACCCAGAGCTACTCAAGCATTGAGGACAACACTTTTTCTAAGGAGAGGGGAATGTTAGGTCCCTATATTACTAGTGTAGTCCCTTATTGTTGTTAGTGTAGCCCCCTTATTGTTATTGTTGTAACCCTGTAACCACAATATTATTATTATTGTGCCCTTACATTATTATTGTTAGGTCGGCTAGGATTATATTGTGACCCCATGGACTCCTATATATAGAAGGAGGTTTTTTCATTTGTATCATACACGAATTTTTCATTTATGTAATGTAAAGGATGTTGCCCCCTCGAAGAGGCTTATTTGTTGATCTCTCTTTTCTTCCATTTTTGGAGCCAGTTTCATAACAGTGAGACAATCAGAGATAGTGCAGAGATATCTCAGGGATGAGAGAAGCATTATATTGTTTCATATTATTGACTTTATGAAATATGCATATAGCAAGGTTTTTATCTGAGCCTTTTCCAAGATACATCTTTGTGTTGTGAGATTGAAATTATTTCTCTTTCTTGTTCATGTGATTATGCGATCGTAATTGGTTTATGCAATGTGTAGAATAGATTCAAGTATTTTTTTTAGCATATTAAAAGATCAGTTGAATCTATGTGGATTTTCTATAATTGATATATGTCTTGTGAGTTGTAACCCTATAAATAAACCTCAATATTTTTCCACCAATATTTTCCTACTTAGGCCCTCAATGACCAATAAGGACATCAAAGGAGATAACAAGAATCCTTGTCTGAGGCCTATGAAGGCACGAAAGAAACCAGATGGAACACCATTAATAAATTTCACAGTGAAATTATAATCCATAATCCATTCTACCACCCCCATGGAGAAATTTTATGAAAAATCAGCCTCAGATAAGTACAATCCACACTATCATATGTGTGGTGAATATCCAACTTCAAAATTATGGCATCCTTGCCGCAAGTTTCTACTTTGTGCAGAGCTTTATGTGTGATATAGACCTGAAATCCCGAAATGCATAATTAGGGTCATTTTTTTTGGGTATCAATACAATGAAGGTCGTGTTGATAGCCCCTGTAACTCTCTTGTGTAGCCTAGACTCCACCATTCGAAGTAGATTAGGACCCATAATCCCTTTGAAATGTATGAAAATCTCAATGGTCCAACTATCTAGGCTGGGAAATTTGTCTTTTGAGAAATATTTAAAGACCTTATATAATTCCTCTAGTGTGATAGGGCCCCCAACCATCTGGTCATCCTGCTCAGTGAGCATGTGTAGGTAATATTCCATGTATGCTAGTTGGTTCTCAATATTTGCATCTTCTTTGGCTTTATAAAAATTCTCAAAATAATCCATCGCCTACCTATGAATCTCCTCGGTATTTGATACTTTTCCCTCCATCCCATCATCGATCTCCCATTTGGTATTATATCATCTTCTATTTGTAGATTTTTTTTGGAAAATATTGTTTTCTTATCTACACAGGAAATCCATATCACCCAACTTTTTAGCCTCCACTCTTTTTCCCACATTAGTAATATGTTCCTTCTATGTGATTCTAGTGCCATTATCCTTTGGTTCTTTTCTGATGATAAAAAAATTGGGTAAGTAGGGTTACCAATCTGAGAAATATCTGCACTAATCCCCCTTAGTTCCTTCCTGTGTTTATCCTTCTTCTGATCAATCAATTTGTGGACCACCCCTCTTAATACCTTCAACTTAGCAACCACCTTGTCCATGCCAGACCGTTCCGATGACCCTAAAAACTCAGTCCATGTCTTACTAATCAAATCTCATAAATACTAATCTTCTAACCTTGTATGGTTAAAGTTAAGATACCAAAGACTTGAAAACCCCCAAAAGTTCCAGGAGATTATCATATAGTAGGAAGCGGTCTAATCTCTTCGCAATATTGTGTGGATTTACCCTCTCGTTCTTACATGTTGGCACAATGAAAATTTGTCATATATCCACCAGGTTGTTTTTAGAGAAGATTTCATTAAAATAATCACCCAAAGGGTCTAGTCTACAACTAGACCCTCAATATTATTCTATCAAGATAATAATATCAAGGCCCCAAACCATGAATCATGATTAGGGAGTTCATATTCAAAATTTCACATGCATCCATACGAGTCCAAAAGTCCTTTATGTCATGGTATGGAGAGTAAATGTTGAGAATGAATATGAAATGTGGAATTCCATGGAAGAAACCATACATTAATATACCTACAAAGCATTTGTATGAAAACACATTAATTAATGATGGATTCCACATAGATACCATCCCACCTGAAAAACCAATTGATTATGTAAAAAATATTTACCACCAGGGACATATGGATGTAAACTAATTTTGTGCCTTGTCCCCCAAAACCATGGTCTCCTATATAAGGACGACAACAGGATTCATCGACTTAATAAGGTGTATAAGGGAAATTATTTTTGAGGGATCCCCCAACTGTCACATGTTTATAGATAAAATCTTCATCATGGGGCCCCCGAATCGGGAATTTCCCCTATAAGGGCCCCAGAAATAGTAGCATCAGATACAAAAACATCATGTAGGTCCAAATCACCCAAAATTTCCAAGTTTTAGTTATTGGGAATCATGATTGCCGTTAGACCCAAACCCGTAGATTTTATTCAATGATCGCATCTCCAGAGATAAGGATCCATGAGAGGCGTCTAGCCCATGTCGCGAAACACATAGGGAGCATTGGTTTATCCAATGTACAACAACATCCCCCCCAATGCGAGTAAAATGTGTATCAAATCGTGACTTTTGCTCTAATACCACTTCTTGTGAATCACAATTTCTGTTAGACCAAAACTTTCAGGTGTTATTCAACGATCGCATCGCTAGAGATAAGGATCCACAGGAGGCGGTTATTCCATTTCCCTAAACACACGAGGAGTGTTGGTTTATCCAATGTGCAACATTAGTCACCACATTTCCAGTGGTATTTTTGGATTGGCCATGCCCTTTCCCATTCTTACTTACAGTGACATTCATGGAAGAGCCTCGACTAATGGAAATGCCAACAAGAGACCCCATCACCGTATGAATGATGAGGGGTAGCAGGTCATGTTGGGGTTACGAGCCAAAAATTCGAGGTTTAATCCAAGTGGATATTGGTGGCCACCCGCATATTCCACCTATACCTCTAGTTGATTTCATCAGTTTCCTTATTTATAGCAACATTTTCTATTTTTAGCATTTTTTTGGGTCTTGAACTTTTGGAGCAGTTTTAACCCCCTAAACAGCATTTTTTCGAGGCATGAAACAAGACCTTGGCCATAGGTAGGGTCTTTTGCAAATCTTGTAATAATTAGAGAGATATTTCTAACAAGGTATCATATGCGCCAAATGGAGATAATATGACCAAGTTACGATCTAGGGGTTAGGGTTTTCCCTTGTTGTTCAATAATAAAAAGGCCCTTGAGCCTCATTGTAACACAATTCAGAGGCATGCAGCTGCCAAATCGCTCTCAGAGATAAGATACCATCGCCCGAGCTAGTTTATTTCCACTTTGTATGTAAGCATATTTAAGCTCTTTGATATTATTGAAATGAAGTGTTATTTTTGTTGCATATTTGTATTTATGGTTATATATGTATTCTATTGTGTTCATGTTTAAGTTCAGATCAAGGTTTCTTCGCACTGAGTTGGTAGGAGATAGAAAATCATGTGGAGAGTTTGGACAAATAGTAGGATACGTCAAAGTGACAAGGGGATCGTGGAAATAAGAGCCAATCAACGGTTCTCCATCCAATAATGGAAGTGAATTATCCATTGACATCGACCCAACATTTAAATGAGTATAGTTCTTAAATATGAAAGTACATTCCACTGGACCTGAGTGAAGCCATGGTTTTAGGAATTTAGGAGATATATGACAAGATTCAACTTGACTTGTCGATTCCAAAAAAACCATCTAATTGTCATTACCAGGAAAAAAAAAATTCAGAACAGGGGATAGGGTGTGAGGGAAATCAGAGGTACTTGAATTTTCAATCCAATGGAACTCTCAGTCTGTTGACTGAATATAACTAGCAGGGGAGTGTCGTTGGTAGAAATCCTTCCAAACCATGTCTTCTAATTTCCTCCACTCCCCATGACCCCAGAAATGAAAAGGGAATTTAGAAAATACATGGCCAGTCCGATGGAAAACCAAGCACCAAAAGGGTATCCCCCAATATTTTATTGTTTGGAAAAAATAAGTAGGGCCCCAAACTAGATCCATCTCTGTCGACAGTCCTCTAGAGAATTTAAGCTCAACAAGCTCCATGCCACTCTTTTGTCTAGTTTAACAAGTTTAGGTTTCTCCATAAACACAAATTTTCCTATGGTGTCACCAATGGCCTCCAGTGCCTTTCTTTTCCATAGCTCAAGTGGTAATCCAGGTAGTTTCACCTAAACCATCTTCCTACTCATAGTTGTCATCAGTAGGTTAAATCCCACAAACCAATGACTCAAGTTTTAAAGGATCTTGTTGTCCACATAGGGGGTATTAAAAATGTGAATCATATCCTTCTCATGCAAAAAATTAATTTTGAACCATCCATTCATCAAAACGTTGACCTTTGAATTGTATGGCAGAATCGAAATCCACATTCTAGCCACCTATTATTGAATTTTTGACCCGTCCATTTTGGTGAATTCCCATCTATTGATCAGTGTTTTTTTTTTTCATACTTGCAACATGGTCCCAATAGATGTCCTCTTCGAACACCAACATCTTAATATTCGAGGAGACCTCACTAGTTTTGGGTATTTGTATTGTTGAGCTATCCTCTTCTTCTTGTCTTCACCATCCTCAAAATGTGTGACATCATGATCCAAAAGTATAGGAAAGATTAGAAGATCTTGAAAAACATGTTGCACCACCTTATTTTGAATTGTTTCTACCGAAGGATGGGTGTGATCTGTCTCCATGTATTAGATATTTTATGTTCGGGGAACAGTTTCCATGCAATGCCATGTCATATTCCAAAAAAGGTAACAATAATGATTTTTAAGGAGATGTCAGTAGCATAATAACACTAAAAAATCACGGAAAAAAATTTGGTATTAGAATTAATAAACCAACAGATATATGCCTATTACAGACATATCAAGACCACATCTTGGTCCAACACAATCGTCAATCATCTGGAAATATCCTCCTAGGATCTATAACAATCCAAGCATTAAATAGCCATCAGGGCCTCCCTCCAATGATATTGATGAATAAGAATCATATGAAAAATAAAATTTTTCAGTCATAAAATTCTAGGGGAGAGGCTTCAGTAGATGAATAGGTGGGCCAAATATGCCATGTCACACCACGTGGATATCCACTCAAGTTGTATGCCACCTGTCCTCTACGTGCGAGCATGTTTCCTGCATACAACGGTTACTTGTTCAACCAGTTTACAAGCCTTTGTCCCGTGCTTTGTCATGGTTAAGTGTAGCCTTCTTGAACAAGCCATGTCTTCCTATTTGGGCCTGGAAGCTGAGTGTTTTCACTCTCGGTTGTTGCGCTCTGATGCTCCTATGTTTCTCGCATCCAGTTCCACCCTTCGCGTAGAGTTTCGTGGGTTATGGATCATTTGTAATGTTGGTTTGAGCGGTTGTGATGTTGTTTATGTGAGGTTCATTCGGTTTTATTATGTGATTTGTAGTTCACTGTATGTTGTTTCTGCGTGTGGGTTTTTTTGCGTTCATACCTATGGTGGATATACCTCGGATCGGTGGCGAATATGGTGGGTTCATGGTCGGAATTGTTTTTCCAGGTAAATGGTGTGTTTTCTTCATTTTTTAGACTTCTTTTACTGCCTATGTGCATCAATCTCATTTTCTCATCAATGTTTTTGTTATGAAACCAGCTCCAAAAATAGAAGAAAAGAGAGATTAATGCCTTAGAAATATGCCACTTTGAGGGTGAAACCTCCTTTACATTACATAAATGAACAATTCTTGGATGATACAAATGAAATAACCTCCTTTCTACATGTAGGAGTCCATGGGGTCAAAACATAATCCTAGCTGACCTAACAATAATAATGCAAGGGTACAATAATAACAATATGGGGGTTACAGGGGTACAACAATAACAATAAAGGGACTACACTAACAACAATAAGAGACTACACTAGTAATATAGGGACCTAGCATGCCCCTCCCCTTCAAAAAAGTGTTTTCTTCAACGCTTGAGTAGCGCTCGATGCTTCTGTATAAAATTATCACTCCCATGTTGAATCTTCAGTGGGTAAGTTCTTCCACTTGATGAGATAATCTTAAATTGATCGATTTCATCGCTGTCGAGTTCTTGTTTCCGTGACTGCTTCAGGTTCCAATGTGATTTTTACTTCATTGTAAAGTTCTAGCAATATTGTTTGAACTAGAAGTTTGTCACCTATAACCTTCTTTAAGCATGAAACATGGAAAACTGGATGCACTCGAGAAGAAGCAGGAAGCTCCAATTTGTATTCCATAGTACCAATATTTTGCAACACCTTGTAAGGACCATAGTACTTTGGCGATAATTTATTATCCTTCTTAGCTTGCTTGAGGGACATTTGTTTGTATAGTTGTAGCTGTAAAAATACTGAGTCTCCTACATCAAAAATTCTCTCACTGCGATGTTCATCTTCTTGTTGTTTCCTTCGATTTTGTGCCAAATTTAGGTTATCCTTTAAGAGTTGGATAACTTGTTATTGATGCTCGATGTGATCTTCCACTGCTTGAACCTTAGAATTTTATCTTAAATATGATGTGATGGATGGTGGATGATATCCATAAAGTGCCATAAATGGAGTCATCTTTGTTGCAGTATGGAAGGAAGTGTTATACCACCATTCCGACAAAGGTAACCACTTAACCCATTGTGTTTGTTTATTAAATACAAAACAACGAAGATATCCTTCCAAAAATTTGTTCACTATCTCAATTTTCCCATCATATTGAGGATGATAATATGAGCTATGAGTTAGTTGAGTACCCAAACAATAAAATAATTTTGTCCAAATATTTCAAGTAAAAATGGGATCTCTGTTGCTTACAATAATATTTGGGTTTCCATGTAGATTTTGAATTGTTTCCATAAATGCAATAGTAGTTGTACTTGCTTTAAATGGATGAGATAATGCACAAAAGTGTGCATACTTGGCATGTCTATCAACTACCACCATGATGACACTCTTTCCTTCCGACTTAGGTAAACCTGTGATGAAATACATTGAAATCTCCTCCCAATGTTGACTTGGAATGGATAAAGGTTGTAGAAGACCCGAGGTCTTAATTGTCTCAACTTTATTTTACTTGAAAAATAAACATTCTGCCACAAACTTTTGAATATTAGATTTAAGGACATCCCAAAAAAATTCTTTCTTCACCCTGTGGTAAGTTTTTAAAACTCCTAAGTGTCCTCCTAAGGTATATGTGCGCATTTCCAAAATAATATTTTGTTTTAGTTGGGAATCGTTACAAAGATATAAGTGATCTTTGTACCATAAGGAATCATTTTCCCAACTAAACGTATGAGATGTACTAGGATCTTGCTGCAACTTTTGAATCAGTGTCCACACTTCTTCGTCCTTCTTCCATTCATCCCTTTCTTCGGTTATCCAATCTCTTTAGATAATATAAATGGAGCATAGCAATGCTTCCACCTCTTCATCCATTCTTGAGAGTGCATATGCAACAACATTTAGCTTCCATTTTTTGTAGATGATTTCAAAGTCATAACCCAACATCTTTATGACCCATTTTTGCTACTCTTCTAAAGATAGACTTTGTTCCAAAAAGTGTTTAAGACTATCATGATCATTTTTTTACCTTGAAGTGTCTTCCCATTAGGTAAGGTCAAAATTTATTTAGTACATGTAGTATTTCCAACATTTCCCTCTCATAAATAGCTTTCTGTAAATACTTTCCTTTGATTGGAAGACTTTCAAAAGCAATGGGTCTCCCTTCTTGCATTAAAACTACACAAATTCCATTTCTTAAGGCATCACATTCCACAATAAAGATTTTTGTGAAGTCTGGCATAGCTAAGACCGGTGCCAGCGAAATTGCCTCTTTAAGATGTTCAAAGGGCTTAGTTGCTTCAGGAGTCCATGAAAATGTATCTTTCTTCAATAATGTTGTTAGAGGTGCTACTATTCTCCCATAGTTCTTAAAACACTTGTGATAATACCCTGTTAACCCGAGAAATCCTCGCAACTGCTTTATGGTTGTGGGGACTTTCCATTCCTTAATGGCTTTAATTTTTCTAGGGCCTACCCTAACACCCTTGTGAGATATAATATGACCCATATATTCCACCTCTTGTATTCCAAAGAAGAATTTGGAGGTTTTTGCTTATAATTGTTTCTCTTCCAATAGTTTGAGAACCTTGTCAACATGTTGAACATGATCCTTCCAAGAATTGTTGTACATTAGTATACCATCAAAAAATACTAACACAAATTTTCTAAGGAAGGGTTTGAAAATGGAATTAATCAACCCTTGAAATGTAGAAGGTGCATTGGTAAGGCCAAAAGGAATGACCAAGAATTCATAATGACCCTCATGAGTTCGAAATGTTGTTTTCGGAATATCTTCAGTCTTGATTCTGATTTTATGATATCCTGAATGAAGATCCAACTTGGTAAAATAAATTTCTCAATGAAATTCAACCAATAATTTATCAATCACAGGAATGGGAAATTTATCTTTAATAGTGAGCTTATTGATCTCCCTATAATCTGGACACATGCGTCATGATCCATCCTTCTTGTGCATCAATACTACTGGAGCAGAGAAGGAACTTTGACTAGGTTGAATTATACCAACCTCTAACATTTATGTAATCATATGTTCAATTTCGCTCTTTTGGAAATAAGGATATTTGTAAGGCTTGATGTTTGTAGGAAAACTTCCTGGAATCAAATGAATAGCATGATCATGATCACGAATAGGTGGGATTTCTTAGGTAGTTTCAAACACCTTGGAATGATTTTCCAAGACTTCTTGGAGATTTGGAGAAATAGATGATTTTGATTTTGGAACTTCTAGTGAGAATAATTATGCAATTACCTCTAATTTTTATTTCTTCAGAACATTTTTCATGACATTAGAGCTTATTATCTTTCCTGGCTTCACTACGATACCTCGTAATTCAAATTCCTCTCCTTCCGAAAAAAATCAAGAAAAGTTCTTAAAAATTAAAAGCTACCGTCCCCAAAGATTGTAACCATTGTACACCTAGTACAACATCAGCAACTCCCATTGGAATGGAAAGCATTGGACTATTAAATACATATTCCCCCATGGTTAGCTTGATATTATGGCATTTTTCAGAGAAATTTATTGTTCCTCCATTTGCAACCATCACTTGAAATTCTGGTGTTGGGTATAGGAATAAATTCAATTCCTTGGTTACCTTACAATGAATAAAATTATGGGTACTACCCGAACCAATCAACGCTATTACCTTTTTCTTATTGATATGTCCTTCTATATTGAGAGTTTGAGGAGTGGTAATTCCTGCCAATGCATTACATGATATGGTCAGACTCATTTATTCTTTCTCTAGGGTTGGTTCCCGGTGTATATCCTCTTCTTTTGAAGTTTCTTGTTCATTTTCTTCCTCCTCTTCACAATCTATGTAAAATAATTTCTTCTTAGCACACTTATGACCTTTAGTGTATTTGATATCACAACTATAGCAAATCCCTTTTTCTCTTTTTTCTTCCAATTGTTGTGGTGTCAACCTTGTAAGTTGTGGAAGTCTAGGAGTAGCAACACTTCTATATTTATAGATGTGAGTGGTAGGCTTCCTTGTGGCCATCATTTTATATTCAATTTTTCTTTCCAACCTGCATGCCTTCTCCAATGAATTAGGTTCCCAAAGGCGAACATCATGCTGTATGTTATCCTTTAAAGTCCCTATGAAGACAACAATATTGTGTTCCTATGAAATACCATTTACCCTTATATTCAATTTTTGGAAGTCATCAATGTGCTCCACCACTGAACCCTTTTGTTTGAGATTTATCAATTGGCTAAAGAAGGTGTTGCTCTTTGTATCCTCATAATGTGCTATCATTTCCTCTGTAAAAAATGACCAAGTGACAATTTTTTTACGGGAGCAAAGCCATCGATAACATATAAATTTATTTTGTTTTAAATATAAAGTTGTAATGCATACCTTTTGTGTGTTTTGCACATTACTGAGATCAAAATATTGCTCCATATGTAGTATCCATGTTACAGGATCCTTGCCATCAAACTGTTTCATATCGATCTTTGGAATATGGTGGGTCTTCAATCCAACATTAGAGTTTATGAAATCACGATTAACATTTATTTTTTTCTCATCATGAGTTTCCTCTACTATCATTTCACCATTAGGAATCATTTCTTGTATCAAATTTTTCAAACCTTCCATGTCTGCTTTTAGATCATTCTTCATGTCTTCCATGTTGTCTTTCATTTTTTCTTCTATACCATCGATCTTAGCTTCCATGTTTCCATGCCATTCTTCAAACCATCCATCTTAGATTCCATGCCCTTCTTCAAACCATCCATCTTAGCTTCCATGCCTTTCTTCAAAACTTCCATTTCATTTTTTTTTTCTCTTTGCTAGAGCGAAATTTGGTGCACTTGCTCTTGTAATTTTGATATATCATGTTACACTTCTTCATCCTCATGAGTCATAGTAGAGTATTCTGAGGGCTTAATGTGTGTTGAATTATTTTTAGGGGGAATTTTAGAACCCAATACTGAGATCTATGCTTCAATATGCCCTTGGAATCACTTCAAACTGATTTTTCAAACAAGTCTTATGCAATTTGAAAACAAAATACACACCTTTTTCTTGCTTTTGAGGAGCTCGATATTGTGAATTATCTCAGTGATTTTGGATCTTCAATATATGAAATTCAGTCATATAGTAGCCCTCTAAATCTTCTTCCGAATGCCACAGGTCTGACCCGATTTGGATGCTTCAAGTCAAAGTTATGCCCAATCTCCCACAATGACCTAATTATGGATTGGTTCAGTAGAGCGAAATTGTATGGCATGCCATGTGTCATTGTTTCCTCCTTCAGCTCTGAAATTGATACATAGGAAACTACAGTCTGTGTACATTCAACCATGTTTTTACATAATTCCAATCTGATGCTTAGAGCGATAGTTATGATAATTTTCCTAAGGTCACCTCTTTTAGATGAAATTCAGTAGCTTGAAAAAACCCTAACTTCCACATATAATATCTCCGAAAATATTGCGAACCAAGATCTAAAATTTTTACATGAAGTTCCTTAGGATTTAGGCTTCACGTGGTAAAGCTTTCAACTTCTGAAACTTCTTAGAAAAAACGTTATAGCGATAATTCCACAATGACCTGTTTGGAGTAGTGAAACCCTATAATCTAAAGCTCTAATACCAAATGCTATGAAACCAACTCCAAAAATATAAGAAAAGAGAGATCAATGCCTTAGAAATAAGCCACTTCAATGGGGAAACCTCCTTTACATTACCTCCTTTCTATATATAGGAGTCCATGGGGTCACAATATAATCCTAGCTGACCTAACAATAATAATCTCAGGGCACAATAATAACAATATGGGGGTTATAGGGGTACAAATATAAAAATAAGGGGGCTACACTGAAAAAAATAAGTGACTACACTAGTAATATAGGGACCTAAAAGTTTTCATTGTTTGCAGGTCAATGTGCGTAATGCAGTTGGTTCTCCTGTGGCACGCTATATTTTTTCAAGGGTATGGGTTCCTCTGGTGCGCTGGCAAGGAGGAAGCCAAGAAGAGATGGAAGGAGGAAGTTGAGGAGAGCCATAAGGTAGGACTATGTCCTACTAGTCATCTCTGCATGTGTTTTTTAACACATTTAACTTGAAGGATTAATGTTTCTTTGTTGACTCTGTCCTACCAGTCATCTTTGCATGTGTTTTTTAAACATTTAACTTGAAGGATTAACGTTTCTCTTTTGAGCTTGTTTCCTGTGCTTTTAAAAAATTGGGTTTTGTGTAAATTGAGAGGTTTTTTCTTTCTACTGATGGGTTTTAGATGGTTTTTTGGTTTTTGGTATATATTTCCTCCTTTTCTCATCATAGACTTCTTTAGTTGCAATGGAAGATGTTGAAACAGGCTTTGGTTGATAAAACTCCTAAGGATCTTGATTTTAGACTAGCCGAGAATGTCCCTATGAATACTTTGTCTTTGGAATCTTGTTTGGCACTTATTGATTGTTCATACCTTGTCTCTCATGCTTCCCAACTCTAGTATATTATTTTGAAGATATTTTTATGGTATTACCCTGTTGTTTACAGATCTGGACAACAATCATTTAAGGGTGGAAAACAATGGTTTTTTTCAATGTATTATGTCACTGGTTTTTTCAATGTATTATGTCAGCTTGGGGATTGAAGTTAATTAATTTGATAAGTAATTTGTGTCTTTTGTTGTGGAATTTTGAGGTGGAGAGGATTGAACATCCGAATGCATCAAAATTTTGACTTATAATTCACCATTAAATCTTAATGTCGAAATTTAGTTTTATGTTGTCCTGCAGTCGAAATTTAGTTTTTAGATAGAAGCCAATAGGAAAATAGATAGAATGGTTTTGACACCTAAGGATCTTGATTTTAGATTGGCCGAGCATGTCCCTATGAATTCTCTCTCTTTGGAATCGTTTTTGGTGATTTCTGATTGTTCATACCTTATCTCTCATGTTGCCCAGCTCTAGCATATGACTTTGACACTATATTTATGGTAGTACCCCGCTGTTTACAGATCTGGACAAAAATGGTTTAAGGGTGGACAAAAATGGTTTTTTTCAATGTATTATGTTAGATTGGGGATTTAAGTTAATTAATTTGATAAGTAAGTTGTGTCTTTTTCCGTAGAATTTTGAGGTGGGGAGGACTGAACATCCGAATGCATCAACAATTCGACTGATAATTTACGATTAAATATTTTGTTATCCTACAGTCAAAATTAAGTTTTATGTTAGAAGTCAATAGGAAAATAGATAGAATGGTTTTGACACCAACAATATTGCGAAGTTCCAAGGGTCTACTTGGAATTCTGAAGTGATGACATGGTTGAGAATACTCAGAGGTCTCCTTGCACAAATTTAAAAATGTATCTTCTGCAGCCTCATAATTCTACAGAGTTACAAAATTACAAAGAGGGTTGTAAAGAGTATTTCAATGTCTTAGATTAGTTTGGCGATTGAAGTTGTTGGGATGGGGACCATGTAGATAAAATACCCAATTAGTGTTTTCATTTGTTGATTTGGAACTTATTTCACAATTCCTATTGCACATCCACATGGGAATTCTGAAGTGATGGCATGGTTGAGAATACTCAGAGGTCTCCTTGAACAAATTTAAAAATTTATCTTCAGCAGTCTCATACTTCTGCAAAGTTACATAATTACAAAGAGGGATGTAAAAAGTATTTCAATATCTTAGATTAGCTTGTGGGTTGAATTTGTTGGCATGGGGACCGTGTAGATAAACTACCCAATCACTGTTTTCATTTGTTTATTGGGAACTTATTTCACAATCCCTATTGCACATCCACATGGGAATTCTGAAGTGATGACATGGATGAGAATACTCAGAGGTCTCCTTAATTAGAGGCCCTATAAATTGAATTTAAATCCATCTTTATGATGTGTCGATGGAATTTGTTGTAGATTTGTTGTTTCATTGCAACCTTTCTGTTCATTGGGCATACCAAGTCTATTAGATGACTACTTTAAATCCTCATTTTCCAACAATATGTGCTTATTTTATTCTCTCAAATTTTTATATAGAGCTGTGCAATGGGCCAAAATGCTTTGTAGATGCAGTGAAACTAGTTTTTTTCAATGCCTTATATCAGCTTGGGGTTTGAAGTTGTTGGGATGGGGTATATGTACATAGAATAAGATTTTTTTGTGTTCATTTGTCGTTTGGGAACCTTTTTCACAATTTAAATGTCTTAGATTAGAGAATGCAAGTAATAATCTAAGCTTATTTTTTTTTAATGGTTTCATTGATGATTGGGATTATGCCTTTGTAAGTGAGCAAGTTAGAAATGGGTTACACTGTCAATTTGTTAACTCCCAAGGAATACAAGATATATTTTTGTAGAAATTAGAAATTTTTTGATACATACTAATTAAAAATTAAAAATTATGATATAGGCTATGGAAAGTGTTGTGTTCTTTTAAATAAGAAATTATAACTTCAACCAATTAACAAAGTGGTGGTCATCACATTCATATTGGGATATTGTTTTGGAAGTAAGAACAAGAAAATTTCATGTTTCAAAAAATATGTTAACTCCCAAGGAATGTAAGATATATTTTTGTAGCAATTAGAAACTATTTGATACATACAAAAATTATGATATAATGTCTATGGAAAGTGTTGTGTTATTTTAAATAAGAAATTATAACTTCAACAAATTAAAAAAGTGGTGGTCGTCACATCCATATTGGGATCATGCTTTGGAAGTAAGGACAAGAAAATTTTGTGTTTCAGAAAATTTGTTAACTCCCAAGGAATATAAGATATATTTTTGTAGCAATTAGAACTGTTTGATACATACTAATTTCGTGAGGAAACCCAAAAGGATGCTTCCCAACATCCATGGATGCTATCCTTAGCAAACCTATTTCATCCTTACCAAAATCACAGTGCATTTTGATTAAAAAAATTAATTCATGCCACCCCTATGCTTGATGGCTTCCATTTCTTGCATTGCCCAAAAATGTTGAGTTGACTGCCTGGCCCAAGTATGGAGGACTGCCCAAGATTGGATGATTAGGATGTGCCTGAATGTTGCCATATTCTTGACTCCAATTTGCTGCTTGTAGCCATGGTGGGACTGAGTAGACCAAGTGTCCACTTGTGTTACTAACCCTAGCACTGAGTGCATGTGTCATATAAACACAGTTAGCATTCAAACCTGCATTGGTAGGGGTATAATAGGTGGGGCTAACCCCTGCCTGATAGCAGGGGACTTGGATGTTAATCGGTTCTTGGTATGATGGTGTCTTCTCTGCAATGTGGTCTAGTGTGTTAGACAACAACCTATTTGCCTCAAACTAGCTTGAACCATGGTCTTCCCTGCTTGTCACCCCTCCTTTTTCCAACTCTTTTTGAACCTTTCTTGCCTCTCTCTTTTCCTTGCCAATTTATTTTGATTTTCCTTATCTTCCCTTGCTTTTAATCTTTCCAACCTTTCCTTTGCTTGAGCTTCTACTGTTGCAATCCTTGCAACTCTCTTTTCATTGGCTAACTCCTTCTTTCTCTTTTTAGCTTCCTGAATTTCATTATTTTTACATTCAGACTCGAACATTAAATTCATATAATCTTCATATGTGAGAAATTGTGAACTCCTCCCCAAATGAAGATAATATGATGTTGAGTTCCTTGATGAGGCCTTCACTCTCTCTATTGGTAGCTTTAGGAATACACCAAGTAATCTCTGCTTTTTTTTGCCCCATGCTCCTCAGGACTTGACATTTGGATTTCATCCTCTAGGAAAAATTATTGGTCCCCATTGTTGTCTTCTTTAGGTACTTCATGTTGAATATACTTCTCTTCTAGTGATCCATTGTACACAAAGTAATGAACAAGTTTGGTGTTCAACTCTTATGGTTGTGACAACATGTCCATGCTTTCCTAATTGGTGGTAGATATATTATTTCCAGTGATATTCATCATGGCCTTTTCCAACCATGATGGTGCGCTTACTTGGGTTGGCATGGTCAATTCCTCATTGTTTAATTCTGTTGCATTTTCATTCCCTTGATCAACTACATCACATGGAATATCACATGCATAATTGGCAGGTGGTTCAGCGGGTGTGACAACCTCATTGATATTGTTAGTTGGTTCATGATTGAACTATGTCTCACCGACATGTTTATCATCATCACCATGGAACAACCCTTCAGAAGGGGAAATTATACCTTCAACAACAGCTACATCTTCTTGGGTGCCGACATGGTCTTGTAAGTTCTCTGCTTCTTTACCTTCCACTTCAAATGCTTGGTTGAAACCAATATCTGCATAAGAGCATCAACATTAAGTGGGCATATACTAGTCCTCCTAAATCCAGCCTTGATTTTAGAAGGTGTGAGAGCCCTTTTGAATGCTTTACTTGCAAGCTCAGCTAGCTCAAACCTCTTTACTTCCACCCCTGGATTCTTTTCCATCCACGAAGCTCGCTTGACCCTGAAATAGTTCTTGAAAGGCCCAAACACGCTCACATAAATGGGTTGAAATCTGTTAGTGGTATGATTCGGAAATGTTAACAAGTCAATGCCCAATTTATTGGTCTCCTCGATTGTCTGCACAATCATGTGGCTTCCATGGCCATCTAAAATCAGTAAGTGTATGTTTTTAGGTGAGACACCACCTGGTACAAAAGAAGAAAAGTGGCAAAGCCAATTCAGGAATAGTTCCTTTGTCATCCATGTATGTGGATGTGTAGCCATGCATGCACCTAGTTCACAGTTCTGTATATAATTTTTTAGTTGAGTTTTACCTTTAAATAGATAAAATCCCAGTATTGATGAACCAATTTCATTGACACAACAAATAATTGTGATCCACTCCCTGCTCTTAGGCACTGTCTTAGGAACAATTCTAGTCCCTCTCTTGGAATTTACCTGCATACCACAATTCCTTCCTGCCTGTAAGCCTGTTTCATCACAGTTCCATATATGGTCTTAGGCATATGAGTGTTGCTCATATGCAACAGAAAGAGTGTTATAGAACTTGGAAACAATTTCAGGGCGTAGATTTAAACCCCTGTCTCTTTCAAGGCCCTCTGTTGTACATAACACAAAGTCTGGATGCCTCCTTTTAAACTCAATCCACCATGATTTACCAGTAAAACCATCTTTAAATCGGTTTGGCCTCCCTTGAAAGATTTGAGCTATAGTGGACTTAATTTGTATAAGCTCTAAACCATGTCCTAATTGGGCCATCTCCTTACACCACTCGGCCACCTCATCCTCCTCCTCTCCAGTCATAACTGTAATAGACCCACCACAGTTTGTATTAGTCAACCCATTTATCCAATAATGTATATTAGAGGCATAAATACCATGTTTTTTTACAGATGCATGGATTTAATATCCCTTAAAATCGATGTCATCAATTGCAACGAACATGTCTTTCTTTTAACAGCCTGTGATGACACTGATTATCTTTGTTGAACTTGCACCTTGCACTGTAGTTGAAGGTGGCTTTGTGGCTGATGGTGGGTTGGGATGATCTGCTACCATAGAGTCCTTTTCAATGACATTACTAGGAGCATTGGGAGCATTAACATCCTCATCTGATGAACTAATCCGCAGCTGGGCCCCCTTGTCCCTCACCTCCTATTCCTTATCCAATATGCAATAGAAACTCTTGGCATGGCTCCAATAACCTACAAATTTACCACGCAATTCTAATTTAAAATTGTATTCGAGTACAACATGAGTAAAAAATTTGATAAGTATTACATCACAACTGTATAGAGTAAACTATATTTATGTATGAATTCTAATATTAGCATGAGAAAGATAAGTAATACCTATTGACTGTTATCAACATGGAATCTTCTGTTGTTTGTTGTGAACTCTTGAATTTGGGTAGGAAAATTGGTATTTTACTCAAAAGAGTTCAGGTTGCATCTGCGTGTATACTGTGTTATAAACAAGGATTTTATCTTAATGATAAAATCAAACCTAGTAATCCATTCATATCAATGAAGAATTTTGTGAATCAATTGACAATGCAATGGAACAAACCTGGTTTACCTGAATATTTGATTTTGGATTACATTGTAACGTTAAATTATTGAATGATTTTCACCATATTGTATTTCAATTATGTATGACTTCTAATATCAACATAAGAAAGATAAGTGATACCTATTGACTGTTAACAACATCGCTGTAAGCAACATGGCATCTTCTATTTTTTGTTGTGAAATATTGCATTTGTGTAGGCAACTTGTGCATTTTTTATTTTGAACAGAAATAAACTTTCTTGAAAACCCTAATGGACTAAAAAAAAACAGAGGGCAAATATTTCCCTAGAACCTTACATACTAGTTCTATTTTCAGTGGGAAAGATGAACTTCGAATTGTGTAAGAGACAAGTGTAACCCTCATCTGATTTGTGATTGCAATTTGACAAGTGTGAGGTTTAAATATGTTGAAGCCTTGATTTACTCTTCTAAAAAAGAATTAGGAGTTGAATTCTTGTGTTGTAAATGGAATTCTAAGGGTGTTTGCATGAGCTCTGTTTTATTCATTGTAGTTCAACCCATATTTTATACTTGTTGGCATAGTAGTTTTAGAGAGTTTTAAAGATAGCTTGAGCCATGTGTGTGGCTGTGGGAATAATGGAATATTTTAAGGCAATGCTTACTAGTCTTGTTCTGAGCCTTACTTCAAATTTCAATGATTTTTTTCGCTAAACACATTGACTTAGTGAAAGATAAAGCTAAAGTAACCACAGTGAAAAAAACTTGGCATAGATACAGTTCTAACTTCTATCCATTTACAGATGCCATGAAAGTAGTCAAAAGAGAGTACATGAGCTCTAGAGTTGCTATAAAGAAATTTCATCATCTTTGAAATGGAATTGGCCTCTGGAATTGAACACATAATTTTTGGCTTCATTAAGACAAGTTTGGTGACTTTGTTAAATTCCATCTATTGGGGGCAAGGGTTGAATGTTTTATGCAAATATTTACACACAACAAAACTTTCTCTAAGGTTGATTTTTATAGTCACTTCCATAGAGATATTGACTTGGCAAGAAAATCTAGCTAGATAGAACATTCATAGTTTCTGGTTAAGTTCATATTGAAGCCCTTGTACTGGTGGCAGAGGACAACTAGACTCTAGCACAACTAGGTTCCTCTAAAAGAAATTTGTGTATATGTAATAGTGCCAAATAAAATGAAATGAAATAAGATGTATGGTATATGACATGGTATAAGAAATGGAACGACATGATATGTGATACACATTGCTCACTGTTGGACAACTTATAATGGTTAAATGTTAGAGCAACTTACAGAAGCACTAGATGGTTCCATCTTGAGAGCTAATTTGGCATGAGCACCACCATCATATTTTCATAGTAATGAGAAAAGAAAACCTTGCTCAAGAGTCAATACTAATATGATTATGGTATTTTCTAACATAGTAGTTTGACTTGCCAAAATCTCAAATTCTTGTGAGTCATACTCTACTTGGTAAGAAAATTTTATGCTGAAAACATATGAAAATATCGCTTCTATTGGGGTGAATGTCAAAAACTGAGTGAAAAACCTATGAGTTCATTTTTTTAAATGCTAAATAAATTTGCTAAAACTTGGCCAAAAAGTGTTTTTGTCAAAATTTAAATATATTGCATATCTGTGTGTTTCTGAATATTTGTTGAGCTTATGATCTATTTACATAGTCTCGAGTTGATGTTGACTCTTCACTTTGCTGAGTCTGAATTAAGCTTCTATGCTTCCTAATGGTGAACCAATCGTAATTATGCTTCTATGCTTCATAATGGTGAGCCTTATACCTTCCCGAATTTCTGAACAAGAATGAAGGGATTTCTCTAAATATATACCTTTGAAAAATTCAAACTTCATATTTCTAGATTGCGAACCCCTATAGTGGTAATAAGGAACTCTAAACAATGCTTGTTAGTCTCTTCATGATCTCAACCTATTAATGTAGGTTTAAATATGTTGAAGCCTTGTTTTACTCTTCTAAAACATAAATTAGAAGTCGACTTCTTGTGTTGTAAATGGAATTCTAAGAGTGTTTGCATGAGCTCTATTTTATTCATGATCCTTCTAGTCCGACCTTAACTAGAACTTAGAAACAAATACAGGTCTTAGAAAAAGAAGCTAAAAGTTTTTAAATTGAGAAAATTCCTAATTTCTGTACGAGTGCAGTTTTTGTCCATCCATCTATCTATCTGTGGAATTATGATCAGTCTATGTCCATCTATCTATCTATCTGTGGAATTATGATCTCTGCCTTCATTGTCAACACTTCAGATTTTTACACTGTTTCTAGCTTTCTCTTGCATGGTTGTGGGATTTCGTTGATTGATTTGTCTAGGTTGTGAGGATAGAAGCCATAAAGTTATGTGATTTATTATGGTGCAATCGTTACTATTTTGATATGGTAACAAACTGAACTAAACTCCAATAAGCAGATACTAGCAGGTATATGATCTATAAATTATAAGCTTAACATGGTTTCTCAACTAAAATAATGATAAAGTACTCAATATAATAACAGTATTCAACAAAAACCTGTATGTCTCTAGCAACCGATGAAGAGAATGAATGTAACACTGTGCACACACTCTATTTGTATGTCTCCAGTATCTGATGAATATAATGAATGTAACATTGTCTGAAAACTTCGATTGTATGTCTGCAAAATGAATGGAACACTGTCTGAAAAGTTTGATTGTATGTGAACACTATGATTGTATGTCTACAACAACTGATGAGTAGAATGAATGTTTCAAATGAAAAACAGTAATGGTTGGTGTTTATAGTTTTATGTTCTAGAATTTAATCGGTAGGGAAGATTGGCATGGATTTCCATTTCCCAAATTCAAATATGTGTTGTGGATTTATTTGTAAATGATCCAATGGATGATAAGATTCCATGTTTGATCCTTATGCTTTCCTGAATTTAATTCCTAAATTGAAAGGGTTGTTGTGTTTAATACTTGAATTGAAAGGGTTGGGTGAACTATTTCCTGAATTGAATGGTGTCATTTAATGTCTTCATTAGGTTGAATGGTCAAACACACATGTAGATATGGATGGCACACATTTCACCTATTCTTGTGCATGTGTTACCCAACAATGGGATGTTTTTCTCCAATGCAAAATCAATGGGTGGTTGTTTGATGTGATAGGTGTACTTTTGGATGGAAAGAAATGTAATGTTTTGTGGTGCATTTTGACTTAGTTGGTAATTAAGAACTGGAGGTACTTGAGACAATAGGTTTTGTCAACTTGTGATGTTAAGGCTTGGTGTTTGAGAGTTGTTGGTCCAATAAAAATTTGGGCCCATTTTGGACATATTTATATCTTGTATAACTTAATATAAAGTATTTATGTGCATATTTTAGTGAGTTTATGATGTTTTTTTTATGGATGTGTGGGCCCAGTACTATAACTAGTATTGGTCCTTGCACAAAAATAGAAGCCTCTCCCCTATTCCCCACCCACCTCACATTCTCTATATATAGTATACACCGAGCAAGGAAGGCGCTTAGCTTATAACGATAGAAACCAACCCAATACATGACGATCATGGACGCCCCTACTACATATGAAAATAGCATTGGAAACATATCTAAAGGAGCTAATATTCTAGCTAGGATCTACAATATAGATACAAAATGTAAGTGATCAATGGAAGATACATCTCTCAGACTATGTGATTTGAACCCATTAAATGAGCCAATTTAAGGCCACATTGCAATCACTTTCCATGTTTCCATAGTGAGAAGAAGCCCAATTCAAAAATATACACCAACCTCGTCAACTATAATTACTGCCAGTGAGGTAGTGAGACGTAGTGGAATTCCTCTCCAGAGAAAGTCCCCTAACTGAATTAGGGAAAAACCTGCAAACTTCAAATTTCAGAGCTCCATGTGCTCATAAAAAACACCGATAAAATCGAAACAAGTCTTGTCATAAGAGCCTCTAAACACCATACCATTCCATAATGACAACCGACAACACTGGAAATCAGTCAACAATAACACCACTCCTGAAAATACTCCTATACAAAGGAAAACCAATGTCTTTGCATAAAATAAAAAAACTCTGCAACCAATGAATCATATATATAGTCATAACCCCCCCCCCCCCCCCCCCCAATTGATAAGAATAAGACTACAACATTCAAATTGAAAAAATTATATTAACAAGCGCAGGAGAGTTGTGGGAGTTAAAACCACCTCCCCACAAACTGCAAAGGGTGTAGCATAATCACATACGAACCTATATACCTTTTGAATACCCAACTCCATACAACCTATGAAAAGAACCTCGCCATCAAATTGTCATATGTCCAACTATATGGCCCAGAAGAGCATGATCATATTACCACCCTAAGCTTCCTATAATGGCTTATTAATGATAGTAAAACAAACGATTATAGGAACACCTCCTCCTATATACGATATTATTCTGAAACTATAGATCTATCCAATGTCTCTGCCTAGATCACTGAACTTATACAAGCATCAGAACCACAAACCCCAATCTACCAAGCTTCGCACCAACCCTATTCCTGTTGAGGAAACCTATGTGCCATATAGACATCTTCTCCTTCCTTGTCTCACCTATGATTAAGCCTTTATGACCCTTATCGACAATGTTCCAAAATGAAAGAAAAAACAAAATCAAAAGCACGAGCTGCACCAACACCAAAAGCAACAACATCGTCAACCAAAACTCATCCTTCTAGAACTATAGAAGAACCACCTATTTGAATACTAAAGCATATGGAAAATTATGACTTAAAATTAAAGGATGGATCAAGAAATTCAAACTTCCTTGGTTGAAACTGAAGCGAACTAGAAATCCTTCAATTTTACCGTACATTTTGGTTTGATTAGACTGCAGAAAATGATAGTTTAAAAAGGAGTTTGGAGTCCTCTTCAAAAATTTTGAACTTTGCTTCCTCAAACTTTCTACCTCAATATTCTGAATATTGTCCCTCTTTTTATTTGTTTATATCTTTTTTTAGATGGTCTGAAAATGTTTTTACATAGGAATTGAAAATCTATCTCATTGTAAAGTAATCATTAACAAGAAACACCTCAACCCCATAACTCCTCCCAACCAATAATCAAATTGGAAGAATGAAAACATTGCAATAAACTCATAAATAGTCATGGAGTGGCAAGATGGATTGTTTCTGCCAACTAATATAATATTGTTTTCTCATCCAGCTTAGATTTAATTTTATATGAGATTCACTTGTAAATTAGCATGAATTTAATTTGGTGGAAATCCCTTCCAATGAAAATAGTAGATATAATTAACATATGCTAATATGGACAACCAAATTGATCAATCTGAAACCAATAAAATTTCTACAGAGAAGTGTGAAGACTCATCTTGACGTTGAGTTTCAATGGTTAATATTAACCTCCATTTGTTTTGATTTCTCAACCTCTCAAGATTTCTTATTTATGCTTTGTAATACTATCAGGATTTGGTTCTATTGTCATGGTATTAGAAATTCTAATTTGGAAGAGGAAAAATATTCTGAAAAAGTAGAACAACAAAGTAGAAATCATTGAGTTGGACGAGGAATTTGGTGAATTCAAGAATGATCATAGGATTTCCTTTGACAATCCTTCATTTTAATGGAGATTTTTAAAATCTAATCACTACCAATCCACAAAAATAATAAAAAACTGTGAGCCTTCATTGAATGGTGTGGCATTATAGTGGATCATTTACCATCCATCATCACCACTATTCTTCTTCACTAGAAGAGCAGTAATACAAAAAGATCGCACTTGATTATCTCTATCCAAAGAAATTGGATTCTCTAAACACTGTTACCGATGAAATAGGTAAATTGACCTCAAAACAGGAAGTCTTAGCCCAAAAAGACTCAAAAAACATGAAAAAACACCCCAAAAACAAAAAAGTGTATTCCATAACGCACTTGGTTTTTTTTTAAGGTCAAATTTCAACATTTTATAAAATTATGCTAAAAACAAAATTGTTTCTTGAAAAAAGGATTGAAAAAACACCCTCAAAACAAAACCAGTTGATGCTGGAATAACAAAAAAAAAAATTGTGTCATACTTTTGACATTTTTAAAAATAGAAATAACATTTTTTAATTTTTAAAATTCAAACATTAAAAAAAACCTAAAATTTAAGAAAAAATAAATAAAAAATAAAACATTTAAAGATTAAAATTTCAAAATATATAGAAATAAAAAAATAAAAATAAAAACAAAATAAAAATATTAAATTAAAAAAAAAAAAAAAACAAGTTAAAAAAAGAAAGAAATTATAAAAAATAAAATATAGAAATTAAAATACAATAAAAGTATTAAATTTAAAAAAATATATATTAAAAAAACAAAGAAATTTTAAAAAATAAATTAAATTTAAATTATAAAAAATAATATATATATATATATATATATATATATATATATATATATATATATATATATTAAAAATATATATATTAGATTTTATTAAAAAAATTTTTAAATTGTTAATATTAAAATAACAAACTAAATTTAAAAAAGAAAAATATTAAATTTTAATAAATAAATGAATAAACAAATAAATTTTAAATATAAAGAAAAAAAAAAAAAAAGCATTGTTAAAACAAAAAGTTAAGAAACTTTAAAAATCAATTAAAAATGAAAAATTGAAAAAAAATATATTAAATAAAAAATAAAATAAAAAACAAATTAATTTGAAAATATTAAGTTTAATTAAAAAAAAAATCTAATTTTAAATACACAAATTTTAATTGAAATTAAAAATATATAAAAATTTTATGTAATTAAAAAAATAATAATAAAAAAATAAAAAATTTAAAAAAAATATTAAATTCAAATAAATTAAAAAAAATACAAAATTTATTAAATTTTAAAAAATTAAATGAAAAACCTAAACATAAAATATAATAATAAAAAAAAGGAAAAAAAAAATCAATTAAATAAAAAAAAATACAAAATTTAATAAAAATTATTAACAAAATTTAGAAAAAAAAAAATTAAAAACAAAAAAATGAATAAAATTAAAAATAAAATTTCAAAACAAAAATTAAATTAAAAACAAAAAAAAAATTAAAACAAATTAAATTTCAAATATAAAAATTAAATTAAAAAAAAATAATTTTAAATATTTTGAATTTTAAAAAAAAAAAATTAAAAAAAAAAATCAAATTAAAAAAAAATATATTAAGAATAAAAAAAATTAAAAAATTAAAAATAATTTTTTTTTTTTTATCATGGTGGCGCCGCCAATCGACCTCCCGCCTAGGTGGCGGAGGCCGGCCGCTGGGTGGGCGGGGGGCTGCATGCAGCTTCCCTGCCCACCAAGCGGCCGGCCTCGGCCACCACCTAGGCGGGAGGCCGATTGGAGGCGCCACCACGATCAAAAATTCTTTTTTTATTTTTTATTTTTTATTATTTTTAATATTTATTTTTTATTATTATTTTTTTTTAATTTGATTTTTTTTTTAAAATTCAAAAAATTTAAAATTATTATTTTTTTAATTCAAATTTTTTATTTTAAATTTAATTATTATTATTATTATTATTATTTTTTAAATTTTGTTTTTAAATTTAATATTTTAGATTAATTATTTTTTAAAATTTAAAATTTATTTATTAAATTTATTAAATTTTAATTTAATTTAATTTTTTTTTAATCTTTTAGTTTATTTAGTTTTTCATTTTTAAAATTTATAAATTGTTTCATTTAAAAAAAAAACAGTAAATTTATGGATATTTGTTTTTTAATTATTTGCACGTGGTTTTTTTCATTTTTTTTTGTTTTTTAATGATAATTTTTGCAATTTAATTTATTTTCAATTTTGTTTTTTTTTTTTTTTATTGTTTAAATTTATATTTTTGTTATTAATGTATTTTTAATTTAAATTTTTAAATTTAATTTTCTTTTGTATTTTTTTATCTAAATTTTAATTTTGTAATTTAAGTATTTTTTAAATTTTCTATTTATTTTTTTTAAATTATATAGGTTTTTTAATAACTTGAAAAAAATGTTTTTGATGTTTTTTTTTTAAATTTTTTGATTAAATTTTGTTTTTTTCTTCAATTATGTATTTCAAATTTTGTCATTTCTTTTGATATAATTTTAGAATATTTTTGTTTTATTTTTGTTTTATTTATTTATTTTTGTTTAAAATTTTTATTTTTACAAGTTAATTTTGTATTTTTTTACATTTTATTGGTTTTTTATATTGTTTATATATATATATATATATATATATATATATATATATATATAGCTAAGTTTTGTGTTTTATTACCAGCATGAAAATCACCACTCTAAAAAAAAAAGGTTGATGCTGCATCAATACGTTTCAAAATTAGCATGAAAATCACCGCTCTAAAAAAAAAAGTTGATGCTGCATCAATACGTTTCAAAATTAGCATGAAAATCACTAACATTTTAAAACAAATATTCATACTTCATAAATAAAAATATTAGAGTGTAAAAAATGTGCACAAAAAAAAAGGGGGTGATTCTGCATCACCACTTTTCAAAATCAGGTGCTTTTTATGCTACCAAAAAAAAGTAGGTAACAGTGCGGTTACCTATTTCATCGGTAACAATGTTTCTAAAGAAGGTTGTTGGAGCAATGCTATATGGCATCGGTGCCAAAGTGTTCAAAAGACCCCAATCCCTATACAACTCCATGGAGAAAAAATAAATAAAAAATAATATATATATATATATATATATATATATATATATATATATATATATATATATATATATATATATCAAACTTGACGGAAGGGAGACTCTGTGCTTGGAGAGGGAATCAACCATTGAGTTTTGTTCTCGATACTCATGCTGAAAGGAAATTTCATTGAATGAGGAAACCAAAAGCATGATGTTTTGCATCAAATGGGATAAGGATGGCACCTTAAGGGAGTTCCTTCCTTGAACCCATTCGATGATCAATTTGGAGTCACTAACTATCAAAATATTCTCAATGGCAATCCAAGAAACACACTGTAGAGCCCCCCAAATCACTACCACCTCTTCCTTGTAATTATATCTAGATCCTCCAAACCAATAAAAATGAAAGGCATGTGATGGATTGAGTTTGATATGGACCCCACAACCACATTTTCCACCATAAGAGGCCCCATCGAAATACCCAATGGGGGAGAAGACTCCAAGATCCCTAATATAAATGCATCATTGCTGAGACTTCAATTTCCAAGGACCAATCTCTCGAAATAGGAAAAAATTCTCAGGCTCAATACCCTCACATCTAGTGTAATATTATCAAATATGAAAGCATTTCCACACCTTCATATGCCCCAAAGAATATACATTGGAAAATCGTTGAATTATTTCAAATGAGAGGACCATAAAGTGAGACAAGATAATATAGAAGACCTATCCACCACAAAATTGATCTCAAGAGTATTAGAGACTCCCTCCCATATGGCAATGGAAAATTAGCAGATCAAAAACATGTGCATGGAATCTTCAAAAGCCAACCCACATAGATGGAATCTACCTGGTCCTTGTAAGCCCCTCTTCATCAAGTTTTCCCAAGTGAGTATTCAGTTATGGATAACCATTGTAGTTTGAGTGGAACCTCCCATTTCCACATTAGAGCAAGCCAATCCGCATGGGGTTTGGGATGGTTATCCATAGATATATAAGAGTAAGCCTTCGTCATCGAAATGCATCATGTATTTGTTCGCCCTCCCTACACGGGTTTATATTCCTTCGGTGATAAAGAGATACTAACATTACATAAATTAATTCAATATTGTTCCAATTCAATTATATGTTCATCTAGAATAATTATTTCCCAAACATAGGGCCATCTGATCTAATAGAAGGACAAGAGGTTATAAGTTCCAAGACTAGCCAACTAATATAGACCACGTTTGTGAAGAGACTGAATAACATATAAATAAAATGAATGGTCCCCAACCATACCCTTAATGGAATCCACTCCAACTAAAGCTTTGTCTATATGACCTATCTGCCATATGTTACCACAAAACCAAGTTTTAGAAATCATAAGGCTACACCAAATAATAGAAGTGTTTTTGTTTGAGGGAGCCTCACAAGAGATCCATTCCTCTAGATTTATTTTCTTGAGATACTTACACCAAATAATCTCTTTCCAGATGCCCTATTCATTAAAGGCCTTCCACAACCATTTGGAAAGAAGATTAAGATTAAAGTGCCTTGTATCCCTTATTCCCCATCCGCCCATCTCAATCGGTTGGGAAACATCCTCAAGTGTGGCTACATGGAATTTATTGTTATTACCAACTCCTCACTAGAGAAATTTTGCTATGATTGCATCGACCTTGTGGATAAACACTGATGGGATATGAAATAGGTGCATCCAATACATCGATATTTCTTGCAAAACTACCTTAGTTAATGTCACTATGCTCCCCATAGAAATATATTTATGATCCCATGAAGCCAATTTTTTTGGAAATTATTAATAAGCCAACTTTAGTCCATTTTCTCGTAATTTTCATTCTTTAGTTGAAAGCCTAAATATGTAAAACCTCCATACAGATCTCCGATGTTAATCCATATAGGGATGGGATCTTCCTAATTACCTCAAAATCCACTCCATCTGTAGTGATTTTTGATTTCTCTTCATTAATGATAAGGCCGAAAGCATTACCAAAGTTGGTAATAAGTTGAGGGAATACTTGTAATTATGTAATTTTCTCTTCTCCAAAGCATAGAACATCATCTACGAACATGAGATATGTCGTAGAAGAGTTTCTAATTACTCTAAAACCAATAATTAAACTTGTATCCTTCACTTTCCTAATTCCTCTACTGAGAGCATCAATAACAAGAATGAAAAGTAGCAAATAGAGAGCACACCCTTGTCTCAATCCTCTAGAAATATGGAAGAAATTTGTTGGTTCTCCATTAATTAATACTACAATAGATGTCGAAGTTACACAAGCCACGATCCATTTAACTTTTCTATGGGAAAATCCTATCTTATGTAGGATCATTCTTAGGAAATCCTAGTCTACTTTGTTATAAGCCCTAATGAGATCAATTTTCATCAAGCAAGACTCATTTTGCGTGATTTAATTGAGTGAATAATTTCTTGTGTAATATCCACTGCATCTTGTATTCTTCTATTAGGTAGAAAACCAAATTTCTCCAACGTGATGTGTCCTGACAGAATCCTCTTGACTATGTTGGCTATAAGCTTTGAGATCATCTTATAAACAATATTGCATAGAGATATTGGTCTATAATGAGAGAAATGTGAGGAAATTTTTTTGGGGAATAAGAGTTAAGAAGGTTGTGTTGATTGTACTTGATATTTGCCCGGAGCAACAAGATTCTTCCACTATCTGAAGCAAGTCAGAGCTCATAAGGTCATAGAAAACTAGAAAAAGGCCCACTAGCCATCCATTTGGCCCCAGGCTCTTTTCCTTCACCAACTCCTTTAAAGTTTCAAGGAGTTCCTCTGAAGATATTGGCTTTTCCATCAACATTATACCTTCATCGTTTACCATTTGAGGAAACAAATTTTCCAACTCCATGTTATCATCAAAGTAGTCCTCCTCCAAAGCCCTGTATTGATTGTTGAAATTTTGAAAAGCCTCTTTCTTGATGTCCCTCGATGAAGTAATAACCCTAACTGCTTCATCTTGAATGTGCCATATAGTATTAGCACATTTCCTTTTGGTGGCTACTCTATGAAAAATCTTGTGTTCTTATCTCCTCCTTTAATCCAAGCCAACCTACTTCATATTAAAATTGTTTTAGGTTTGTATTAAAATGTTAACTTATAACTCTTTGACATCAGTGCCAAAGAGTTATAAATTAACGTTCTAATACAAACCTAAAAAACATTTTAATATATAGTTTTACTTTAAAAAAAAGTTATAAAAATTGAAACATCTCATTGTCTGTGAGATACGTGGAAGATCCAATAAGTGTGACTATGAATCATATGATGAAGATTATTATTTAAGATAAGTGGAAGATTATAAGCATCAATGTATTAAGATTATAAGACATTAAGTTTTTTTCTTAATATTTCCTCAACATTACCATTGGTTTTTCCATATATATCTGCATATATCTTTTAGTTTAATTTTTTAATTAAAATTTTTATTACAACTTTGTCCTATTATATTTATCATATTATATTTATGCATTTTTTATTTTATTTATATTATTGGTTTTTTTATTTACAATTTTTTAGAAAATTCACACTCAACCTTATTAGCATGAACAATTTAAGTTCTCTAAAATTTACAATATTTTGATTATTGCAACCATAAAAATAGAAAAGAGGTAAGATAAAATATTTTCACATAATATCATTAAATATATATTTTAATTTTATAAATTATATTATTTATAAAATAAATAACTAAATAAAATTTTACTTTAAATTTGAAAAAAAATAAAACATAAAATATTAAAATCATTAATAGAAAGACTTTACAATAATGATGAAAGCCAATATTTACTTGAAATCGTGTATATAGGCCAAATTCATGGGTAGTAGATCCATTTTCTATTCAAAGACGTAAACGTTCAATGTTTTTAGGCATATATTGGAGGATCAACATTTTAACTCTTATATGATCTTTTTCAAATTACAAAGAAAGTTTAGGAAAATATATAACAAGTTCACTTAACCATTTCAACATAAATACGTTTCAACATTTCATTGATATTTTCTTAAATTATTGAAAGCAATCACTATTTACAAAAATAATAAAATAACTGTAAAAAATAAATTAATTCTTTAAATAATTGTTACTTTTTTAATAATATTACAAAATAATTATTAAAAGTATTATTAAACCTAAATCAATACCAAACTTATATTAAACGACCGATTTTACATCATTTATTTTCGAATCATAAAGTAACAAGCTCACAACATTTCAATAAATTTTGTTTGAGATGTTTTTCTTCAACTTAAAGATAATTAGCTTAGAAAAGTTGTTAGTTGTAACCATTTTTTCCGAAGGGGATATTTTGGTTAATGAAAAATAATATAAGGTATGAGATTTCTGGAAAGAGTCCTAAGCCTGTGAATTGTAAGAGACTCCATCTGTGTATTTATATGGAAGTTTAAATTTAATAATCTATTAGGTATTTTATTTTTATGGATTTTTTCTGGCTTGAGTAATGAAGAGGGATGAGGTCGAGTTGAATTGTCGCTCTCAATTTCCATATGTAATTCTCTATCATTTAATTAACCTAAGTAGTTGCAGTAAAACAAAGTGAAAAATAAAATTTATGTATAATCCTAAATGAGGAAAGACTAGTGGAGAAATCAATCGATTTCATGGTCATTGATCACGAGTTCTTCCAAAGAAGAAGGTTGTTTATTTGTCCTTATGCCAAGTATTAAGTGAACAAGGTCCAAATTCTCTTTCGTCGAGTGAATTTTTGGGCAACTTGAGTCCTAATCGTCGATCTATAACATTAGAATCATGACCACTGAGTCTCCAACCAATCGACTTCCATCACTTAATAGAAGTGGGAACCACTAGAGACTTTGTTTCATGCACTATAATTCTATTGGATCCATCCAAGAACATCCATTCAAGGTCTGGAAGGGTGGATCAACCACAAAGATTGTGAATACATGATGGGTCTATGACTGTTGATTTTGACATGAGTTCTCTATCGTCGATCCACTACCTCAAACCTGCACTATAATGTTTTCCTCATATAATGATTGGAATTGGTTTAGGGTTCATTGTTGGCCACCAAAGGTTTGGGATTGTGGGACATGTAATTGGAGAGCCGACATGGGTTAGAACACGAGGTTTGAGGCTGTGAGTTTCAGACTCACTAGGGCTTCACGTATGTCAAAGATTGGGGTCACCAAACCAATAACACTTCTTGTTGGAGTTTGGTTGGATGTTTCATCTACGTTCATGGCTAGGGACTTTTCATGTAGTATCAATCAATTCAAAGGAGAAAGAGGTGAGGAATGATTTGTTTCTTTGGCCAAGGTATTGGCTCGTAGCACCGAACAAAATTAGAAGTATTGAGAAGGTATGAAGCTCTAAACTTTTATGTTGAGAGAAACACGAAGGATGGTTTTCCCATCTACCAGAAAAATAAAAAGAGAGAAAAGGGTCCATGAGCATTATACGCTGCATTAGAGTGGTATCAGAGCTTTAAGCTCTGTATAATCCTACAACTTATAAATAAATTTTGAAGGATTGTTGAAGCAATTGTTGCAAGTATGTCTCTTAGAAGACGAGTCTGAGAAAGGAGTGGGATGGATGAGGATCAGAGGTTAGAACTACGACGTATCTAGAAAAGAATGGAGGCCATGGAGACAACCCAAATATGAGAACCTAATGTCGAAGACATTAGTGAAAGTGAGGACACAAGTTATAAAGAAGAGATGGAAGAAGATCTAGGAAGGGAGCAACCAAAGGAACAACTGATAATGTTGGTTACCAAGTTCGGGTCCAAACCAATGATGGATATGTCACTATATGATTGAAAGTTGAATTTGTCAACACATTGGACAAGTACTTTGATTATGAGGATGTTAAGGAGGAATAGAAGGTCAAGTATGTTGTGACTAGGTTAAGGGGACACACAACACTGCAGTGGGATGAATTGCAGGAAGATTAGAGAAGGGAAGGAAAATGCTGGCCAAGCTCAAGAGAAAGTTCATCCCCAAAGACTATCATCTCAATCTGATTAGAGAAATGCAAATGTTGAAGCATAAATTTATGACAATGAAAGCATATACAAGGAACTCTATAGGTTGACTATTAGAGTGGGCCACATAAAAGAGGATGCACAGAATGTGGTTAGGTATATAAATGTCCTAAGGTATGAGATCCATAATGAAATTGGTTTCTTGTCTTAGAATAATATGGAGGATTCCTATCAGGAAGCACTGAGAGCAAAGGAGAAATTGGCTAGAAATCAAAGCCAAAAGAGTAGAGAATAGAGTCAAGCAAGAGGGAAAGGATCTCCCAAAAGGGGGAGATTCTATACTCCAAGAAGGAAATTTGAGAGCTCTAGTATTAAATCTTCTAGCTGAGGAGAGCCAAGGGGAAGAGAAAGAGAAGTTAGGTGTTACATATGTGGGAAAACAAGACATACGTCATGGAATTGTCCTAAGAATAAATCAACAAATCAAAGAGGAGCACATGTTGTAGAAGATAAGGATGAGACAAAAAACACAAAGGTGAAAGAGGAGACTCCTAATTTGGGTGAATCTCTAATGATGAAGAGGATTTTAATTAAAGTGGAAAAGGAGAAGCAAGAGCCAGCACAACAAAGGAACCTGTTTAGAACAATTTGCAAGTCCAAGGGAAAATTTTGTAAGGTGATTATAGAAAATGGAATTACTGAAAATTTGGTCTATACAAAGATGATGGAGAATCTAGGATTGCAAAGGATGGAACATCCCACTCCTTATTGAGTATCGTGGTTGAAAATAGAAAATCATAACTTGGTGAGTTAACAAAGAAAAATATAGTTACATATTGGTAGCTACAAGGATGAAGTGTTGTGTGACATCACACCTATGGATGTTTGTCACATATTGTTGGGGAGATTGTGGCAATGTGGCAAGGGATTTGTCCATGATGGAAGGATAAATAATTATTCTTTCAAAAATGAAAACTATAGGCACGTGTTATTTCCCTTGGAGGATCAAGTAGTCAAGGAGGAAGCAAGCCCAAGCATGTTGATGATGATCAAGAAGGAGCTACTGCAAGAAGTTAAGAGGAAATAAGAGGTACAATTTCCTTTAAATGGTAAGCCTAGAACTATCCTTACACATACAAATATGAACAAGTTTCCTGTTGAAATTCAATCATTATTAGATGAGTTTGACGATGTCATCGTTTATGAGTTGCCAAATGTCTTACCACATGTAAGGAGCATCATCCATCACATAGATCTCATTCTAAGAGCCAGTCTACCCAAAAAGGAAGTCGGTAGGATGACACCTAGTGAGAATGAAGAGATCAAGAATCAAGTTTAGAGCTGTTGGAAAAAAGTATGATTAGAGAAAGTTTGATCCCTTGTGTTGTACCGACAATCTTGAGTCCAAAGAAGAATGGAGGTTGGAGAATGTGTATCGATACTAGAGCAATAATCAAAATAACCATCTGGTATATATTTCCCTTACCTCATATGGATGATATAATGGATTGTTTGGGTGATGCAATATTTTTTTCAACAATAGATTTAAAGAGTGGATATCATCGAATTTGAATGACAAAAGGAAATGAGTGGAAAAAAAACCTTCAAATCCAATAATGGTTTGTATGAATGGTTGGTTATGCCTTTTGGCTTAACCAATGCACCAAATACATTTATGAGTCTCATGAATGAAGTCATCAAAGAGTTTATCGAAAAAATTGTAATTGTTTATTTGTATGATTTCCTTGTGTACAACAGAACCAAGGAAGAAAATATCATATTTTTAAGACTTGTGTTGAGGAAACTACAACAAGAAAAACTTTTAATAAATATTAAAAAGGGTTATTTTCTGAAGACAATTAATTTATTTGGGGTCTGTAAGTTCTTTTAAGGGGCTAAAAATGGACCCAGAGAAGGTAAAAGGCACTAACGATTCCCTTTCTCTAATAGCTATTCATGAGGTGAGAAGCTTTCATGGATTGGTCAGCTTTTATATAAAATTTATTCATAATTTTTAATCATAGATGGCACAGATAGTGGAGACCATTAAAAGGGAACACCAACCTTTTAAATGGATAGTCGTAGCTAAAGAGGCATTCATATTGTTAGAGTAAATAATGGGGCAACCAATTTTAATATTACCTGATTTTCAAAATCCTTTTTAGGTAAAATGTGATGATAGTGGATGGCCATTGGTGCTATCCTCGACCAAGATGATAAACCCATTACATATTTTAGTGAAAATTTCAATGAGACCAAACATAAATATTCTACCTATGATAAGGAATTTTATGCAGTGATTCAATATTTACAGAAGTGAAGAATTATCTTATGCCCAAATATTTTATTCTATACACAAACAATCATGCATTAAAATTCATAACCAAACAAGACAAGTTGAATCAGAGACATGCCAAATGGGTGGAATATATGAAAAATTCTTCTTTTGTTTTGAAACATATTAATGGGAATGTTAATAAAGTTGCCAATAGTTTGAGCAAGAGATGATTGGTTTTGCGGGAACTTCAAGTTACCACTTTGGGGTATGAACACCTCCAAGCACTGTACAAGGAAGATTCATAATTCAAATAAATTTTATGAGGCTTGTGAAAACCACATAATCAGGGACCAAAGCCCTTGGCTTGAGTGCATGATTCAGGAAGTAATGTTGTTTAAGGGAAGAAAATTATGCATTTTAAAGGGATTTATTAGAGACAATTTTTCGAAGGAGAAGCATAGTGGAGGACTAACTAGTCATTTCGGCCATGATAAGACATATGCATAGTTGAGTTACTTATATTATTAGCCAGGTATGAGGATTGATGTGATTTTTTTTTTGGACAAATGTATAATTTTTCAATATGCTAAAGGAAAACAACATAATGTTAGATTATACCAGCCACTTCCCATACCAAGTAGGCCACGATAAACTATTAGTGTGGAATTTCTTATGGGTTTGCCAAAAACTCAAAGGAAAAATGACTCATTTTTTGTAGTAGTGGACATTTTCCAAGATGACACACTTTATACCCTGTTAAAAAAAATGATGCCACTCATATTACCAATCCTTTTTCAGAGAAGTTGTGAGACTACGTGGACTACCCAAGGGTATAGTCTCAGACAGAGACAAAAAAAAAATTGGACTCTTTAAAAGGACTTTATGGAAGAAGCATGGAACAAACCTAGCATACAACTCAACCTATCATCCCCAAACACATGGGCAGATTGAAGTGGTCGATAGAAGCTTGGGAAAATTGTTGAGGTGTTTGGTTAATGAGCACAACAAATAATAGGATCAAGTTTTCCCACAAGCTAATTTTTCCTGTAATGATTCTCCTAATAGGAATACAGGAAAAATTCAATTTCAAATTGTGTAAAACATGCACCTAATAGAAATTTCATGACTCGGAAACTTTGTGAAAGAAGAATTTTGAAATGCTGATGCAGAAAATTTTACTACAACCATGCAATTGATACATAAACAAGTCAAAAGGAAACTACAAGAAAATATGTATAAATACAAATAAAAAATTAATCTCAAGAGGACATAAGTTAATTTTGAAGCGAAGACCTATTTTTGACACAAATATTTCCAAAACATAAGTATAATAAGCTGAAATTAAAGAAATTTGGTCCTTGCAAAGTATTGAGAAAGTTATCAGCAAATTCCTATGAGATTTAATTACCCTCTAATATGAAGATATCTCTTATATTTAATGTTGCAAACATGTACCGAGGAATTATAATCATGATCATCGAGTCTCCAACCAATCAACTTCCATCACTTAATGGACGTAGGGATTGCCAAAGTCTTTGTTTAAGTACACACGATAAACATATGGGATCCACGCGAGAACATCCATTGGGCTCCGGAAGTGTGTGGAGATTGTGAATACTCTATGGGTCTACGACTGTCGATTTTGACGTGAGTTATCTATCATCGATATATTCCCTCGACCCCACATTATAACGTTTGCCTTGTATAATGATTGGAATTGGCTTAGGGTTCAGTGCTGGTTGCCAAATGTTTGAGCCTGCGGGTGATGTAATTGGAGAGGCAACAACAATAAGAGCACGAGGTCTGAGGACATGAATTTTAGGCTCACTAGGGCCTCACATACCCCAAAGATTGGGGTAATTGAACCAATAACACTTCTTACTGGAGTTTAGTTGAACGTTTGACCTGTGTTCATGTCAAGGGACTTTACCTTTGATATCAATCAATTTGAAGAGCAAAGAACCATTTTATCATTCAAATTAATAATAATAATAAATAATAATAACTAATTTTAAAGTCATGGCCAAGCCAAACATCAAATTGGTGTATGAGACCTTTTTGTTTGTGAGACAAGGGACCCACTTTTTTGTTTGTGGGACAAGGGACCCACCTCCGCGCAATGATTTGACTACTAAGTCTACGAAGGTATACATACTCTAACCCCTTTGGTTTTGAACCTGTGACCTCTTAGGAGGAAACACACGCTCTTAATCATTAGGCCCACTCAAGTTATTCTCCTTTCACACACATATAATTATGAATAAATTAAAATGATAAAATATAATAAAAAAATTAAAAATGTAATCACAGATAAAATAGTTATTATAAACAAGTAAAATTTAAAAAATATTATCATTTTATTATAAAAAATGGTGAAGGGGCAACATCTATACACATTTCAAAATAGAGATACATAAACGGATAATTACTTAAGAACTCAACTCTTGCACAGGCTTAAGAGGAAACCCAAGGTTAGTAGGGTGTGAATGCATATTTAAGAGCAAAAAGAAATTATGATTCTCGATGAATCTAGATACTTGAGGTTTTATGCAAGTGCTCATATGCAGATATATCAATCAATTTAATATTCCATAAGAATACATATGTTTCTTCCACAGAGGTTACAAGTTCAAATCTAGAGGGTGTGCAATATATACATCTCCATAGAGTTTAATAGTCTAATCATTATGCAAAGTGGGGGGTCCCTTGCCCCATAAAAAAGGGAGCCTCATACCAGAAAAAGCACATTAAATTTTCATTATATTCATTTTAATGTTACAATATTATATACATGTAGAAGCATTCATAAACCCCAATCCATTAACACTCTATTTGAACATAATCGTAGTTCCCTTGATTGGATATATAAAATACCATGGGAAAAACCATCATGCCCAAAATAATGAACAAAACCTTGGTAGGTCCGCCCACCATGCTTAGGTTTTCCCCCCATCCTTGGGTCCACCCAACCATTATTGGGTTCAACTAGAAAAAATAAATTTTGGGTTGTTGTCCCGAACCCCATGTAGGGGCTACTGCACCCTTGAAACCCCCCTACTACACCCAACACAATTTAACAATGCTTGGAGCTAGTCGTGGAAAGAATAAAACACATACCCAACATTATCCCACTTGTTATTTTCTTTCCACACAAGGGGTTATAGGAGTGCACAGTCATTCTTCCAAGGCTGCTATGCCCATTTTTTCTCTACACCAAGAAAACATTTCAGTGCTCACAAAATTTGTCAATTAATTTGCAACATTATTCAAAGTGTCCACATTTTCCAACAACAACTTTTTTTGTTCAACTATATCCCTCATAAAGTGATACTAAAAATCAATATGCTTTGTATTTTAATGATATGCAAGGTTCTTTGCTAAGAAAATTGCACTTTGGTTGTCACAATCTATCCTTATAGCTCGTTGTACCAACCCCATACCTGAACACAATATCTATAACCAAAATTCTTCCTTGCTTGCATGAGTGGCTACAATATAATTAGCCTTTGTAGTTGAAAGTCTCACTATAAACTGTCTCTTACTCATCCAATTTACTCCTCCTCCAAATAGGTTAAACACATACCCACTTGTAGAACTTCTCTGATCCAGATCTCTAGCCCAATTTGCATCAACAAAGCCACATATGTCTAACACCCTATCCAATATTGGTACTCCTTGGCAGTACAAAACATAGGGTGAAAACCCGAAGTTGGGAAACACTTTTTGGAGGATGGCCAAAATTTGGGTGAAATTTTTAATTTCTTGTTCGAGAAAATAGTCAACTCAATTTCTCGACTAAGAGTTTTTAGGACTCTAGTCCGAGAGATTTTTAATATTTCACCCAAGAGTTAGATTGGGCTTGACCAGAGTTAAACTACTCTCAGACGAGAGTGAAGTATTTTCTCGTCCAAGATTTTTATTGACATAAACTCTCGGGTTTAATCATTTATACAACTTTCGTCCGAGAGTTTAAAGGTTTCTTACTTTCTCGTCCAAGATTTGTTATAAATCATTTCACCTATCTAAACTCTCGAGTAAACTCTTGGAAGAGAGTTTTAAAACTCTCAGCCTAGAGTTGTTTTAGCTCTCGTCTGAGAGTTTATATTCTCTTACACTCTCGTCCAAGATTTTTATGCTTATAAAAAACAACAAAATCATGTCTCCCCCGACATTCTGCAAACTCTTGGCCCACACAAACCTGTACACTGGAGCACAATTCATGTCGTTTTCGAGCCACCTCAGCGAGCGAGTCTGCCACCGTGAGCACCCCTGATAGCGAAAAATTGGATATCTATTGCCAGGTAAGTCTCAAATTTGATTTTTTTAGGGTTTGTATTCTATGGTAATTCACTATTTGGTATTATGTTTGGTAATTGACTGTGGTAATTCACTATTTGGTATCCCCTTTTGTAATTATAAAGGTATAACCATTATCAATAAAGGTCGAAAACCCCATCTTCATTTCGATTGATCCGACCGATTTCATTTTCTCTGGTTATACCCTCCCTCATTCCTTCTGAAACATCTCCTATCCACGGCCAAATCTGGTCTAAATGATAATACTCACATAAAACATGGTTCGAAGCCCACATAATTGTTCTACTACCAAATGCAAGTGATAACTACCTACTATGTTCGCAGACCAAGAAAACATTTGGTTCTATAGTTGGGTTCGAAACCCATAATCCATAACCCTAACTATCATTTTAACCTATTAGAATATGAAGCTAAAGAACCGAGTGTTGTTTCTAATGAACACCAATACCCGTAAAATATAACATCACAAAAACTAGTTTAAAGGATAAACCGGTATGGACAAGGTTCGGGGTTGCTATCGAAATAACATTCCAAGAACGACACTAGTTACATAATAGGGTTGTAAAGCTATAGCTACGATGACGAGGTTAAATATAGACAAAGTTATGAACAATGAGACATGTGAATAAAGAACGAATACAATCCAAAAAGAACACTGATATGTAGGTATTAAAATAATAATGTAAGTGTATAATTGGTAATGTTAAAACCCTTACTAGACATGGCCAAGTAAGCATGGGTTGAAACCCTTATGAAGACTCGAACAAAGGAACAACAACCCAATAACAAGAACCAACAACGCAACCAACAAGAACCAACATTGCAACCAAGAAAACTTACCAAATATACAACAAGCGATGAATCTTCAATACTATATGCATAACAGTAAACCAAGAACTCAATATCGAGACTAGGGTAAAAACCCACCTTCAAATGATACAAAATATACTCATATATATATATATATATATACACACACACACACACGCTTTGGGTCATGTAGTGGGTAGTTTTCTAGATGGCCATTGAGTTATAGAGGAACACCTAGGAATGCTGAGACAAAGAAACATGAATTTGCACATAGGTGTTAAAGATGTAGACAGAAAACTGCAAGATGTGGTTCGCAACATTGTAATGAACCTAATTAAACTTTTGTGTGTGTGTGTGTAGGGACCCTTTCCCTAGGGTCATGGATATTCATTGTGACCCATCTCTTCAATAGTTTATAAAGATCACATTGAATATTTGAAATGATCATTCTCATATCAATAAATATTATTTGTCCTTTGGGATTGTGGCTTCATATCTTTTCTTCTTATTATCAATGGCCTCTTGTGAGTACCACAAGGTTTCTGACAAGTGATATCATAGCAGTTCATTATGTCGTTGTGACAACACACTACCATCACTACTACATCACACCATTGTTATGTACTTACTTTGAAATTTCCAGTGTAGTTATGTTGAAATTACCAGCCCATGCACCACAATTAAAACAGATCATAAGATACCCTATCAAAATTATAGAGTTTGAAAATATTAGAAAGTTGATCATTTGAGTAGGGGCCTACATCTGGTTGTGTTTAGAAAACTCAGTTAGAGTAACACCCTCTGTAGTAGGGAAGGATGAATCAAGAAGAAAATTGTTTGAATTAGACTGCACTCATTAAAAATTGCAGACGTGGGTGCACCTACAAGCTGAACATTCAGTAAAAGATATGTTTGTGGGAGCACGAATATGTTGGCATACCCTTAACCATTATCAATGATTTTAGAAATTGCAGACGGATATCTCAAAACAGTAGAGGGAGGTTTTTAAGTAAGGATAAAACATAGATCTTCATTTGCAAAATGAGAAGGCTTTCCTAGAAAATATAGAATTCCAATAACTAGAGAACATTCAACATACACATTTCAAAACCACCCTATCATTTAAATGGTAAGGGAAGCCTTTAAATAGATAAAAGACCCTTTCATACCCCCATAAGATCCTGTAAGTGCCCATTTTATAGGAGAGCAATTTAATTGCTAAATGTGTTGTACAAATCTAATTGGACACACTAAAAGACTTACACAATACTAAATGAAAATTATGACATCACAGGCACACATGCCAACATGTTCTTTATTTTGGATTAAGGTGCCCATCAATTTTTAAACTACTTAAGAATATAGTAGATTTTTCATACGCTGAGGCCCACGTACATGTTTTTAATGTACAATGCATTTGATCCTAACAATATTTGAATACATAAGATTCCATTACATGTTTACCCATTATGGTCTTTATAAGTTGTGATTGACTTATTATAGTCTTTACTTTGGAAATGGGCATTTATAAGTTGACTTGGGAATTTTTATCACACAGATCTGCACCAAGAGATCCACACGAGAATTATAGACAAACTGACCCACTATCACTATCAATTTGCCTCTCCATTTGGATTGGTTCTTCATAGTCTCGGGGGGGGTGTCCCTAGGGTTTGTATGCTACCCCGGAATCTCTAAATCTGTAATAAACTCAAATCTAAAACAACAAACAAATCGCTACCCTTGAAATCCCAAGAGCACTTGAGAATAAATTATTATGATTAAGAAAAAATCAATTTTTTGAGATCAAATTTCCTAAGAAAAATTAGATCGGTACTTGAAAAGAAATAAACGAAAAAATATGCTTCAAGTGAATGAAATATTCAAAGTAAAGATATCAATGAACAAGTTATATCCTTGCAAGCGATTTATCATTAAACATCCATGTGAAAAATCAATGAACCATCAAGGCATAGGGTGAGAAAATAACAGAGAAACAGAAGGAAACAATTATAGTGTTAGGTGCCCTTCAATAGCAACAATCAACATTTGAACTAGTAAATGATCAATCACAATTTTGGTTCCAAGTACAACGAGAAATTCAATGAAACATTTTGGGAGTCACATTTCACGGCAATTTGGTAAGGTACCAATTAAGCTAGAGCAGATCCAACTTGGGATTTGTTGGTATTGCAAAAAAATGCAGGTGACTAACTAGAGACACTTTAGAAATAAATGTCATCTTATGCTGCCTAGGATGTGGTTGATTGGGATGAATTCTTGGATCTAATTTGTGCTTATCCGGATGGTGGATGAAACCCAAAAACCCCAGGGAAGAATGATCCTATATAATTTGTACGACACAAGCAATAGAAGAAGAAAAACACTTTCTTTACAGTCCAAACTAAAAAACCATTAGAATTAAATATCCCATAAACCCCAAAATGAACTTGGAAATTTCATAACTGAAGTCTGAGCTGTTCAACTACTGAGATCTTAAAAACCCAACATCCTCGATAACATCTCTGATTATATACAAATTAATTTAGATTTTTTATTTTTATTCAAGGAGAAAGTGTCTTATAAACTTGGTAGGCCTCTAAATATGTTAAAATAAAACATAAACATATATCTATGTGCAATGGAAAATGATGTAGGAAAATAGAGGCATCTCCACTCTAGCACATGGGATATCAATATATGTGACTGAGTCTATAAAGGAACGATAAAATGGAGCAAGATTTGGGTTTAGTCAAAGACTAGGCATTCATATGAGTTGAGTTAATTGTTAAAGGGAAAATTAGCAATGGGTCATGTAGTGGGTAGTTTGCTAGATGGCCATTGAGTTATAAAGGAACACCTAGGAATGCCCAGACAAAGACACATGAATTTACACATAGGTGTTGAAGATGTAGACAGAAAACTGCAAGATGTGAGAGGAAATATTCATAAGTACATACAAGATGATACAAATGTCCAACTCTTACAAATTTCATAATACCTTTGGTGAACTATTTATAAATTTATGTACAAAGCTTTGGTTGCACCTCTAGGTAGCAATTGAAGATTCAGGTCTTTATTCATTTTCTTTATCTTAATTCCATAGTAGCATGGGAACATTGCTTCTGGTGGTTAGGGAACCTGTTCCCCGATTTTACCATTTCTGGGAGATTAGGAGCTGGATTGAAATGTTATAGAATTGGTGGGTGGCTTCTGGAGCTTAAGGAATGCTCTAGGAGCTTCTAGACGGTACTGAGTCATTTCCAATGGTGTTTCTTAGTCAGATCAGGTGATCAGAAACCACCAAAGGTTCCTAGTTTGTTGGAGAGTTTATAGCTCCCTGATAGGCTGGGCACTTCTGGGTGTTCCCGATGACACATGGCCAAGGTAAACTGCCATACACCCTCTTTTCATGACATGTTAGTGCTCTTGGGCCGACAGACTACCACTAATTCCCTAAGAGCATTTTTATAATAAGAAAAGCCTTAATCTGAACTTGTGAGTCTTGGAAGACTTGGAGGCTGGAACAATTTTGATATTGTGAGAGCCTCAGCTGAGGAGTGCTTGTTTCTAGCCTTTTTTTAGGGATATGTAATCAATGTTATCATTGTGATTCATGACTAATAGAACTGTGGCACAATGTTTCTGAAATGTAAAGCGTATAATATCAGTATAACACAATATATTTAGATATCAGACTCTACTGTGTTGTTCAATATTTATTCAGTTATTCTAAGTTGAAATCCAAATGCCAATCAAAAGTCTAAGATCAAACCTGATAATGATTGCTTTTGGGAATCTTGGATATAATAACTTCTAGCTTTCCAAAACTGATGAAATCTAATTTTATTTCAGTTTCGTGGTGTTTATATCTGAAGAGTTCAGTGCCAAAGAAAAATTGGAGATATATAACTTTTTCTTCCTTGAGTGGATTTTGAAATCTAATTTTGATTTTTAGATATGTATTGCCTTTATCCATCTTATTCTGAATTTGTTGGAAATTCTGGCTAGAGTGACATGACTGAGAATCAGGCATATGATAGCTTCCTTGCAATCTCTGTGACTTGTGACAATTTTCAGATTTGGTTGTTGTATTTTTCTAATATTGTATTTCAAGGTATATTGCTTGCGTCTTGTATTGTATTTATACATTGTTTTTCCATCACCACACCACTATCTTGTATCTGGTTTATTCAAATTAAGTCCAAACTCTTGGCTATATATGATTCCAATTTGTATTTAGAGTCTACAACCATCATTTGAAGTGTGCTTTCCATTCCCACTGTTTGGAGCTTAACATTTTCTATTTTTCTTTCTTGCCTCCTTTCTTGGTGTCATTTCTCTGTCATATAGAAAAATAAGAGCTTCAATGCCTCTTCTCTTTACCTTTAGGATTTCATCATTGTTCGATTTTTTTTTCTCCTTTGTCCTTTTGTATTTTTTTTCTTCTAATTGGCTGTGTGATGTGTTCCTTAATCAGTTGTACACTGGATTGCATAGAGTACAATGTGTTTTATTATAATTTTTTCATTAGCTGTCTTGAAGTTATCACAGCTCGGTAGTTTTTCGATTCCCCATTTTGGTGGATTATGTAATAATTACTTTTTATAATTAAATAAATAAATGGTATGTCACTTCATTGAATCTTGAATGATATCAACTTTTTTATGGCACGATAATGTTCTTTTTTCAATTTTTGTAGGTTTCTCTCTTTTATCCTTGTTATTTATTTTATATTTTTCTTATATATATATATATATATATATATATTTTCTGTACATTTGTTTTTGGACACTTGTGCCTGCAGTCCTAAAACTCGTGCAACGGAGCTTAATTCTCACAATTATACTGATAAATGTTTGTGATTATGTTGGGGCTTTTATGGATTTCCATACCGTCAGAAATATGCTCAATCATTATTCGTTTGTTCGCTCAACATGGAGAATGACCTGTAATTATATGGAGTATGACTTGTAATTATTATAGTAATTTGGGCTTGTTAGAAGTCAAAGTAGTGATATTGGAAGCATACACTTTTAATTAATAATGGATAGATCTATGTAAGTAATTTAATTTACTTGAATGACTAATGTCAGAAAATACAGTTTTTTAAATAAGAGATAAATGATTTATTATTATTATAGAGAAATAGTTGAATAGTTAAATATTCAAGTTTCAATTTGAGAATGAGTGTTTTCTTTTTAAGTTTCTAGGCAAACTAGTCGTTTAAAATTGATGGAACTACTCGCATAGATCCATCTTAATTCTATATATTAAACATCTTAAACATCAAGAGAGATAAAAAATACAGGCACAAAAATTTTAATAGGTAAAAAAAATTGAGATGGATCTATGCAAGTTTATTTTATTATTATAAAATTTTAATATTTTTACATTATTTATTTCAATGTCTATCATTTTAATTTCTTAGCATTACATTATGTTAAACATATTATCAACGTGAAAATCCAAAGGTTTAGAATATGTGCAACCCCATTGACTAAGCAATGAAATTGCTACATGGAGAAGGTCCTAAGTAGATTTGTGACAGTGCTTTTAGCAGGTCCTAAGCTAGGCATATGTGCTGACAACATGACTAATAGAGTGAGTTCTGATTTAAATATTGTCCATAGACCTACTCAATATTCTAATGGTTATTTTTGACCTCAATAAACAACATATGAAATCATTGGATGATGACATGAATGCCGATTGATAATTTGTTTTCTAATTTGTTTATGAGGGACAAAAATTTGATTTGATACTATAACAACAATGGCATCAGGCGAGCCCTCCAAAGACCTCTCCATGAGAGGAGAATTATCAGGTACATAGGACGTTTAGTTATGTCATGTTTTCAAGTAGGCTATATTTATTTTTTGTTTTGAAAAAAATATTAATATGACATTTTTTTGTCCTGCACAAGTGGACGCACTCATATGACTCGTGCGCCCAGAGACCAAATTGAACACGAGGAACCCCATAGACCTGTTCCCATTCGTCCCCAATTTCTTAGACCCCATTCTAAGGGGTCTATTATACACGGTATAGGTACACATTAGATTACTAGCTAAAATGTTCAAGTTTACGTTATATTCAATGTTGAATAGGTGATTTTTTTTTCAAATGACATGTGTTTAATGTGAAAAAATTATGCTCCATAGGTGCAAATGTAGGAGTTGGGATTGGCCCTATTGCTGCTGAGGGACAAAGGAATGCAATGTCTTACACTATTGCATAGCCTGTGGCATCCATCCCACACTTGGATAGATCTCGTTTAAGTAAAATCTAAAGGAAAATTTATTGTTGCATGTATGTTTAATGTGAAACTTGTTGTGTGTCTCATGTACTTATGTGATAAAAAATTTAATGTTTTGTAAAGTGGCTAATAGAGACCTTCATTCCTCATAAGGGAAAAATCCTAGCTCGATGAGTGAAGAGGATGAGATAGTTTTTCTATGAGGTATTTTCAAATGACCAGCCAAGTTTTTTAAATACAAAATTCCTTATAAATTATTTAATTGTTAATATGTGCAATAATTTAACATGTTATAGGTGGTGGTCGTCGCCCTCCTAGGGGGAGAGGTTGTAGGGTTCATGAGTTTGCTCGAAATCCGAGCTATGAGCCCCTTTACACCCTTCCCGGTGATATTCCTAAGGAGATGCCTTGGGAAGACACCATCTCCTTACTTATTTTTGATGGGACGAGGGAGCATTCCACGAGATTTCGCAATGAATTTAAAAGTTACAATCTCTCTGCCCCTAGTCGAGATTGTCTCCAAATTGTTTTGCACAGTTTGAAGAGTTTGATAGAGACTTGTCATGGGGTTGGACCATCAACCCAAGTTTTTTTTTGACATGATGCGTAGGAGGAGAGTGTCAGTGATTGGTATCCACTCCTACAATGAATTTAAAAATAGGGTCACTAAAGAAATGGCATTGTCACTATTTGACTTGCCGCCTGAAGACAAAAATGTTGAATATTGCAAGATTCAATGGTCCCAATATTACACCTTATATTTATGAGAAGTTATTGTATGCATACGGGAAGTTCCAAAATTATGATGAGGTGACGCAATATTTTTTTAGGATGTTGTATGCTCAATTCTGAGAACACATGGACCCTAACTATACATATACAGGGTCCAAATTCTATGGAGCTGGAAAACGTCATAGATATGAACGACCAGATGCTATGCGAGATGTTGGGTTTAGGCCTCCAGCACCTTGACCACCTAGGCTAGTTACACTTCCAGAGGAGTTAGCCCTTATCTCCAATGTTGCATCTCAGATGAGGGAGAAGATACAACAACATATTGTAGCTTCTTTAAGAAGGGTGGAAGTTGGCTTAGGGACAAGCCAACTTTCATCTAGTGCAGGAGTTCGTTCATTTGTGAGTATTCCAGATGACGTGTTGAGGGAGATGGATAGACATGAGCTTCTAAAGTATGCATCCTCCTGTAGAGACCACTATGAGTGAGCCATTATACAATAGATGCACACCATAGGCGAGGTGTGTAAAAGCATGTTTTGATATATCTTAAAATACACATTTATAATATGAGCTAGAGTGCATGTAAAATGTTTTTTTGGTGTATATACATTTAGTCTCCAAAATCTTAAGCCAATATATTTATTTAACTTATGCAGTTTAAAACATTCTTAGATCAACATTTCTTTGCCCCTGATCCTCATTCTGTAGATCATGGACATGATCATGTACAGGTGCCACATTCATTACTATCTATCTATATTTTTGTACGTCAAATTGAAAATGAATATATGTCACATAATTTTATATGGTATGAGTCTTAACATTATGAAATTTTCAGGTTAGCACTACACGTGAAGGGTTTCCTGAAGACATGATACCTTCATATGTTCCAGTGGTCTCACAGGTATTATTTATCTATATTTTTACATTAAATTGCAAGTGACTTTAAGATTAACATAATTTTATATGGTGTGGCTCTTAACATTATTGAATTTTCAGGTATATGCTACACATCAAGGGCTTCTTGAAGAGATTATTCCTTCTCAGGTTCCATTCATGACACAGGTATCGATAATTTTTGTTGAGCATATTTATTATGTTTATTATATTTCTTTTCGCTAAATTTATATTAACTTTGGTTTCTACTTTTCAGGCTACAAATAATATTGAGATGATGCAAATTGAGCCCCGAGGAGATCGTATAGGCTTTGGGTCAGAGAGTCTACATTTTTAGGTGAGGTGAATTATATAGTGGTTGTAGGCATCTACCAACAAGTTGGACTTTTGTTGCAGATACTTCCAAAGTTGTTATTCCTTTCAATAGTTGACACAAGAATTTGTGTTATCGAATCGAAATTATGCTAAAAAGGTAGTCTGATAATATCATGAAGGAGCGATTAATGAAATTACGTTAATTTTTTTATCATTTCATGCTTTACTTGTAAATGAATCACCTTGGAGGTGAGTGATATAAGATTGAACAAGCGATGGGTGATTCAAAATGTCAACTACATCCCCAACATTGTCATTAAGGATGAAGCCACAAGCTTCTCTTCCATAGTAAACATTTTAGTCTTTCCATATCCCATGCCTTCCAAATCAAAATCTAAAGCTTTTTCACTGTCCCATGCCTTCCAGATGATCTAAAAAAAAATCCTTTAATAAAAACTAGAGTGTGGACTATTAAGATATTAGGAAGCCTATGTAGACCAAGCTCCTTTCCAACAACCAACTTCCTCTGCAAGAATTTCATCCCATCCTAGATGCACTACAGCCCTAGCATCCATCTCTCTATGCGCTATTAGAGGTATTTGTAGGGACATAATATTGTACCCAATTATGGGTTATATGCTATGCTCTAGCCTCCAAAGTTTTTCCTTTCAAAGTTTTACACCAAGGATGCTTGGACCTCCAAGATCATTAAGGAAGAGAAAATACAACTGGCCCAATAACTTTTAATCATTTACTCATCATCATTTTCCTCAGCACCAGCATTCAAAGCATTCAACTGAGAAATCAAATTTTTCTTCTTTCTTCGTAGGTTAGTTTTTTTGTTCTTTTCCTTCATGCTGGACATAAGACCGTGCCCAATTCTAGGTTGTATGCTATGCTATGGCCTCCAAAGTTTGTAGCTCCATAGTTTTATACCAAGGATGCTTGGACCTCCAAGATCCTTAAGGAAGAGAAAATACAGCTGACCCAATAAATTTTAATGATTTACACATCATCATCACCCTCAGCACCAGCATTGAAAGCATTCAAATAAGCAATAAATTTGTTCTTTTTTTCTTCGTAGGTTAGTTTCCTTGTTCTCTACCTTCATGCTGGACCTAAGACCTTGCCCAATTCTGGGCTGTATGCTACAATCTGGCCTCCAAAGTTTGTAGCTTCAAATTTTTATACCAAGGATGCTTGGACCTCCAAGATCCTTAAGGAAGATAACACACAGCTGACCCAATAACTTTTAATCATTTACTCATCATCATCTTCCTCAACACCAACATTCAAAGAATTCAACTGAGAAATAAATTTGTTCTTTCTTTCTTCGTAGGTTAGTTTTCTTGTTCTCTACCTTCACATTGACATAATACCATGCCAAATTCTTGGTTGTATGTTATGCTAAGGCCTCCAAAGTTTGTAGCTTCAAATTTTTATACCAAGGATGCTTGGACCTCCAAGATCCTTAACGAAGAGAAAATACAACTGACCCAATAAATTTTAATAATTTACTCATCATTGTTTCGTTGTTCATTTTCTTGTTTTATGGTGAGTTGTTTTTAGTTTTTTGGATGTGTTCTTGATTAGAGGAGCCCAAGACTACTTTGAATTTTTAATCATTTTTCTAACATATTGACACATTTTATATTGAATTGATAATGTTATGGGAGGCAAGAGTAACTTCTGGTGCACTTAATGATGGGGTGAAAAATGGTTTGGTAAGATGTTTATCAAGGAGTGTAAAAAGTAGATTGTACATAGATGCTTTTGGTGATTTTTTATTCACTTTCAAGTTTCAACTGTTATTTTTTGTCTCTCAGGGTGGCGTTGTTCTCTACCATCCTGCCACTGATTTCTTACCAATGATAGACAAGGTATGAACTAAGTCTATTTAATATTATATTTTATGTTGCTTTATATTCATATAGAGAGGAAAAAAGGCTTGAGTTTTTTGCATAGCTGCAGATGTATTCAATAGTGTTCAGTCCATTTGTGCTCTATTTACTAGTTTAGAGCTTGTGCATTGGAAATTTTGTTAGCATCGTTGTTGGCTAGTATTTATCAGATTGCACCTTTTCTGAGGAATTTTTTTATCGGGAAAGGGATTAGGGAAGTGCAAAGCTATAGTTTCATCTACGTATACCTTTTGTCTAGGTTTTTGCATTGCTGGTTGAGAAGACAAAAAAACCAGTGGAGCCTTGGTTTAAAATCACAAATATTGTGTTTCTGTACATTACCGCCGTGTTGAAGAGGAGGTGAGTTATGTATTGACATGCAAGGGGGGAGTATTAGTAAGTAGAGCTCCACACAATTATTGTTATTTAATCTCTTGAAACAAGCCTTTGTTTTATTTTCACTGTATTTAGTGAAACGATTTCATTTGATTGATATCCCTGTAGGTATGTACAGGTCTTGGTTTCAAGAACCAAACTCTTCAATTTTTTAGCTTTCAGATTCTCTTGCTTTTGTACTTTTTCCTTCTCTAGATTCATTTCAAACCTTTGTCTAAATTTCTTGTGGCATTTCAAGGCCTGATTGTTGTCCAAGTAAATCCCCTCTGCAAACAGAGGTGATCCCTCTAGCCCTAGGGTGGGTCTAGCAACTAAGGGAACATACTAACATATACCTTCCTATATTATAAATGAAATTCAGAGCAAGGAAGATGACCTACCTTGTTCTGATGCTATGTTATCGTCTTCCGTCGAAGCTTCTTGATCTGTCTCTCTTCTCAAGCTCGATGCACGTTGATACCAACTTTTGATTACTTGTACAGACATTCAAGGCACCAAGACAAGCATAAAATCACGACAAACATAAAACAATTACAACCTATCTAACTGATCAAGGAATGCTATAAATATCATTATAAATGTAAACAAGAGTGGAAGATAAACATCAGATGCATTTTATTATGATAAAGACAAGGGGAGTTTACAACCAAGCCTTGATGTTGAGACTCTGCTTCACCAGGTCTATATCCAAGAATGTTTTACAGTACCCTCATACACAAAGGTCCAAGAACTCAGTATGTTCCTAACACACAAAAACAATCACACTCTACACTATTCTCCCGAAGCTCTGATTACTTCTTATCTCTATGCTAACTACAACTTAGTAACTCAAGAAACAAAGGTGAATGAGGTATCCTTATATTACAATGGAGGAGGAGGTTATGGGCCCTCAAATAATGGGAAAATATATTATCCTTTATATTAGTTCCTATTCCTTGGGAACAAGAAGCCCAAAGGGGAATTCCTCGGCCATTTCCTAAAAAAAACCTTCCAATTCGCCACCTCATGAAGCTATAGTCATGGAAACTTCGCATCTATTTAAAAAACTCTCCAAAAGAGGATTCACGTGGGTTTGAAATTAAGACAAAGCGCCGATCGGCATGGATCTCAATGCAAATATCTACTATCGGCACGGGTCAGACACTAAGAAAAATCATCGGCCTTGAAAACCAGGTTTATATAAGGACCTTCCGGAAAAGTTGTAAAGGGAGATGAATTGGTAGACAAAGTGTGGTTCAGGGGTATGTATTCCATGCTTGGAAAGTACACAAGGGTCACTGCATGGGTCCTCTAGGATCAAGGAACAGGGAGTACAGGGACAGTGACAAATTACTCTGTAACAGATGCCCCCTAAAGTATGAAGTACGAACATGAGTGAGGGGTGAAATGCTTTACAAGTACATGGAAGGAATCAGATGCTGTCATCAGGACTTGCAAATCAAGCACAGATACATATACATAACTGAAATCTCTGATGATAATACATGAATCAAGGTATGGACGCAGCCATCCGTAAAAGAGACCATGGTATGGTTGCAACCATCCATTTGAGAAGGATCTCATATAGACTCATGGTATGGTCGTAACCATCCGTCTGAAATAAACATGTATCCATTCATGGACAAATCATATTGCCTCGCAACCTGGATTTTATCAGACAAAACCTAGGGTCTTGTGCTATGCCACGACCCAATCAAGTACAATTTCAATCATGCAAATAAATGAGATGAAGTCAAACATATAAGAAAATCACATGATTACTAGCCAATGATGACAACTGTTAATAGGCAAGAGAGATACCATTAATAATGTTGAATGGTTCTCAAGGTACTACTAGTACAATCCACGGAATGTGAATGGTGAGCTGGCGTTGAACACCCACGAAATCACTCGATCGAAGGCCAATGATGAGGACCTGTCATCGAATGCGAATAACTTGCCATTGAGGCATGCAAGCTCTAAGGTACCAGAAAGGAGTCTCTAAATCAACTTCCCAGATAATGAGCTGAAGTCGAAAAGAAGTGATCCATTGAAGGGGGGTCATAATGAATCCCACATCATCGACACGAAATAGAGAAATGTAATATGAGTGTTAACCAAGACTGAAACAGAGGATCAAGGAATGTAAAACTACAGAAGGATTTTCTCTTGAACATATCGGCGACACAAATCTAGAATTTAGCAGCATTTTACTCAAATAGGATCATAGGTCATGTTGACAATATTGGTAATCGAATGAGAGGCAAGCGGATTTCCCAAACCCATGGAGGTAAAGTGGCAGAGTGAAGATATCCCAAACCGACAGGAACTGCACATAAGTTTCATGTTAAAGAGTGACATACTGCCAACACAACTAACAAATAACTTCCATTATCCCCCACCATTTCTGGTGAATACCTCTTTATTTTTACGCAATCTTGAAGAGGATAGCATATTCTTGTCTTATAAGTTTTTCCTTCGGACAAATCCATCCTAGTAAATTTTACGAGCCCTAGGAAGGAGGAAGTCGGTGACATCATAGTGATGGTTTCCGATGTCATTTAGGGTTTAATGTGTCTGAAAAAGGAAGAACTCAGCATATTTTCATATTTAGAGAGTTTGAAAAGAAGCGGAAAAGAAAACTTGAGAAGTCCCTTTTCATTAGTAGTCTCACAGATCTGAAAAGGTAGAAAAGTGTGTCCGAGAGAACCTCTTAATCCTGATAGGCTAAGGTATTCCTTTTTCATAAATAATATGTCCCAGCTCGAAAAAGGGGTAAACGTATACTGGGAAGATGATGTTTCATAGCCTTTAACGAGTTCAAAATGACAAGAGTCTCGAAAATATTTTCAATTTTTAAGAGTCATAAAAGAGCTAAAAGTTGACTCCTCCTAGAGGAACGAGTGGTATTAAGGGTAGCAACTAGTTCTGGTGATGGTGGAACTGCTCATAACAAGTAAAGGTTAGGAGGTTGGCTAACAAGGCCACTCATTGTAGATGTTCCTCAGGAATGGGTAAAACAATCAAGTGAGGGCATATGATCGGTCGAGTAGATGGGGATGATGGAATGAGAAAACCAAGGTTTATCTAGAAAAATAGGTTGATAAAATGGCAATTGTTAGAGTCAGCCTTTGCAGCCTTTCTTCAGTGATCAAACATGCTCTTACAAAGTGATTTTAAGGTGTCAAAGGTCAAATTTTGTCATTTCAAAGAGTCTTCAAGCAAAATTTGGTCACTGAGCATTAGGTCTGGGTTTGTTTTACTCTGTCAAAGTTGTCCAAATGTCGGTCCATGTCACCATTGACTGGTGTGCCATCATTCGGAGGGTTTTCATCATCATGTCCAAGTTCCATTGGGTCATTTCTGACTTGTTCCTTCCCGATTGTGCCTAGGCAGGTCATTTCCTCTCTTTAGGGTTTTGGAAATTTCTTTTGGATGGTCAAATCATCGAAAAGACTTGTATCTGATGTTCACACACCTTCCCCTATCCTTAATATACCTTATTAAACACTTCCCATCTTGAGATCCCCCAAATTCCTCATTTTTACCCCATGACCCTAGTTTCTTGCCACAACTTGGCAATTTTCTAGGCTAGGCACGTGTTTTGCCCTTTGGACCCCTTCCCCCTCACTCAATCTGCGAGATTTCACTTTCCACGATTCCTAACATCCCTCCTACTTCGAAATTTCCCAAGGAATTTATAAGCCCTCTCTTTATCCTTCATTTCGCTTCATTTCGACAAAATCCCTTGTTCACACATCGGGATAAGTTTCACTCAAAAGATGTTTTGAAGAAATCAAAGATGAATTTTGAAAAAAAGCGAGAGAGGTTTTTGTCCAAAACATCCCAAGGAAGAAAAAAATCTTTCACTTTTACACCAGGTATCATGGTTTAGAGAAATGTCGAAATACGGTTGCCTCAGGAGAATTGAATGCACCTCTAAAGTGACCTTGGGAAAATCAATATTTCTCCTAGCATGGTTGGCTAAATGACTTACATGATGAGTCAAATGATAACTAGACACAAATATCTTTCCAATGAGCTATCATGAGCTCAATTTTGAGTTCAGGAAGACCTTCAAACATTGCCTGCAACAGCGCTCTGCCTTAAGGCAGCCTCATTCTGCTCATTTTTACCAGTCTTGGGAGATTTGACTTTTTACAGGGTAAATGAAATCAAAATTGCATAATTCCACTTGTTTTGGACAGTAGACTCCAATAGCTTTCCAACGAGCTATCACACGCCTGATTTGGACACCGGGAAGGCCTCCAAAATCTTCCTGCAAAATGCACTATGTGGCAAGAGGCATGCGACCCACTTGAAATGGGTGAGACCCACTTGAGGGGCGCGACCCACTTGAGCGCCACAGCCAGTGTAAATTTGAACAGGTGAGACCCACTTGGGGGTGCGACCCACTTAAACCAGCGTGCGACCCACTTAAATCAGAACCAAATTCATTTTTTGCGCCCGGATTCGATTCTAATTGACTCAAAAGCTTCCAAATAGGTTTCAATCATTACTCGGTGATTTTTAAACGGGGATCGTGGTGTTTTGAAGTGAGGAAATTAATGTATTTGAATGGAGAGGTGAAACCCTATATTCATGGCAGATTTATTACTTAGGGTTTTAATTACATATTGATGGTTTTAGCGAAGATTTTCCCCACCTTGTATGGTTAAATATATACCTGCATATATTGTCAAAGGTCCTTCTTGCCCTCACACTTATTCTACCATTCTTGTCACTACCATGTGATCATATCGTCGTCCCTTCCCCATATTCATTATCCTCATATCCCTTTATACTTTTGGTTCCCATGTGAAATCCCAAACCCTATTACTTACTACTACATTCCTCCATTGACATACACAAGTAATCTCCATAACATTCAAAGGCTATTTCTTTGTCATGATTACACTTGACTCATGATATGTCGCCATTTCATTTCCTCCTGTCCTTAGAAACTACCCTCATCACCATATCATTCCTATCTCACTTATAGGGAGTTCTCAATCCCTCATTCCCCTTTGGCACGCATTTGGCGATTGGACACAAAGACAACAAGGTCTCATTTCTCATTTTCAACAAGTTTGAACACGTACAACACTGTAATCGACAACAACACATCATACGACGAGACGAGTGTTTTCACCACGGGAGCACGTACACCGGAAAGCACTAAAACGGCGGAAAAGTCTACGATCCACTTCGGATTTTGGCCGAGGCTTCGTTGGCTGGGCAAGATACATGATGGAGGGTCTTCACTGGTGAGAAGGGTCGGAGAAATTTCTGTCATTTTGAAATTTTGGTCTCAAAAACGAGTTTTTCGGTTAAGCGGGTCTCGCACTCATATATCACTTTTTTGCGGGACTCTTCTTGAAGGAACTCTTTGCATTTTTGGATTTTTCATGATAATTTATGCATCCTCAAGCATTTCCCGAAGCATTTCATCAGATTCTGGATGGTCAAAAAGCTCAAGAAATACCATGAAAACCACCTTGCTTTTACATGCAACTTTTACTTGACGAAAAGTACTTCTGGGAGAATGAGGTTTTGGAGGGTCAAAATGGCTTCAAATTGTGAAATTCCACTTGGGTTGGATAGCCAACATCCAGGGATTTCCAACGAGCTATCATGAGCTCAATTTGGATGCAGTAAGTACTTCAAAATCGGGCTGAAAGGCATGCGACCTGGCTCGGGCATGCGACCCACTTAAAATTTTGGCTGAACACCAACTTCCGGCTCGGTTACCTCAACTGATTTGGACCAGTTTTGCTTGTGGATGAAATTTTTGAGTTTTTCATGATGTAAATTGATGGTTGGCATGTAAATTTGGCTTATTTTTACCTATTCTAGAAGATTCACTCTCAAAAAAGTGAAAATCATGTAAATGAATCGGTTTTCACTCTTTTGAAAGCAGTTGTTAGGCTGCACAGATTTTAGTTCCTTGATTAGAATTTGGTTGAAGCTGACCCTGAAGGAGGAATTCGACCCCTAGAGGCATGGGAAGGGGTTAGGATGCTCTATATGATGTAATTTCTCAATCCTTTTGAGAGGTTGGAGAGGTTGGACTCTTGGGGAGACTTTTTTGGCACCATTGTACATATTTTCATATTTTGGCTAAGGAAAGATCGGAGGATTTTGCGGCACTGTTGGGATTCTTGTGGTGTTATGTTCTTGATGGTGTTTTCTCTCTACATTTCTTTTGTAAGTTCTTGATGTTTAATGTATGCCATTCCTTTCATATGCTTGAACTAAATTGAATGAGTAGATGAGGTTGAATCCATTATTTACCATGCTACTAGCAGCAGAATTCATTTAGTTCTATATGTTTTATTTGTTGGAGAAGGATCCAAGTTCTTCTTTGCCCTCCTCGGCTCCTCGTCGATTTCATCTATTCATATATCCAATCAAAAGCATCAAGACAATCACCTACCTCGCCCCCAACTCGAAATGCGCAAGGTCGGCCTTATCCCGGACCCAAAATTCATTTTCCCATTTCTCGGCGAAAACCCAAAAATCAAAATCAAACATACTTATCTCTTTACTAGCCTAAAATGAGTTCCCATTTTAAGTCATCTCGCACCTATTGCTCATTTTTACTTATCGAGATTGACGGAGGAAACCCTCCCTGACTCCTCGTAGGGCCCCTGGCCTACGAGAACAGCGTGGTTTGATGTAGCCTTGAGTTTTACCTTATTTCAGCCTAGGGTAGATTTGAGCGCTAACATAGTGGCGACCATCTTTCGGGAGAAACTCAAAAACGTTGCTTGTTATAGACGGAGTCGGGAGTCACGCCAGTCAGCCTTCGAGCGCACATTTGCTGCGAGTGCATAGTAGATAAAAGGCGTTTGCTTCGATTGTTGATCTCGGTTTAGCTTGTGAATGTGCTCCTTGATTTGTGAACTCCCCTAGTACATGTATCAGTTCGGATACGATGGTTGATGGTGGACAACGATCGGACATAAGAAGGCTGAAATCATTCACACAGTGACTCCAATTCAAAGTCTAGAGGACTAACTCTTTCTGCGAAAATGGAAGGATCTTACACAAAGTTAGGGTATCTAAGTGGAATGGTATTCGGGATCTGTCTGCTTTCTTGTAAATTACTTGCTGTTGGTCTTAGAAGTTGTCTGAAAGTTTTCAAAATTTGTTGTATGAGAAAGGTCATCAAAATCTTCACTCGACCTATTCAAAAGTGTAAATGCGAGTTTCCTTTGATCCACCGCTCCTTAATTTTCCCACATCTTATGATGACTCTATTCGAGTGATGAGCCGGAAAATCAAGGCGATCTCGCAGGCTCTTGTACATACACCTTGTAAAATTCCGGATGAATTGCAAACCTCTTGTTTACCTTATTTCTCCATACTTTTCACACGCAAGTGCCAGTCTATATCTGCAAGATTTGACGGTGAATGTAACAATGTCAACGGCCCCGAGCAACATGTGCGGAGATATTTGAGACTTTTCTAGATCTTTTTGAAGTTGATGATGAAGATGTTGGTAGTGGGCTTTACTCTTTCTTTGCAAGGCCAAGTGAAGAGTTGGTTCAAAACCACACGTGCGAAACATCACAAATTTCCAAGGTTTTTCAAAGTTTTCCTTGATAGGTGGATGATCGGAAAAAACTTTTGTTGATTATAGAGGAGTATAACCCGGTACGAAAAGATTGCCCGGGGGAGACAATACAACAATTTTATGAATTTAACAAGTATATTTTTCGATGCCCATTTGATATAAGACCTTCTCCCTAGATGTTGCTCTCTTGCACTACCACGGTGCCTTTGATCCGGAAATGGAGTTTCAGCCGAGAGAAAATAATATTGCAGCACTTCACGAGATGCAAACAAAGGCCGATGAAATGTAGAGGCTCGTTTCTTGATCTTGAGAGCAAGGTTGAAGGAAAGAAGAGATGAAAAACATAGATGGGAGGAAATACGACACCTTGAGGAGGACAAGCTTGATCTTTTATGTGGTGAAGAGATGGTGCGGAAAGTAGATACAAAAAAATGAAAATGACATTCAAGAACAAGCGGGCCGACCCAAAACATTTGTTTCGATCCCGATTGTCATAGTGATTGTTTTATAGATGTTGAAGAAGGCTTGTGGTGTGTATGTTTGATGATGAATTGCCTCAATTTAGTCGGTGGTAGTGATTATGTTCTCCAAACGAAAACTAATCTTGGGAACAAATCAAGCGGCTAGTTTGTGTGAGGAGGAAGTTCACTTTATTTCAGTGAGTGGTCACTTCGATGCATATCGGCTAAGCAGTGACTAAGGAAAGTGCGAGAGAAAATTTTGAAGTAAGTGAAGGATCTTTGCCTTTTGTTTTTAATTCATTTACGATTCATCGGAGATACTTCCATGCAATCGGAAAACAAATGTCAACAAGTCTTGATGTGGACCATCACGGCGCAATGAAAACCTTGTTCCAAGACTTCTCATATTGATTTTGTTACAAGCCATTTAGATTTTCAAGTTGCAGATGAAGACTTCCAGGTAGGCACACATGATTTAATGATTCAAGGTGACTCTTAATGATTCAAGGTGACTCTGTGTCTTTCTGTTTTGAATCATTTCAGCTTTTGAAAGATAAATTGCATAGTAAATCTTCGGATAGGCGGCTGCAACATCAGTTGCGGCCATCAATGCAATTGAGGGTCGATTACGGATGAAGGTGTGGAAGATGAAATACTGATTTGATGATCAGGAAGATTCTGCCTTTTGTTTAGAAGCATTTCGATTTATGAGCAAAATCTTCGTAATATATCTCAAGGAAAAGATGAACGACTAGAAGGAGGTCATACGGTTCAATGGATACATTGCGGCCTCTTCTCAAGTTTTTGATGATCCTATTCTTTGGTGTGTTGGATGATGTTGCTATGAAATTCTGCTCCATTAGCTAACCATGCTAGAAAAGAATGTTGATAATAATCTTGTTCAAAATTCAATTTCATTGTGTTGTTCAACGAGATTTTCATATGAGGAGATTGATGAAGGAGACTTTTAATTACGTTTGTAATCGGCAACGGTGTTTGGTTATTCACGAAATTCGGATCGCACACCGCTTGACTTGCGCGATCACCAAAGAAAAGCACGCTGCGGATGCGAGGAAAAGTTTAAGATCAGGGTATGGAGATTGTGGACCGAGCTATGTATGAGGTCATTCGCAGTCATTTACTTGCGTTAATCGGTCAATTCATGCTTTGCAAGTTTATCAGTCCACTTGGTTCAAAGTTTCCATGGGAGTTGCCTTTGAGTAGTTATTTCTCGTTGTTCCATAAGCAAGCATGTGGGAAGAAATCAAACGGCGGCTTGACATGCTTACATGGATTGCGTGGCTGTTCCATTTCACTTGATTGGGTGGTGTAAAGCACAATTAGAGTAGGTTGTATTGAATAAGCTCTACTTTGAGCATATTTCCCGGTTGTCGGTTGTGTTTAAATATCGAGTTAGTTTTTGATTGGGGTAGAGAGTCAATTTGTGTCGTCAAGTCATCGGTTTTCGGTCACAATGCATTTCGATTTGAGTTTTTTGATTCATTGCCCAATGGATAAGGCCTTTAAATCTTTGCTCTCCAAAGATGCGCGTTCTTGGCACCTCCAGAGCTACCATCCCCATTGGAGCCGATATTGATTCCAGCACTTTTCAGCCTTCCCTTGATCAAACATGCTCTTACAAAGTGATTTTAAGTTTTCAAGGTCAAATTTTGTCATTTCAAAGAGTCTTCAAGCAAAATTTGGTCACTAGGCATTAGGTATAGGGTTTGTTTTTACTCTGTCAAAGTTGTCCAAATTTGGGTCCATGTCACTATTAGTTGAGTGTGCCATCATTCGGAAGGTTTTCATCATCATTTCAAGTTCCATTGGGTCATTTCATGACTTGTTCATGCTTCGATTTGTGCCTGAAGTGAGTCCATTTCCCTCTCTAGGGTTTTTTGGGTAATTTCTTTTGGATGGTCAAATCATCGAAAAGACTTGTATCCTGATGTTCACACACCTTCCCTATGTAATATACCTTATTAACCTTCCCATCACTGAATCCCCTAATTCCCTCATTTTTTACCCTGAGAACCCTGGTTCTTGCCACAACTTGGCAATTTTCTGGAAGCTAGGCTTTGTGTTTTTCCCTTTTGGACCCTTCCCCTCACTCAATCTCTGATATTCCATACTCCTACTTCCTAACATCCACTCCTACTTCCAAAATTTCCCCAAGAGTTGAAAGCCCTCCTATCCCCCTTCATTTCGCTTCATTTAAATAAAATCACTGTTTCACACATCGGGATAAGTTTCACTCAAAACATGTTTCAGAGCAATCAAAGATGAATTTTGAAAACAGAGAGGTTTTTGTCCAAAACATCACCAAGGAAGAAAAACCTCTTTCACTTTTTACACAGGTATCATGGTTTAGAGAAATGTCAAAAATACCGTTGCCTCAGGAGAATTGAATGCACCTCTAAAGTGACCTTGGGAAAATCAATATTTATCCTAGCATGGTTGGCTAAATGACTTGCATGATGAGTCAAATGATAACTAGACACAAAGATATTTCCAATGAGCTATCATGAGCTCAATTTGGATTTGAAAAAACAACGAACATTGCCTGCCAGGCGCTGCGCATGCAGGCAGCCTCATTCTGCTCATTTTTACTAGTCTTGGGAGATTTGATTTTTGACAGGGTAAAATGAAATCAAATTGCATAATTCCACTTTTTTGGAAATTATACTCCAATATCTTTCCAAAGAGCTATCACACGCCGATTTGGACACCGGGAAGGCCTCCAAAATCTTTCCTGCAAAATGCACTATGTGGCAAGAGGCATGCGGCCCATAAAACGGGTGAGACCCGCCCCGAGGTGCGGCCCCGCGAGCGCCACGACGGTGTAAATTTGAACAGGTGAGACCCACTTGGGGGGTGCGACCACTTAAATCCAAGAACCCAGAAAATTCATTTTTTGCGCGAGATTCGATTCTAATCGACTCCAAAAGCTTGCCCAAACGGAGTTTTTAATCATTACTCGGTGATTTTTTTAAACGGGATCGTGGTGTTTTGAAGTGGGAAATTAGTATATTTGAATGGAGAGAAATTAGGCTCATATATTCATGGCAGATTTATTACTTAGGGTTTTAATTACATATCGATGGTTTTGTGAAGATTTTCCCACCTTGTATGATTAAATATATACCTGCATATATTGTCAAGGTCTTCTTGCCCTCACTTGTTCTACCCTTTCTTGTCACTACCATGTGATCATATCATCGTCCCTTCCCCATATTCATTATCCTCATATCCCTTTATACTTTTGGTTCCCATGTGAAATCCCAAACCCTATTATTTACTACTACATTCCTCCATTGACACAAGCCTAATCTCCATAACATTCAAAGGCTATTTCTTTGTCCTTGATTACACTTGACTCCTTTGATATGTCACCATTTTCATTTCACTCACAGTCCTTAGAAACTACCCCTCATCACCATATCCCATTCCTATCTGCTTATAGGGGTTCTCAATCCCTCATTCCCCTTCAGCACGCATTTAGCGATTGGACACAAAGACAGGAGGTCTCATTTCTCATTTTCAACAAAGTGAACATACACATTGCAACACCATGGCCCGGCAACAACATCACGCTACGACGGGAACGGTGTTTTCACCACAAGGCCCTTGCACCGGGGAAAAGCACTAAAACGACGGAAAAGGCCTGATCCAATTCGGTTTTGGTGAGGCTTCGTTGGCTGGGCAAGATGCATGATGGAGGGTCTTCACTGCGGAATTTGAGAAAATTCGGAGGGAATTTTGTCATTTTGAAATTTTGGTCTCAAAAACGGGTTTTCGGTTAAGCGGGTCCTGCTCATATGCTCACTTTTTTTGGGACTCTTATTTGAAGGAAATATTTGCATTTTTGGATTTTCATGATAATTTATGCATCCTCAGAAAGCATTGCGAAGCATTCATCCAGTTTTGGATGGTCAAAAAGCTCAAAAACACCATGAAAACCACCTTGCTTACCTTTTGCACCAACGGAAACACGGAGAATGAGGTTTTGGAAGGTCAAATGAGCTGAAAATTGGGAAATTCTACTTTGGTTGGATAGCCAACATCCAGGGCTTTCCAACGAGCTATCATGAGCTCAATTTGCATCTTGGGGAAGTACTTCAAAATCGGGCTGAAAGGCATGCGACCCACTTAAATTTTTGGCTGAATTTTCAACTTCCGGCTCGGATTTTCGGCTAGTTTGGACCGGTTTTGCTTGTGTATGAAATTTTGGGTTTTCATGATGTAAATTGATGGTTGGCATGTAACTTTGGCTTATTTTTACCTATTCTAGAGATTCACTCACTTAAAAAAGTGAAAATCATGTAAATGAATGGGTTTCACTCTTTTTAGAGGCAAGTTGTTAGGTTGCCTGAATTTTAGTTCCTTGATTAGAATTTGGTTGTTTGACCCACGGAAGGAGGAATTTGACCCCTAGAGGCATGGGAAGGGGTTGGGATGCTCTATATGATGTAATTTCTCAATCCTTTTCGAGGAGGTTAGGTTGGACTCTTGGGAGACTTTTGGCACCATTGTACATATTTTCATATTTTGGCTAAGGAAAGATCGGAGGTTTTGTGGCTTTGTTGGGATTGTTGTGGTGTTCTTGTTCTTGATGGTGTTTCCTCTCCCCATTTCACCTTAATTTCTTGATGTTGTGTATGTCATTCCTTTCATATGCTTCGAACTAAATTGAATGAGTAGATGAGGTTGAATCCATTTGTTTTAAAATTACTTTCTGCCTTGGAATTCATTTAGTTCTATATGTTTTATTTGTTTGGAGAGGATCCAAGTTCTTCTTTTCCCTCCTCAGCTCCTCATCGGTCTAATGTCTAGTATATCCAATCAAAAGCATCAATACAATCACCTACCTCGCCCCAACTCGAAATGCATAGTCGACCTTATCCGGACCCAAAAATTCGTTTTCCCATTTCTCCGACGAAAACCAAAAATCAAAATCAAACATACTTATCTCTTTACTAGCCTAAAATCAGTTCCCATTTTAAGTCATCTACTTCCCTATTGCTCATTTTATCGAAGTTGACGGAGGGGCACTCTCTGTCCTCGTAGGGCCTGGCTACGGGGGGTACAGCGTGGTTTGATGTAGCCTTGAGTTTTACCTTGTTCAGCCTAGGGTAGATTTGGCGCTAACGACAATCACGAGAGGTAAAATAAAAATGGTTTCATTTTTACACAAGCTAGAAATCATGGAAACTCTACTTGAATTTGGTTTCATTTTTACACAAGCTTGGAGACAAAAACAAACTATGCTTAGGGAAATAAGTCTTTTGTCACCCCAACATGGGACTCGAATTCGAGTACATGCCCCCCGAGCTTCGGTGCATTCACGAAGTAGGCTAGTTACTAATAGGTGGATGGAATGAAGGTTCGATTATGAGATCGGGTGAAAGACTCGTGGGACTTTACGAGAGATCGATCAAGATTCGAATTGAACGGGAACATATTCATTTTTTAAGGAGGTTGACATAGTAAAGAACTATCCTTAAGACCTAATTTTTTTTTAATGAGGTTGACATAGTAGCCGAACTATCCTCCGGAAGATATTGTTTCATTTTTTAAGGAGAAACGACACAGAAAACGAACTTTGCTCCGTAAGAGGCTTGTTTTATTTTTGAGAGCTTGATACAAGAAAACAAACTATGCTACGTAAAGACAACTCATCATGCCGAATAAGAATCCATGGCTTCCAAGAGGTGCTCATCGATGGGAGAGAAACATTCGTGAAATCAAGATCCAATTGCTAGAACACGGTACATATAGCACTATCAGCAGATGCGGGCATGGGACGAGGGTAGCCACATAAATGACATGTGGTGGGGGGAGGACATAATGACGGTGGGGACGAGGAAGGGATGATGGTAGACTAGATGTCACATCGAGGACCAAAAACCGAAGAAGTTGATCAATGGTCACGATCCGACCTTCATGTAGACAGGATCACACAAAAGAGGGAAGAGACAAGTGCACCCATGGCATAAGCATAGTTGTGCCCCAGAGAAATTTAAAATCAAAGACTTGGACCACCATCACGTCTATATAGATGGTTTTCCCTCCCAAAGTAGTAAGAAACTTCGGAAGGATCCCTAATGGTTGACTTCTTCCTCATAGAAAGCCAATAGGTCACGAGTATGACACAGCGACGAAGGGCCCAAAGCTGTCTGGTTGAGGACAAAATACTAGCGAGAGCACCTTCATCTCTCGTCCGTTTCAGTGGCCTGTGCCGAGGCATGTACAATGATCTCAAGGGAACGTAAGAAGGAAAGGCGACATCTGTGAATCGACTCCAATCTGAAGTGACCAAAATACATGGAGGGATACCATAGGAATAACGAGGATTAACCCCTACGTTACGGAAGCAAATATCCTCACGAACTTCGGGGAATGAGAGAAGGAGGATGCTTTTGGAGATTGTGGCGACGGAGTACGAGATCACCCTCACGGATCATGGAAACAGAGGGTCGCCCTCTGATCACGGGGAATCGAAGGAAGCAGAAATAACATTGAGATGAGGCCCACTCTTGATGGAAAAGACCTAATGAACTATAGATGGAATCGAATTCGATCTTCTTCTCAACCAATTATTGGTTGAAAATGGACTCACGACCCGACTTTGAGCGGAATTATTTCGGGAGATAGACAGTCAATAACTTGATCGGTAAGCGAGGACTCGAAGAAATACTCCCAGGTAACAAATGGGAAGACGGACTCGAAGCCAAAGAGGGTATCTAATACTTTAGAGGCTTCATCCATATAAGGACGAGAGGTGAATGGATGGTTCCCTTCGTACAACTATAAAATTTGATATTACCCTATTTCTTACGAGTGTCATTATCTCTAGCTCAAGGGTCATCATCATCATGATGCCAGTACAATGATGAAGGGAGAATCGGGCTAACGATAGCACTTCTATCACCTTGGGAATGCTAGGGAAATCACAAAGAAGGTGGTCACCCTCACATAGCTTGCAAGGGAATTTATTTCTGAGATGGAGTGGAAGGTTTCTCGATACTAGGCATGGGTAGAAATAGCTATTTATTTTCCCCCTAACTTTCATTTTCATTATTGTACTTATTCTTAGCCACCCTATTACTAGAATCTGAGCTTTCACCAAGTGAAGAGGAAGAACGAAGTGAAGAAATATGTGAAGAAGGTGAGGTAAAATTTAGAATCAACATGATGTTGTTCGGGCGAAAGAGAGGCAGGTTGAACGAGAGGTTGGGACACTCAAGACCACCAAACTCAGAAGAGCCATTGTACGGGAAAACCAACAATTAACCCCGGAAGGGAAAAATGTTGCCCATATAGAGCACCTACATTCCCAAAAGAAGGAAAAGGACTAAGATTCCTTCGGAGGATTTCTTGGTTGGTAAAATCCGGAAACGTTGTCATTGGAAACAACCCTCAAAAAATCACTAAAGATAACTTTAACCAAGAATATTTTGTGGGAAGTCAATTTTTAAGACCTTTGAAACAAAAATTTTCCTTTTCATGTTTTAAAGAGTCGAGAAAATGATAAAAGATGACTCTAATCACTTTCGAGTTTGAACGAGATCAAAAGGACAAAGGGCTTATTGACATTTTAAATTTAAAAGTGGAGTAAAGATAAAAAATGACTACTCGGTAAATGTAAAGCGAGAGGGGTGTACCAGCTCCGAGTGAACTGAAATATACACCTTGGTGATCAAGTGAAGAGAAATGACCAAGGACAATGTACGTACACGGCAATCTCCTCGAATGTTGTGTTAGATTGTCCTGATTACAAGACGGTAGACTTGGCTTCCTATGGATAAAGGATTGCAACCTATGAGGATCTCCCTTTATATACGTGATGGTATGGGGAGCACAAAGTACGTACTAATCTTGTCTAATGTCATGTGGTATGTGACTACTAGGTTTAACGGCAGCGAAGCTCTGCGTCACTAGCCTAGGCATCTAAAATATATGCGTTAGGTTTCAATGCTTCCTTAGGTTGATTGAATTGTTTATGGTTGATCTTGAATTATGTTTAAATTCAGAGGCCCTACCGCGCTATCAATACGACAATCTTCTATACGTAGCTATATGAGAAAAGAAATATTTCAATTTGATCAATGTTATCTAGTTAAGGAAGAATCTTAGACAATGATGCAACAAACATTAATGCGAAAACAAAATTTTTTCCCAACTAGGTAAAACACTATCTAAAAGTAATCTAAAGCATTCAAAGATGCAAATTGTACGATATGATACATGCAAAATCCTCTTTTTTAAAACACTTAATCGTAATCCATGCACATTTCATTTTCTTTAAGACAAAGACAGACCATTATCAAAGAATGCCTTTGATGAAATAAGGAGGATCTATGTGACTATTTAAAAAAATATTTATAAACATGACCTTCTAAGTTCATCCTTCATGGTCTGTCAGTTCAATGATAATTTTAAACATGAGAACAAATACAACATATCTGATAAATTTTATAAAAACGTATTTAAGGCAGAAATGAATAAACAAATTTTCTAAATAAAAGGAAGCATGTGTTCAGAATACAAATGTGTTTGAGCAAACATGTCAGCAATTGTCAGACTCCAGGACATGATTTGACATTCTAAAGACTTACAGGCAGGATAAACAAATTATTCATTCTTTGCATCCAAAATGGAAGAAAGACTTTGTTGACAATGAATAATATAATCCTCTCACAATGAACAGAAAAAAAATGAACTCGAGAACCTTGAGACTTGAACTCAATCAACCAAACATAAAAATGAAATCAACTAGAGATGTCTCACCAAGAAAGGAAAATGACTCAATTAGTAGGGTGATGTCCTACGAAGTATGCAATCGAAGTGATGCACAATCCTAGAAAAACTAGGATGTAAGAAGATGCAATCCCAAAAAAAACAAAACCAAGCAGTGAGTCAATAAAACCAACTTTAGTGAAGGGGAAAAATTTAATCATACGGAAAAATACGGAAGGGCAAGGCACCTTTGGTGAAAGAATTAGGGAAAAAATCTCAATTTTTCACACATGTTAGAATTGTAGCACGACTTTAGGAAATTGAAACTAGCACCAACGGCCATTAAGCATCTTGCTAGCCCCGACAACTAGTGCCAATCGGTGCGATTGTTAGACAAATAAAAAAGCCAATGCTGAAAAGAAAAAACAAGGAATTTCTCCTAACCGAGACTAGACTCATCACTTCAAGCAAAAACTAAAAGATTGTAATTGATGAAAAACATAAGAACAATAGAAATGGTTGTTTGACTAAACTCATCAATTCTGAAGACCTCAAAAAGTGACAAACTCAAAGGAAACTCCCAGTGGAACCATGAGATAGTTGTTGTCCAAGTAAATCCCCTCTAAAAATAGAAATGATCCCTCTAGCCCTAGGGTGGGTCTGGCAACTACGTGAGACATACTAACATCTACCTTCCTAGATTGTAAATGAAATTACGAGCAAGGAAGATGACCTACTGTATTCGATGCTATGTGTCATCTTTCATTGAAGCCTCTTCATCATCACTCTCTTCTCCAAGCTCGATGCACGATACTACTAATTTTCGATTACGTGTATAGACATTCAGAACACCACGACAGCATAAAATCATGAAAAACATAACACAATTACAACCTATCTAACTGATCAAGGAATGCTGAAAATCTATTATAAATGTAAACAAGAGTGGAAGATAAACATTAAATGCATTTTATTATTATTGAAAGGAGTTTACAACCAAGCCTTAGTATTGAGGCTCTCCTTCGACAAGTCGTATCAGCACGTTTTTGACTTCCCCTCATACCACAAAGGTCCAATATCTCACTATGTTCTATACACAAAAACAATCTCACCTTTCTGCTATTCTCCTGAAGCTATGATGCTTCTTCTCTCAATGCTAACTACAACTTACTAACTCAAGCAACGAAGTGAAGGAGGTCTCTTTTTATAACAATGGAGGAGGAGGTTATAGGCCCTCAAATATGGGAAAAGACATTATCCTTTGAATTAGTTCCTATTCCTTGGGAAAAGAATCCTAAAGGGGAATTCCTCGACCATATCCTCAAAAAAAAATTCTGAGTCCAACGCATAAGTGACTTCTTGATGAAACTTCGTGTCTATTTAAAAAATTTCCAAAAGAAGATCGATATTGGAATTAAGACATTAAAAGACGAGTGCCAATCGACGCCAGGTCAATACAAATCTCTCTTCTCATGTTGGTAAAAACACGAGAAAAAGTGTTGACCTTATTGATTTATATAGGACCTTACAGGAAAAGTTGTGAGAGATGAAATAGTGACAAATTGTGGTTCGAGGGTATGTATTCCATGCTTGGAAAGTACACAAGGGTCAACGCGGGGTGCGGAGGATCAAGGGAACGGGGAGTACGAGGACGATGACAAACTACTGCAGCAACAACGATTATCTTGGAACCAAACTTTAACTAGAATTGAAATTCATTCCCATGGATCCTCAATAAAATTTCTATTATCTAATTAACACATTAAACAAATTTGAATACTAATTACCTATTTTGCATATGTTTTGGAGCGAGAGATGGGGTGAATTTGTAGAGCATGTAAACAAGTGTAATTAAAGAGGGTGATGCTCGAGGTTTTGGAATGGACAATGTACGCGATGTCAGTAATGAAGGGTGGTTAAAGCCTTTTAACTAATCACCATATCTATGTATGTCATAGTATTTATATATCAAATAGAATTTTTTGATAAATCTTTGCCTAGTTGTCTTTGTAATTGAGCAATGCTCAATTGCATGGACATAATAAGTTATATTGTTTTATTTCACCCGGTTGTATTAACTCAGGATAGTAAAGTCATAAATGTTAAGAAAAAGGGGAAAATGAATAACAGCATGGTGTTTCATAACAACACATTTGAGGTTGTACAAGAATAGGATAGTCCTCTTCCACAGGTGCACATTAACAAATTATTGTCCTTCCAAAGCAAGGCACGAAAATTATATTTCCACTATCAAACATATATATTACAAACATGCTACTTTACGGAAGTCCATTTTCCAATAACATTATAATAACTCAAAGGTTCAATATGTATGCATGTGATATAAACCTATAGAAGCAAGGTGAAATAAATCGTTCTATCACTTGGTATTTTCATTTACGGAAAATAAACATCTTATAACCTCATTCATTCTCACTAAAAGAACTTGGTCTCATCTTTCACTCTGTAACTTTAAACATCTCCTTTTAACTTCACACCTCTTGGGCAGAATTATGATGGCACACATGGAACTATTTTAAGAACTTAGCTTCGATAGGGTGATTGAGTAATTGTAAATTGTCAAACCAATTTTTACATAAACCTTTAGACCATGCTTCTTAGTTTTGTTTGTTATTTGTTTGTTATTTTATTGTGTTTATTTTGATGATTTTGTTTTCAATTGAATTTCCATCTTGATTCTATGTTTCTTTTTTGATTTGTAGGGACTATGCGGGACTATGAGTGGGAGTTAAAATAGGGTCTCAAACATGTTGATCCACCCTTGAGAAGGGTTCTCCACCTTTCGGATGTTCATTTCTTGTTTATGAAGCATGATGGGGTGAAAAATGGTTTGGTAAGATGTTTATCCAAGGAGTGTAAAAGGTATATTGTACATAGATTCTCTTGGTGATTTCTTATTCACTTTCAAGTTTGAGCGTTATTTTTTGTCTCTCGGGGCGGCGTTGTTTTTCTACCGGCCTACCAGCGAGTTCTTATAATAAGTAGACAAGGTATGAACTAAGTCTGTTAATATTATTTTTTATGTTGCGTTATATTCATTATGGGAAGGGAAAAAGGCTTGAGTTTGTTTCATAGGCGTTTGCAAATGTATTGAACAATGTTAAGTCATTTGTGTGCTATTTACCGATTTAGAACTTGTGCATTGGAAATTTTGTTAGCATTGTTGTTGGCTAGTATTTATTGGATTGCACAGCACATGAGGAATTTTTTTATCAAACAAGGTATTAGGGAAGTGCAAAGCTATAGTTTTCATGCGAGTATAACTTTTATCCCAGGTTTTTTCATTACTAGTTTATAAGTTTAATAAAATCGGTGACCAGCAGTTTGAAAATCACAAATATTGTGTTTCTATATATTACTATCGTGTTGAAGAGGAGGTGAGTTATTTATTGACATGCAAGGAGGGAGTATTTAGTAAGTGAGAGCTCCATGCGATTCCTCCACCCTTGAGGAAGGGTTCTCCACCTTTCGGAATGTTCACTTCATTGTTTATGAAGCATAGAAACAACTTTATGTTACAAACTCTTTCTTTGGGAAAGTCTAGAAAGATTCACATCATCCCATGGAGATGGATAGTGAGGAGACTTCTCGTATTCTTGTATTTAGGATAGTTGGATTCATAATCCTAAGTCGGTTATTCATCTCTAGAATTTAATACTTCATATTCCTTATTCGAGAGCTCATACTTCTTTATATGGTGGCCATTTCATAACACTTAAAGATTTTATACCATTTCTAGAGATATTTATTTTGATCACAATGTAATGCGAGACTAAAACTTTTTTTTGATGCTATAATAATATCTACGCATATTATGCTATGTTATTTTTATGCCAATTTTTTTATGCTATGAATCTCATTTTATACATTTACTTCATTTTAGATTTGATATAAGTTAATATTATTCACGAGATATATCGTACGAGAATTACTATGGTTATAAGAGTTTACAACTTGATACAAAGTGTCACATTTTTGCTTTAATCGTAGTCTTTTATGTATTATCTTGAATAACACATCTTACTTGGGTTCGATGTAAATTTTAGATGCGATTTATTATGTAACATGTCGAATGCCATAGATTTTGTCAAATATCCCTACATTTAAAATGCTACCTCACAATGTAAATATACCTTTAGTTATATAAGTGCATAGGGGTACTAGATTACAAGCACAAAGAGGAACAATTTCTTACAGAGTCACAAAATATATTTTAAGTGACTTCAATAAAAACCTTTGTTTAAAAGTATAACTACATGCTGGAAATACGTATCCTGTGGATGTTGACATTTCAGTTATTCAACTTGATCTTGCATTGACATATAAATAATAAGTTCTGTGTTGTTTCTGATAGAGCCACCAAATTACGTTGTCTAGATGTACGGTTTATAATATACAAGTATTTGATCCATTGTATTGTAGGTACCGTAAATGATAAGAAGGAGCCCAGGTAAAATGCGTTGTATGCTAATATACAAACTAAGGTTTGCGAGATTGGTATGAAAGAATTAGGCCTAATACTCTTGTAAGTAATCTATTTTCTTTTAAATAGGATTGAGAAAAGGGTCATTAAGCTATTGTTATAACTTGCTTTCAAATTTGGAATAAGCGTGCAAAGAGACCAATATGAAACAATATATACATTGCCTTGGATTTTGATTTGGTTTCTTGGTAACACATACATAATGAAGAGACGAAATAATAACCTCACTTATGATCCTCGTTGCCTTATAATGATTTTTTGAGGTTAGTTCTCATTTATCATATGTATTTGAGTCTGTAATACTAGTACATATAATAAGTAGGGATTATACCCTTGGTTATGAGAATAACTATGTATGGATATGCTTAGTGAATTTCACTCTAACTTACACGAAGGATGATTGAATCTTCATGGTGGTGTTCTATTTCTCTAAAATGGAAACCTTTATCCCTTGCATCAATATGAACTAATAACGATAGGTATCCAAGTTCTTTTTCTCCCCACATTAGGTCTTGTTTCATACTCCCCTCAACATTATGTCGATGAGCCCCTTACTTCCACAATCAAGTAAACTAAGTATTGCACCATTCTAAGAGTACTCTACCACTCATTCATGGTTGTGAATTCTGTCTCGGTGAAGCATGTTCTCAACTTTGTTATAATTGCAAGGGCGTTGAATATTTTAATTCTAGAAATACATTCATGTTGAGTGGTTGTAGCGGGATGAAGTCCCTCCTACATGACCCATACCTTCTTCAAAAATCACTTTCCCCTATATTTTTAGAATTGACACACCCTGCTCTATGTTTATTTTACATAGTAATTGAACACTTAGTACAATTTATCATTACCATAAATCACAAACTAAAATTTATGTGCACGTATAGTGGAGGTAGTGCTTTTAAGGGAAAGAATTTGCTAACTTTTCTAATTAATTAACTTAACCCTAGATAAATAATGAAAGAATAAGATTTTGAAATACAAAAAGTAGGTAGAAACCCAAAAGTCATCTTTTCATCTCTTTAAATCCAAATGCTAAATTTATGCACATTCACTTGCTAATTAATGAATAAATTTTCTTGATTACTATTCTTATTGAATAATAAGTACATTCATGACATGATATGAGTTTATTAAGTACATCTCTAATGCTAATATGATATGCATTTGAAACTAAGCTGGCATATGTGCATTACTTGTGTACTTATAATTGTGTGCATTAATTATTTTCCATGGAATGATTTTTAAGGTTGATGTGATGCAAATATGATGACATTTGATACAAAAACTAAAATTAGCAATACAAGAATATATTGTAATTAAATATTCATTCATCACCATCATATCCATGCAAAAAAAAAGGGCAGTTGAATGATACAAGTTAAACATCATGGACACGTTCAATCACTATAACTTAATTATCTACCAAAGCACCCTTATCCGGTAGATCATAATATATTGTTGATACCAACACACATCTAACCATCCACGTGTCTATTTATTGCAAATAAATCCAAAATATAATCTTAAATATATAAAGGTCAATACATTGTAGCAATTATATGTTCTAACCATGGAATCAAGTTCCATTGTTCATATTGAACAATGTGTTTTCATATGAAATGTGCTAGTGGAAAATTTTCCTAGAATGGCATCATGATCATCTATCGATAACCTCCATTGTCACCATTATTTTCTACTCTTCGATTTAGCTAGCGCAATTGAGTTTCATGACCAAGTGACTATATTGGGCATAAATAACCTCTAGCTAGTAATCTTGAAAAATAATATGATCTTTACATTTCTTTGTATTAAAGAAATTTCCCATTAAAACCATTGAACTAATTGGATATGTATAATTTTATGGATCATTATACTCTTGCAGCAACGTGCATTTAGACATAGTGCATCGTAATAAATAATATTACACTTTCTCTTGATTATTTTTAATTGCAATGACAGTAAAGACATCACCTTCTCTAACCATATCGAAACATGATCATAATCATTGTCAGCAATAACCCACTTAATTGTCCATTTCCTTGTCGGTCACATTTTCAAATGAGAATTAATGGTGTTAGTTCTTTGTGTTTCCATGGTTTAAAAAATTCTTAATTTGGTTTTCACGGTCATCGATGGACTCTTTTGTTTGATCAATACATGTTGAACAAAATCAAGAGCACTTTCGTTTCTCAATGCAATGTATATTTTTTCATGTTATTACTCCTAATGGAGTGTAAACTTCTTATTTTAGGGATTGCAAGGCAATTAAATGGCAACGTTCTATCAACATCACCCATTATAATATTTGTTGAACCCCGGGGGATTACCCTCTCCTTTTTAATTTTCTCATCTCATTTCACCTCTTTTCCGCCAGTTCTAAACCTAATCGGTGAAGAATCTTTTAAGGTTTTGTCTCAAGGATACATACAAATGATTGACATATTGTATTTTCATGATTTTTGCTATTTTGATAAGTTTTTGCGGTTAGCTACGAATGCGGCACATTGCAAGTGGACCTATACATTCCATAGCTACTCTTTGTGGTTGAACATGTTACGGGTGTCAATTGAAGAAGTGGACCATGGGTATTCTCAAAAAATCCCTCGACATGGATTTCATCCTATTCATATGGACAGTTGACATATGGAGGTGCCTAACCCTATGGTCAAAGCTAAGTCAAAAGATCATTTCCTACAACAATTAGGACTCCTAATTTTCTTGGTAGCAAATTATGAGTACTAAAAGTCATATTTTGATTATAATTCAAAGAACACATGTAGCTACTTTTCTTGGTAGTTAGTTATGAAAATTACCTTTAAATAGAGGTTCTATAGAGGCAAAGGAAAAGTAAGTTTTGTAGCACAAGTTAAAAATTACGAGTGAAATACTACTGTTTTCTAAAAAAAATTGTTTCAATAAAGAATTTCAATTTCCGGTCTTTGGGTTGATTGCACTTTTGAAAATCTAGGAGTTAACCAACTTGGTAGAAGAGGGCCCTAACTTTGCTAAAGGTTTTAATGCTTTCTAGTTAGATTTCTTTAATTGTTTAGCAATTTATGTTCATGCTTAATTTCCAGTTTTCAATAGTTTAAATGCAGCGTGGAATTTTCCTTCAGAAACGTTTCAAGGAGATAGTACTTCCGTCTTCGAGTTGAATAAGATTGATGTTGAGAAACATGTTTGTTTAGTTTTTACTACTTTTTCACATGCCTAAATTCATTAGAAGATAGTTGTCAATTGTTGTGTCTAATTAAGCATTTATGAAATCCATTTTTCCATTTATTAAATCTTACATTGGATGGTTAAATGTCTTATAAGTGCGGTGGTTGAATACATTTCATTTCTTGTCATTTTCTTGCTAAGAACTAAAGGTGTAATTGATTTTTCCAAAGCCATTCAGAGGTCACAAGCTTCACAATTGGATGAGATTGATAATTCAATTATTCATTTTAGTTAGTTTTAGAATACATTTAATTTCTTGTCATTTTCTTGCTAAGAACTAAAGGTATAATTGATTTCTACTGAAGCCATTCCAGAGGTCTGAGGCTTCATAATTGGATGAGAATGATAAGTCAATTATTCACCTAGATGATTTTAGTTAAAGAAGATTCTCATTTCATTGCAACAAAAAAATCTTCTTAAAGATCATTCACAAAGAAATTAACTTGAATATGCTAAGGAAGGATTATTAAATGATTAGATGTGTTGAATTATTTGAGTTATTCCATTTTATAGAGTTATTGTAGTTCTTTAGTTTAGACGAGATGTAATGGCTACTTAGAAACATTACCACAAAGGGATCACTCTCTACATATTGGGTAAATGGAGTAACTAAAACATCCTAGGTAATTTTTAATAGCATTTCTTGTTTTACGATAGCAGGACCTTGCTTAACTAAAATTTCAAGCAGGTTGACTTCATCTCAATAAGGTTTGACCTAATAATTGAATGTTGAGACAACCTAAAGTACAATAGTTGATACATTCTCATACTTTTACTTTGTATTTAATCTTAGTTTAGTCATGTAGATCCATGGATTAGGTTTAATCGAATGAATTACATGCTTTACCTTTTTGTTCAGCTGAATCTTAGAACAGTCCACTGTAACTTTGGTTTCTTTTATAGAAAATTAACTTAGTTTCATAACACTTCCTTCTCTTATTTTTTATTAGATTCATTTTTTAAATTTTCCAATAGCCTAGGGTAGCACACTAAGAGTTAGACAAACCCCAAAAAAATAATAAAAACACAAACAATTAAGTAAAGGGAAAAGTCCTTAGGCACATGTAGTGCACACACTTCATCAGAATTTACAAGCCTTGGTTGATAAATTTATGTAAGCAATTGAAACACTAAATTGACTAAGGGTACAGCGCGGGTGCTTAGGAAGTGTAACTAGGTATCCTTATTTATTACATCCTAAAAACAATGATATGCGTGAAAAGAGACTATGAGGGTAGATTTATAAGGCGGAAGCTTAATCCCTACAGCACCATCACTCCACCTAGGCAGAAAGTAGTACACTCCCTCTCAAACTCATATCCTTGCTATCTTAGAATTAAGCTTCCTGAATTTTTAATATTAGGTATTCAGTTGGAGGGTCTCCATTGTCACTGAGGCAATCTTGGAGGAAGAAGATCTTGGGAATTCAACAAAGGGAATAAAATTTTTCACTTCTACGGGGGAATATATTCAGTGAAAAACTAAAAATCCGTAGTGAAGAGGAAGAAGAAGAACCCTTCTTCAACAAACCATTAATAGAAGAACAAAGAGTAAGTTAGCCCTCCAAGCTAAACCTTATATCAACTCTGAAGAATCTATCATTGTACGAGGAGGAGAAGAAGGAGGAAGGAGAAGGTGAAATATTTAATGGAGAAAAAAATTACTATTTGGAGGAGGTAGAGGTAGAGAAGGAGAAAGAGGAGGAGATGGAGGAAGGAGTGAAGGAAATGCAAAGAGAGGTAGAGAGAGGTAGGGGAAGGGAATTGAAAGTTCTTTGGATTCCCTATAATAGATGAAGAGACAAATGCCATGAAAAATATCTCACCCTCTATTCTTCCAAACTTTCATGGGTAAAAAGTGAAGACCACGAGACATTTTTATTTGAATTTTAAGTCTTATACGAGAACTTATGATTATCTACAAAGATGCTTAAAAACTCAAATTGTTTCCTTCAACATTGAAAGGAGTAGCTTTAAAATGGTTCATGAGTCTAATCACTAGGTCTATTAGTCATGGGATGATATGGAGAAAACATTTTCTAGAAAGGTATTTGGATTATTGTATGCATTAACCATAAGAAGTGTTTAAAATGATGCAAAAGAGAGGATGAAAATTTGGAAGATTTACTTGAAAGATTCAACTATAACATTAAGAGATAAAATATGGAAAATCTAGACCAAGATACTCTAAAAGCTTTTTTGTTGAAAGCAATTAGGGGAATGGGTAGATATCCTTAACATGATGGAAATATGTCTCAACTTCCATTAGTACATTATTGGGAACTATGTATAATCTCTCAAGGAAAATAAAAAATTTTGAAAGGACCGAGAATCTGTCTAGCTAGGGTAAACAAGTTTGCAAGCTTGGAATAGTAAGTAGGGCGAGAGGTGGAGAAACATGTTTGATGAATTCAAAGCTGACATTCTAGGGAGTCTTAGTGAGAAAAATAGACACCCTTAAGCTGCAAAACAAGCAGAATGCGAGGCGATGCCTTAGCAATCTTACTGTCCCCAAATGCGAGAAGAAGCATGCTTTGAGAGAATGTCCTCTTGATGCAAAAGTAATAGAGCTTGTGTGATTTGTTAAGAAAACCATGGGAATAAAGAGTTTCCCTTCAATTCCTAGTCTTAGGTTGTCTTCCAAGAAGAAACAACTACAAATCCTACATAATCTCTTTGTTTTTGTCTCTAGAAGACCTTGGAAGGGCCTCGAACTCAAGGGTCTAACAACCAAGCTTATAATCAACCCCCACCAAACTAGAATTCTTGGCAGCAACACTTGGCCTCAATCTCAAAATCAATCCCAACCTTGGACTCAAGGGTGAAAATCCTTTGGAATATTCTCCCAATCTTATCAATATCCTCCATCCTACCCACATATTATCCATCTTATCCAAATTATCCTCCCCAACACAATCCTCAACAAAATCCACAAAACCCAACTTCAACCTCAAAATAAAAATCCGCAACTCTCACTACCATTCCCTCAAAAACCAAATCGGTTACACACTTATCCAGTGCAGACCCCAAAATAAAAATCCTTAGAATACCTATATGATAGAAGGTCAACAAATTCCAACTTATTTAATCACTCCTCTACATCTTAATGATGTTCAACTTAGATACGGAAAGATACTTGAAAGAAAAAAGCCTTATTAATTCGGGAACAAGACAATTCTAAGGAAGATTCTCTACAAGTTAATAAAAAGGGGAATGAAAAAGAAATAGATTATTGATGCGAGCCCACCCTTGTTGCACTACAAAGATCTAGAAGGAGGAACCAAAAGATCCATGGGAGGAGACGTCTCTTCCACTCCCCGGATGTGGGTAAAGGGCTCCCCATGCGATTCATTGTTGACAATGAGAGCCAAAAGAACCTCATTTCAGCAGACGACGTACGTGAAGTGGTTGGGCTTGCGACACAGCTGTTACATCCATACACCATCGGGTAGCTTCACCAAGGACGAGATCTCGCGTCGGCCAATAGTGCCGCCTTCCCTATAGCATCAAGCCCTTCACGGATGAGGTATTGTGTGACGTTGCTCCTATTGTTTTTGATGTATTATTAGGACAACCATACTTGTGGAAGCGTCATACTGTGAGTCTCGACCTCGTGCTGTTATTGTTACTTTTAGAAATAAGTTGTACAGATACCAAAGGTACCACCTCCTACTTTGTATCTCTTTGGTTCTTTTAAACAATGCAATAAGCTCATTTCCCAAACCACGAAATTCATTTCCCTCATGATCCACCCCCGGGGCAGAAAGGAGGTGTGGCCACGACCTCCGGACGAGGGCTCTCTCTGGAAGCAACAACAAATGGATGAGTTTTTGGAGGAGTACGGGGACATTTTCACACCTCGCCCACGGGGTTCCTGCACTAGCATCGAGGTCAAGCACCGATTGATCGACCTAGGTGCCGTCGCTACCCAATGGACGATCTGTAGGGTGCTTTGTTTTGGAGAATGATGAAATCAAGAGGCGATTCGGGGAGCACTGTTGCCCAGAAAGGTCACATCGAGACCAAGTTCCTTCGCCTACTTGGAAACACTTAGATCATGTTGATGCAAAGGAAAGAAGGATGGGACATGGAGACTGCGTGACTGTCGAGTGACTGAACAAGATCATTATGCAGAATAGGTACCCAATCCCACGGATTTATGACCCAGCCACGGACCAACTCAAAGGTGCAAAATATTTCGGCAAGATCGACACGAAGTGGGTATCACGGTACCAATTGAACCTACGTGTGTGGAAGACTTCCTTCCAAAGCCAGGAAGGCCTTTAAGATGGCTGGTCATGCCTTTTGGGTTGAAGAATTCTCCTGCAACCTTCATGAGGATGATGGATGACATCTTACGGCCATTCACCAACTAATTTGTAGTGGTGTACTTGGATGACATTACGATCTTTGACTGAGACTTGGGAAGAGCACCTTCACTACATCGAACAGTCCTCCAAACACTATAGCAGAAAACCCACAATTTGTGTGCCAATTTGGGAGAAATTTTTGTTGGCATGACCAGGTTCAATATACGGGATACATTATTGATGAGAGGTACATGTGGATCTAGCCAAGATCCAGAGTCATTGGGATTGAGCTGTTTGACTTCCTGTGAGAGCTTCGTGAATTTCGGGTCTTGCTAATTTCTATCGTGAATTCGTGTTGCGATTCTCTCATATCACTTGGCCTTGGTCAAGTCACCAAGGGAGCGAGAGCAAAGGTGGCCCAATTAGAACCTCAACAAAAGGCATTCACGGAAATTGAAAAATCGCCGCCTCTGTTACGCGGTGCTCACATTTACCCGGACTTACCATGACCATTTGAGATCGAGACATATGCCTATGAATATGCTATTGTGGCATTTCTTACTCAACGGGGACATCCGGTGGCATATCACGGTGAGACATTAATTTGACATGAATTAGCAAGTATCCCAATTATGAAAAATAAATGTATTCCATTGTGCAAGCTTGTCGACAATGGAAGCACATTTGGGGAAGGAAACAATCATCGACACAGATACATTTTCTGAGTTCATACGGACACAGGAAGTTGCGAATGATTTCCATTAAAGGAAGTGGTCCACATATACGCAATAGTTTCATTTGAATATCAAGTACAAGAAGGGTAGCACCCAATAAATATTTAGGCATACTCAGTGACCATCGATCGTGGCGCTCTTGCAAGTGCTCAACTCTTGTGGGCATGAGACTTTTGATTGGCCACTTCTCTGAAGTGACGAGAATTTGGCCACACTTACAAGGCACTCTTGGGGGGGTACGCAAGTTCAAATTTTTCCTCAAGATGCACTTTTTATGTCACCAGACACATTGTGTTCCTTCAAAGAGAAACATGCCAAAGATGATGTGAGAGCACACAAATTCGAGTCACTAGGCATTTTTGGGGTCGAGAAAACTCATGGCAATCTGTGATATTCCCCTGTGGTTGAACCTTCGAAAGGATGTCGAAAGCACATCGAGGATCTTGCCTTTGTATGTCATTTCCCAATGACCATCAGAAGCAAGGCCTATATACTACGCTACCTACCTAGTCAACCTTGGGAATTCATCTCCATGGATTACATGTCGAACTGCCTTCTAGAAGAGCGAAAGCTTTTTTAGTGATCGTCAACAGATTCTCGAAAGATGGCCATCATGGCCGACCTGCAAAGAAGAATATCTGACCAAAAGCCCTTTGCTAAACTCTTCTTTGAACGAGTGTGGGTGCCCCCAGGATCCACCGATCTATCATATCGGTCCGGGATAGCAGGTTCCTCAACCTGTTTTGGTTCGACCTGCGCGTTATTGGATACCAAGCTCACCAAGTCCACGACTTTCCATCCCCAAACGGATGGCTGTGACAGGAGGTAAATCAACGAATGTGTACACATTAGCCGCATGTACAATTAAAGCATCCATGCACATGGGAGCGAGCCATCATATGTGCAAAATAGTTATAATCGAGCTCACAATTCCAATCGTAGCCCCTTTCGGAGTGGGCTTGGGATTCCGACCACTATGTCCTGTTGACGTAGCCATACCATTGCGGTACTCAGGCCGGGTAGGCTCATGTCCGATCCCGAATTTGACAAAGCAAGTAGCTTCATCGATTGCATTCAACACATCATCCAACGGGTTCATGATATATTGGACGAGCCAGTGCCAAGTACAAGCAACGCCATGATCAACTGCCGGTGCCACACAACTTCCCGGTGGGCGACAAAGTATGGTTACATTTGTGAAGGAGCACCTCACTAGACCCCACGCCACAGCTTCACCGCTCGATACGGCACCAAGTGCACCATCACAAAGGATGTGGGGAATAATGCCTTGAGCTCGGTGTTCCACCATTCCTTGGTACGCACCGATCTTCAATGTGGTTCGCCTTCGTCCTTACTTCCCACCTCTCACCGGACACCTCGAGACATTGCGAAACCGAGGCCACCCACCAGTTGTATCGGGGACGAAAATAAAGATCCTTTCGCCAACAAAACATCCAACTATATCGGGTTGTTAAGTGGCCAACTCTGCACACCAAAATAGTGGTTCACCAAGATGAAATTTAAATAGAAGTTTCCTCATCTAATGGAAGAACTCAACCGCAATGGGGCCATTGCTTCTTAAGGAGGAATGATCCGGGTGGATATTTGTGGCCACAGCTGTTACACTTAGGGCCCCACCATTTCCTCTTTCATTTTTTTACTTTCGCTGGCATATGTTTGATAGTTTTTCGGGTCTGAACTTCGGAGCCGTTTTGAGGCTACCTACTTTGACATTTTTTGGGAATTTACACGTCCAACTAATATCATTCCATTCTGAAATGGATATTCATGGCAAAATTTGTAGTCCTCAGATACAGTCTTTCTAATGATGTACCATGTGCGTCAAATGGAGATAGTATGCAAAGTTACGTCCTTGGGAAGTTGAAACACCAATTTACCCAAACGGGGCCCATAGTTTTGGCGCTTCATCTCCTAGGGTTAGGTTTTTGGATGTTCGGAAGTTCTCCATTGTTTATCAATAATAAATAGGCCCTTGAGCCTCATTGTAACTCAGTTCGAGGCTTTTGTGTTAGCCACATCTCTTCTTTCCGGCGAGATAGCTACCGGCGCCCTAGCTAGTTTTATTTTCCATTAAATGTAAGCAAATTTCGGTTCTTTGATGTAATGAAATGAAGTGTTGTTTCATTGCATCTTTGTATTTATGGTTGTAACATTCGTTGCATTCTTTGCATAAATCCGGATCAAAGGACCTGATCCCTTATGCCATATATTATACAGAAGTAGAATTTGACTCCTCCGAGAGTTAGTTATACTATAAGCTAGAAAAAGAATCCTTAGTTGTTGTTCATGCTATCAATAAATTCGGACATTACATAACGAGCTATGAAACCTTTGTTCACAGATCACTCTTAATTAAGTGTTTAATGAATAAATATATTACTAATAGCAGAGTTACAATATGGTTATTGCTCATAAAGGAGAATTTAACATTACTATTCTAGACGGACACAAACAAAATACGATTCTTTGATTTTGTCTAGAATTCAAAATATAAAAGAAGACAACACTCTTGTTGAGGATAGATTTGCGATGAATATCTCTTTTCAATAACTACTCAAACTCCTTTGTTTGCGAGATATTTCTAATTACTTAGTTACGGGAAAATTACCTTGAATATGCATTCTAGAGAGAAGGAGAATCATTTAAACAAGTGCAAAGTATTCATGGATTACTAATGAATTGCTTATAAGACAAGTCCAGATCTTGTGTCGGAAGATGTGTTCAAGAAGATGAAATGTCTAAAATTCTCAAGGCATGCCATGATGAGCCCTTGTGGTGGACATTTTCTTATAAAAGGACAGCCTATAAAATCATTCATTAGGGATATTTCGGTCATCCATCTTCAACGATGCCATAGAATATGTCAAAAGGTGTGATAGTTGTCAAAGGGTAGGAAACCTACTCCTTCAAATGAAATTCCTTTACAACCCCGAGGTACTTATTGAACCTTTTGAAAAATGGGCCTTGGATTTTGTTGGACCTATCAATCCTCCATCTAAACAAAAAGGTATATTATGGTAATACTGGCAGTTATGTCACTAAATGGGTAGAGGCTAAGAAATTACCTTTTTTCTAATCAAATATACGTAGCTAATTTTCTTTTTGAGGATATCTTTACTTGTTTTGGTGTTCCAAGAGAAATTATGTGAGATCAAGGCGCTCAATTTTACATCAAATATGGTGAAAAAGATGGTAGAAAATTACAAAAATCAAGCACAAGATGTCTACCCCTTACCATCCATAAGCAAATGAATTCCAAGTTGAATCTACCAACAAGGTGATTGAAGAAATTCTCACTAAAATTTGTTCATCTACACGGAAGAGATTGGGCGAGAAGAGCTTCCTGAAGCCTTACAGCCTATAGAACTACATGGAGAAACACAACAGGACATACTCCATATGAACTTGTTTATGGGAAGCAAGTCATGTTTCTATAGAATTCAGATCAAAACCTTCAAGATAGCGATCCAAACTAGGACTTGATTTGACATAAGCGAGCATAGGCCAAGACAGAATTAATGAAATAGATGAAATCGGACAAGATGCAGGTCAAAGAACTTGTATAGTCCGGCGGCAAAGGACTAAATGGCATGACAAGTATATCAAAGAGAAAAAAATTTCAAGAAGGGACTAGGCACTCTTGTTTTGACTCAAAATTTAAGGATTTTCAAGGGAAATTTCGGACTCATTGGCTTGGACCATATGATATTGAGAAATTATTTGAAAATGGAGTAGTAAAGATCGAGGAACAATAGATGAAGAAAAATTATCTCTTCTCGTAAGTAGTCATGGTAGAAAGTCATATCATAAACCACTTTCAAAGAAGAGCTTGTCGGAAAATTTCGAGGATAATATTGATATGGAGTTAGTGAAGTATAATTCTTCTTCTTCACAAACTTATTTTGTTTTATATATATATATATAAAATAAAGTATAAATATGAAAACCAATCAATGATTGGCATACTTATACGAAAGTACGAAATTGAAAATCGAGAACTCTCTGACATCCTATACTTTCATTTTTCTTTTACGTAAATAAATATTCATATTTGCAAATTCATTTCATTACACTCCTGAGTCCTCCTTACATTTCATTCCCACTTCCATTTCATCATAACATTTTATTACACTTCCATTCATATTCCATTTCACTCATATTCCATATCAATATTTGATATTCTTTTGAGATCATAATGCAGCAACCGAGGCATTACGTAGCTACTCACATTTTGTATTTGGTTCTATTCTACAACCAATATGATTACGTAAGCCACTCCAAAAAATACTTAGATGATAATTAAAAAAATGGATTATAGGACTATTTTCTAAAGATCACCATGCTAGAAAAGGAGTACACAAGGAACAACATCAAGCAACAACAAACAACAAGGTCATTAAAGAGGTAAAATGTAGAAATTTATTTTAATAGCAAAAATTAAAACGTGAAATATGTATAATGTGTACAACTGCATATGTTCCTTAGTAACCTATCATTCAAATTGATTAATCCTCATCATGATGTATCTCAACCATATCCCTCATCTAACATTCCACAACGGTCCATCATTAAAACCCTTGATTAATGACTAACGAGGCATAATCATAACATGACCTATTAGGCCACGTCTCTCTAAGACCATATAATTTACTTATTCCCTACATCGCACCATAAACCCTCCATCAGATCCGTAGCTCATTTCATTTCCATCGCCCATTCACCTCCATCAAACTCACTGACCAGTGTTTTCAAACACGGAGGGGTGGTCGAGGATAAAGATACTTTGCATAGAAGAATGGGTCTAATTGTCATATGAGCCAATAGGTGTCAAATATATGGAAGGATATCCATAGTCAGAGAGTTACTATAGCAAGGCGGATGGTTGAACTTTATAGAAAATTTTGATGGCTTTCATAAGAAAATTACCAAATCATTTTCCCGGATCTTTTGATGGGAGGTAGGGTGGAAATTGGAGACATCAAATTCACAATAACGAGTCATTCTTGGGCGAGCAACATAACTCCAAGGCAAGGAGAGTGGTGGTTAAAGAACAAATAATTTCATAATGAGTCATGGAAGGAGATACTTAAAAATCCGAGGGTATGGATGTTTAGGTCTTTAGAAAATGGTCTAAGTCTTGCTGCGAGAAAAGTAAGTGGAGAAATATGATATTGATTTCGCAAAAATTATGACTTGTGAGGAAAGGTATGGAACCATGTATGTTTATCATATCAGTTAATAGATTTTCTAGAAAAGCAGTGAGATCAACCTACCTTAATTTCTACTCAATAGTCTAAGGAGAATGGCCTCCAATGTCAAAAAGAAAATCCAGAATTTTGGAGACCACTTTGTATCATCATGATTTAGTGAAAATATTGATTGAATTTTACTTAAGGAGCATAGGAGACAATTGGGAAAATTTCCTTGTGAGAACCATTTTCAAGAACGGCCAGAATCACCACCCAAGGATGAAAATGCCAAGAGAAGTAGAAAATTGATATGGTGGTTGACTCAATTCGAAATTTCACCACGGAAGAGAATGAAAACTAATTTCTGAAGAACTAACGAGAATTAGGAAATAAGTAAGGCTAGAGGAAAGAAAAAGCAAGTGAAGGTATTAATGAAGAGGATGAGAATCCTCCAAGGCAAAGAAGAAGCTCTGAACTCCAAGGAATCATAAAGAAGACATTGAACAAGGAGACAAAACTCATAAATATAGATGAAGAAACCTAATTCCCATCACCTATTGACAAATATTACGAGAGTATAGTCCTCAAAACTCTCTTGTGTATCATTTGAAGAAGGCCCAGAGTAGAAGATCTCACGGTATAGACCTAGTTAAACGAAGAAAATATATTATTATGTGGAATCATTGGAAAGAAGTTCCTTAATGAGCCAAGAAATACTGTCGATCCACAAGAACCTCTAATTGAAACTCTTAAGAGAGATAATTGTGAATTAGAGATTTTGAACGAGCACATCAAGAATGAAAATGAAATTTTTAAAGAAAGTCAAGTTGAAAAATGCAATGAATGATAACTCTACTTTGCGGCTAAGGCTATTACACAAGGGAAACAAGAAATTGAAGAAGAACAACAAAAAGTTGAACAAAGCACTCATAAACCTCGGATTCAAACTTCTCATGAAGATGCCAAGAATTACATTGACTACTAAAAGAAACATAAGAATAAGGTTGGATGTTTTATTTGAAGTATCGAGCACATGCGATAAGGAAAGAACTTAAATTTCTTTGACAAATTGTAAGAGGACATGCAATGATTTGCGGTGGGGGTATGTTGAATCTGATTTTCCCCTCTCCTTTATAGTTTTCTCATCTCATTTCACCTCTTTTCCATCGGTTCATTATCCCTAATCGGTGAAGAATGCTAAGGTTTGTCTCAAGGATACATACAAATGATTGACATATCATATTTTCATGATTTTTGCTATTTTGATAAGTTTTGAAAATTAGCTACGAGAATGCAGCCTATTCTACGATTGACTTTGTATTTAGTAGCTACTCTTGTGTTTGAACATGTTACGGGTGTCAATTGAAGAAATTGGGCCATATGGGTATTCTCAAAATCCCTCCTACATGGATTTCATCCTATTCATATGGACAGGATCGACATATGGAGGTGCCTACACCTATGGTCAAAGCAACAAGTCAAAGACCATTTCCTACGATAATTAGGACTCCTAATTTTCTTCGTAGAAAATTATGAGTCCTAAAAAGTCTATTTTGATTATAATTCAAAGAGACACCTGTAGCTACTTTTATTCATAGTTAATTATGCAAATTACTACCAACTTCTAAATAGGAATTTTATAGAACGGAAGTAAGAAGATAAGTTTTTGTAGGACAAGTTGAGAATTATAGTGAAATACTTTGTTTTCTAAAAACTCTATTTCAATAAAAGTTTAGTTCCGAGATGCTAGTTTGATTGCACTTTTGAAAAGCTAAGGAGTTAACCAACTTGGTAGCGGAGGGGCCTTCTTTGCTAAAGGAGGTTTTTAATGCTCTAGTTAGATTTCTTTAATTATGTTTAGTAATTTATATTCATGCTTAATTTCCATTTTTCAATAGTTTAAGAAATATATTTGTGGATATTTTCCTTCCGAAATGTTTCAAGGAGATAAGGACTTCTATTTTCGGGATTGGAATAAAGATTGAAGTCTTTGAGAAACATGGTTGTTTAGTTTACTATTTTTCCTTTTCAATTTCATTAGAAGATAGTTTTCAATTGTTGTGTCTAGTGAAGCATTTATGAAATCAATTTTTCCATTTATTAAATCTTACATTGAATGGTTAAATGTCTTATAAGTGCGGTGGTTGAATACATTTCATTTCTTGTCATTTTCTTGCTAAGAACTAAAGGTGTAATTGATTTTCGATGCCATTCCAAGAGGTCACAAGCTTCACAATTAGATGATCTTGATAAGTCAATTACTCATTTAGTTAGTTTTAGAATACATTTCATTTCTTGTCATTTTCTTGCTAAGAAATAAAGGTATAATTGATTTCTCAGAAGCCATTCCAAGGGGTCACACGCTTCACAATTGGATGAGATTGATAAGTCAATTATTCACTTAGTTGGTTTTAGTTAGAAGATCCTCATTTCATTGCAACAAAACAATCTTCTTAAAGATCATTCGAAAGAAATTAACACAAATATACTAAGCAAGGATGATTAAATGATTAGATGTGATGCGATGTTTGAGTTATTCCATTTATAGAGTTATTGTAGTTCTTTAATTCTGAAAAATGTAATGGTTTCTTAGAAACATTACCACAAAGGAGTCACTCCACATATTGGGTAAATGGAGTAACTAAAAACATCTAGGTAATTTTTAATAGCATTTTATGTTTTCTTGTCTTAGGACCTTAGCAACTAGGGTACAAACGTTGATTTCATCTCAATAAGGTACGACTAATAATTGAATGTTGAGACAACCTAAAGTACAATAGTTGATACATTTTTACTTTACTCTATCTTCCAATCTTATTTTAGTCATAGATCCATGGATTGAGTTTAATCATTGAATGAAGTACATACTTTACCTTTTTGTTCAAAACTAGGTCTTAGAAATAGTCCATAAACTTTGGTTTCTTTTGTGAAAATTAACTTGGATTTCATAACACTTCATCTTATTTTTTTAATTAGATTCATTTTTAAATTTTCCAATAGCCTAGGGTAGCACACTAAGTATTAAAAAGACAAACCCCGAAAACTAATAAGAAAAACACAAACAACGAAGTAAGGGAAGGTCATAGGCACATATAGTGCCACACTTCATCGATGTGCAAGCCCTGGTTAATAAATTTATGTAAGAAATTTAGAACACTAAATTGACCCAAACAATATTCAAAAAGTACATAACGAAGAAAAACAAGCACATGTATGAGTCAAATTTTGAGCAATATTTAATATATTTTTTATAACAAAATACACACACATGCATACACATATATATCTAGACATGTATATTTTTGGTTATGTGTATGCTTATATCCACATCAGCCATCCTTGGGTTCGATACATGACTTAAATTGTCTTTGCACCAGTGTAACATCTAAAGAATTTGCAGAGTACGGAAGTTGAGTGATTCAATTGATGCCTCATAAGTGCATGTTTCACATCATGACACCATGCGTGCTCTCCTTTCCATGCCACATCTCAAAGAAATTCCATGTGTCGAATGTTGGTTCTCTTATGAGGACGAGACAACCAAAAGAACGATCTTGTTGATTTAAATTAACCGGCACAATAAATACGACCATACCCAATGTTCTTTAACGGTGACCCCTCGTTTCAACAATTAATTATAAATAACATTAAAACAATGTTGAACAAAACATGTATCATGTGTTCGATCATCTTGATAATCGTACTCCTTAATCACCCTGTAGGTGTGCTTTCATTGATATCAAGCTTTACATGTCTATACAAAATATGCACAAATATAGATACTTAGTGCGAATGATAATACTCACTTTGTATCCTTTTGTGGACTAAACGTGTAATTCTCCATGAGAAATCAACCACTGATAATATTGTTCATTTTGGGAACACATCGTGTGATTTCTTTAAATGTAAATCCTACCATCGTGCTATATGACAATGCTTAATATATTTTATATTTTCTGAACTTCTCCATAAAAGATGTCTTTGAGAAATTTCTTCGTCAATTAAAGTGATATTTTTTTATGTTGATAGCGAATTTGCAACGGGATTGTAGGCCTTGTTTTCATATACTTCCAATTCAAGGCGATTTGACATTGCGGGATCATTAGGATCAATGGGGTACTTTTCATGTGGGGAGTGCCAAATGAGAACATTCTAGGCATTTTCTTCCACCAACACATTATTTTTTATAATATCATTTATTATTCTCTCATGCACATAATATCTTTGATAAAAATTCACAAAAAATTTAAGGAGGGAGGTCATTTGACCAATATTTTATGCCAAAATTTACTAACGTATCATAAAATAATTGGGTCACCATGAGTATCGACAGCAACATGTCTCTCGAACAGTGATAGGCCTGACATACCATGGTTTAATCTTCACAAATGTGCTAATGGAAACCTTCACATCAATATTAATCTCCATAAAGTTCTAGAATAATTGTACTTGACTGACCTATGTTATATGTTTGGCATGAGTTTCATAAAATCCCTTAGATATGAGCGCAAAACGTCCCTTTAATTGGCGACACATGAAATTCAAATTCCAAAACTCTTTTACCCTATCCTTCACACCATCGGTAATTCTATCATGATATGGATGCTGAGACATTAGCCTAACATGCAAGTTCATCGTTCTCATCTAGTGAATTCTAAATTTTGTATGCCTCCATAAAATTTTCTTGATGTTTTAAACACTTTTGAAGTTAACGACATCAACGGAAAACTTGATACATTTTTTTTCATGACTACATTAAAATTGCTCTACGAGCACTCTTTTCAACTTGAGATTGCTTTTTTGGCAGTGTGGCAAGTGCTGATGTGACATTTTTTTATACCATTTGATTTGCGAAACCTCTTTCGGACTTTTATTTTAATAATTCACAACATTTATGAGATATTTGTGCTTTAAAAATCTACGTAACATTTTGAGCTTGTGCTATGATAGATTTACCTTCAAAAGATGTTTCAACCCCAATTTATTTTATCTTGGTACATCCATTCGAGGCATTGTTGGTCTTAATTATTCAATTTTAGTTAGATCCATATTCTCTAGAAAGCCTATAGTCATATACAATGTTCTTGGAACTTTACCAATTAATTGAAGTGAAATGCTGAGGTGTGTTAGTATCTTCTTATGGGTTTGATGTAGTCCACATAAAAAACAATATTAAATTCTAATTTGAAATTGACATATACATTTTTAATTTTAAAACTATCTTGAACTACAATGTTTAAAAAAAATACTGATTTCAAATTGAAGAAACTATTGACTCACCGGTGGAATTGATATCAATACTCTTGGACATTTGTGTTTTCAATATTCTTGTTGACAAGTTCCTCAATATTCTCTTCGACATTTTGTGTTTTTCAATATTCTCGTGTACAAGTTCCTCATCATTTCTCATTTCCTCGTCATTGTATGCACCTCTACATCTCTTCCATGATGCTCTACCTCAACATTTCTTTCATGGCTTAATCTTTCCCTTTCCTCTTGCCTTTTTTTTTTTGTAATCTCTCGTTCCTTTCCGCTGAATCGGTTCTATTTCGATCGTGCCTTGATTTACAATTCCTTTTGCCTCCCACATGTTCCACGAAATTGGAAACCTAAAATCCAATTCCTATTTTGGACCAAATATCCAAAAAAACATAAAGACTTCAGAATGAGTACTTCATACCTTCAATAAAATTAAATAAATAATTAAATTCATAAAGACATTTTGAAAAAATACTTCATGCCTTCATAGATACATTTTGCAAAATATCAAGTAATTAAAGTCTTATAAAAATAAAAATGTAATTATTTTCCCTATAAAATTTTTCACTTCCCTTTCCTGAAAATATGTGCTCTTTAAGAGGTGAATGTTTAGAAAACATTACTTTAAAAAAAAAATTAGCACCAAAAAACACTTAAAAAAAATTTGCACCCAAAAAAACTTCACCGTAAAAAACTTTGCTTCTTTGGTTAAGAATAGTGTGTAGTAGGTATTTTGGATTTAATCTTTCGAGCAAAGAATATTTATATACAAATCTGCGTAAAGAACATCTTGTGATACGATGAATATTTGTAGGATTAGTCGGCTAATGGTAAAATGTTTTGAGATTAAAATTCTCACCGAAAGTTTAATAGACTCTCGAACGAGAGTTATATGACACTAGCCAGTCTACCTTGCCACCAAACAAAAAACCATCATGCATCGGGTGTATTTCTCGCACGAAAACTCTCGGCAAGGAAGTTTGTAAAACTTTAGAGAGGCGAGAGTTTACCATAGTTAAATTTGGCACATCGGTGGTTTAAACTCTTGATCGAGAGTTTAACATTTCTTGCTGATTTTATTAAATTTCTCGCCCGAAGTTGCGGTCATGAAAAACCTTGAAAAGTGCATGGATTTTCAAGAACACGTAGATTTGGAAGGGAAGAACACCTAAAAAAACATAATGTTATATTTCAGACTTGGTACCATTAGTTGTATCTTAGAATCTAATTTCTAATGATATAAAATTTGTGGAGTTTCATTAAAAATTCAATATTTTATTAATTTTATACTAAACTATCAATGTGGAGTGCAAAATTGTTAAAGAAAATTACGGTGAATAGAAAATTCAATAACAAAATGGCAACACCAAAAAAAATTAGAAAAATCATATTTCAATTCCTCTCTGTATTCTTCAAAATTGTATTCTCATTTTTTCTTATTGACGATGACATTGAAAGAAAATGCGGGGGAGCTCATAAAATGTACTAAAACATCATTGTTTGTTTTGTCTTCGTCCTTTTCAAAAAATAATAAAAAATAGTGAATTAATATGAAAATTACCAAAAAAATATTCATTGTAGTAAGTACGGTCTATGTAGATTATGATTATATGGTTTATTTCAAAAAAATGAATAATACATCTGTAAAAAGGTTAGGGTGCAAAAAGTGACTAATTATGTTTGTCTTTAAAATTTCAAGTATATGAAGTTAGTAAACAACAAATTTACCCCTCTATATGTCAATATTTATAAAAAAAAAAAAAATATGAGTATGGAGGTAAGACAATTCTCTACAAATCTTGTTTTTATGTCAAAGACTAATTTGCATTGAAAATATGAGTTTAATGGAGTTAAAGTTGAAAAACATAGAAAATTACAATTTTTCAACGTTAAAGAACAAAGGAGAACTGTTTCCCAACTTCCTGCCTAAAAAATAAATAAATAAATAAATTGGAACTCATTCCTTATTTTCTGCAGTAATTTTAACAATTGGGGCATAATTTTGAGGTGGAGAACCTCATTTACAGCAACCTTCTATTTAGTAGCTTGTTTATACGAATCACAATTTGTGTGGAGAATTTCTTGGAAACAGGACCTTTTGACCTCAAGGGTAAATTACATTTGAACTTCTTGTTGTTTTTATCATTTTGTGCATAAATTTGAGCATTCATATCATCAAAAAACAAAACAAATTCTTGAACTATCTTCATGTTCCTGCAATGTCAAACATGTTGACTATGAAGTTTCTCCCACATGGTTTATTTCTTCATTTTTCTTCCTCATTTCCTTGCTATTCTTCTTCAAACAAATTTATTCAAGGAGGATGAACATTTTGATCATCGGTATTCCTCCTTGGGCATTGTAAGATTTTTTGAGGTAGAAAAGGCCTTTGAAGGGAACGATTTCTATTGCTTCATTTTCATTGGGCATGCTTGGTGGTTTATTTTCTACCTCTAATTTTGACATCTTAGAGGAAATTTCCTTGATCAAATTGGACATTTGATTGATCTTTTCTTGTTGAAAGAGACTTAGAAGAGTAAGGCTTTTCTTCTTTCATCTTCTTTTTGTCTTTTTCCTTTTCTTCTCTATTTTTTAATTTATTAGAAACCATGATATTAGATTGTACTCCAATTCTGACCTCTTGCATACTTGTCGATTATGCATGATTTTCAACCCTCAACCACATAAAGCAAACTCGAGAATCAAACACATTTGTAAAATTTATCATGGAAATTTGTGGTTTCGGTAGGTTTAATTTCTTCAGAGAATTTTACGATAAATCTTTTAGTAAAATCAGTTAATGAATCATACGCACTTCTTCTTCGAGTTCCAAATTTTGTAAGATAATAGACATAGTATTTCCTATCGCCCAATTCTTCTGAAATATCTCTTCTAATTCATCGATTCCTATTATTGAATTTGAGCCAAACTTCTAAACCATTTTCAAGCTTCACCATCCAAACTATGAACAAATAGTCTTGACCAAACATCTTCATGTTCAATATTCGATTGTCCGGCATAAGTATGAAAACCACTAAATGTTCCTCAACGAAACTCCTTCTCCCTCCCAGGTGTATTTTGGAACATATTTCAAGTAACCTCCTAGAGGAAGTGGATGTAAGTATTAAGGGAGAGACAAGTGGCGCATATCTTGTAGCCACTTTCAGTTAGGGGAATTTTGAGGTCTAAAATAGGCCTCCTAAGAAAAATATACAACCAAAATAAACTTTATAAGAAGCAATAGGATTTGAGATGATGATGTCAACCATGAGGGATGATTCACCATTTTTTAAGTAAAAGGGTAAAAATATTAAAAAATAATAAAATAATAAAACTACTTTTTCAACTCATATTTTCAACTTATCTCCCAAAGTTTTTACTCAAATTTTGAAGGCGGAGGACTCGTTCGATGCAAAATTTAATTCCTCTCCTAGGAGTACCAACCTTTCATACTTTAGATGGAGTATGCTATCACGAAAAATAAGAAATACATGAAAAAAACATGATTACGATCACGTTTTTAATGTATTTCTCTTTTCGTGTGGCGGGTCCATCGAAAGTATGCAACATGGGTACTCCTTGGATGAATTAAATTTTGCATCAATGAGTATACGCAGAGGTAAAAATTAGGAGATAAGTTGAAAATGCAAAGTAGTTTTCCTTTCCCTCTAGAATTTGATAATGTCATAAAATCTTATTTTATTATTTCCACTATTATTTTATAATTTCCTTAGGAGGCCCATTTTAGACCTAAAAATTCCCTAATGATACATCCTTGTAGGCGGTTGAGCCATATTTCTTTGATGTACGATTGATGTAGTTGTTTAGGAAATAGGAATTACAAGTGGTCAGTTAAGTTACGATTTAGGACAATAGAAAATTAGAGGTCCTTGAGATGATTTTTCGGAGCTTTGGAACTAAGAAGAGTGGGTTTTCAAAAAGATGAATAGAGGATTTCTTGACTTCTCCTTCGGCAGAAGAGTCCAGAATCTAAAGTTGTCTCTTGAGGGATGGAGTTAATTCAGCTTTATTTTGTTGAGCAAGGAGGAAATCGAGATAAACGAAAAGTAACACCTTTAGGTACGGTCTATTTAAGTGGATGAAGAGAATATGACCCAACAAATGGATTTGGAGAGAAAAGTAAAATATGCTTGCGAGGGGTGATAAGAGGCGGTATTCGGGATGAGTCGGAAAATTTAAAATATTCTTGAAGTCTTCATCGATCGAAATGTCCCCATCAAGAAAAGATTACAATAGCCAATACTTGTTCTAATTCCCCTTCGGTTAGCACAAAATCTTTTGATTTATTATCAACATAGAAACTCAATTTCTCCTTCTTTGACTAGAACAATACTTATTTCGATTTACTAGGTGATGAGTAAGAGAAAAACTTTAAGCTAAGCCTAGGTTAACAACATCCACTTTATTTTCTAGAGGAGTAGATTCAACTTGAGATTTTTCGGTAGAATATTTTGAAACTAAACCTCTTCCAGATTCTTAAGTAGAAATCTACTAATTTAGTAGAAATTTACAAAGTAGGGTGACAATATTCCATTGAGAGAAAGCTATTTCTAGTCGACAAGATTCTCACTAAAATATCATGAAGAATAAATATCATTAGTGATTCTCTTCCACTATTATAACATATATTTTATCGGGAATGCTCCTTTGTAATGAGACTAACAAAAACTAATAAAACACGTAACATGCTTATGAGACTAATAGAAATGCATAACAATATGATTATTTGCAAGTAGAACTAGAAGAAGGAGATATGTAAACACAAATAAAGTAGAAAATACACACAAAAAATTGGTAATAAGTACTCGAGTAGTATGATTCCATTTAATTCACAAAAAATATTATAGTTTATATAAGTAAAAATTCAATAACCACCAACCAACCCTAACTTCATGTCTGTTTGGCATATATATAAAAATATCATACTATCATCTTACATAAAAGGGTAAATCTATTTCAAAAGTCATTACAACCTCGTGCAAGAGGTGAGGCTTTATCTAAAAATTTAATACGACGTGTTATGACATAATGAAAATAACAACATTAGAGCTAACGGAGTTGAAGTGGTTTGTATGATGTGGAAGTTTTATGGGAAGACTCCTCTTTCGTTTGGTTTAACCAACTCCATAAAAGTGCAAACAATAGTGAAAATGGTGTGTGGCTATTCCTTGAATGTTTCCCAATGTCTAGTAAAAATGTGTTTGGTACTTAGAATAGTGGTAGAAAACTATTTGAGAGAAACTTTCATCCTTGTTCCTTTTCCCTTTTTTTTGGTTGAAGACCCTTTGTAATGGTGGAAAACTAAAACTTTTGGATTAGAATATGTGAGAGTTTCATTTTATGAGAGATTACAAATCAAATCCTTTGAAATGGGTTTAATTGATAGAGGAGACATGGAGCGGAATAAATGATAAGTGGGGGGTGGTAACGTGGTGAAGAAGTGGGACCAATCATAGATATACCGTAAGAATTTTTATTATGAAATGTGGAAAGTTAAATGTTGAAAATGGAAAAGTACGATGTGCAATGAGGTGGAGGTGATGTGTACCAGTAGGACCAATCGCCAGATCTGCATCGGAAGTTTTATAAACATACATACTCATGAAATCAACGGTGTTTGTTAATTTCATTTCTCCCAAACAATATGCATTCACACGGAATTGTGGTTCTTGGGCCCCACAACCGGTTGACCAATAGGGAAGCAATCGCAAATCGGTCGCCGTAAATTTAACTTTACATTGATAACGACTAAACCATAAACCCCTACTGCGATTTGCGAAATTGCGCTGGTGCGCTACGCCAACACATGTCCCTCGCCTCATCGCATCACAAATCTCTTAGCATACCATGGGAAGCCTTAATGATCAACTTTAGAAATAGCGATTTGCAAAATCACTCCATCTGTAACTTTATTCTCCACTATTGATGCGCCCAAATTTAAAGTTCTTCCTTGGTTTCCCCTTGTATGTGCATCACAAATCATAACATACCATGCGATTTGACTTAACCATAAACTTAAAAGCTGGCAGCTGCCGAAGTTGCCCCATGTGCGCTTTAGTCTCAATAGTCGGCTTTGCTCCACTTTGGATGTGATTAGATCATGGCCATACGATTTCCTTTTACATGTGGTTCTTCTTTGTTGCTTTATTCCTTAGTCTATTTCCATATTGACTTCCTTTAAATATTATCTTCTTCTCTTCTCTTTGGATCTCCCACTTTGTTGGTTAAGTTGTTTTCTTTTGGCTATGCTTTGATTTTAAGAACTGCGGGTGCCACAAAGCCTTAGTTTACTTTTTGCTTCGAAATTTGATTACTTGTTTGACCTCTTTTTTTATATAACAAAATCTCGGTGAAATAGCTGTGCTTTCATTATGTGTAATATATGATTTCAATTTATAAGAAATAGCTTTATTTATTGTATTATTTTTCGACAATGAATTTGCAACAAAGATAATATTAGCTGGACTAGATAATTTGCAATTTTATTACCCAAACATCAGCTGACCTTCAACACTAACATAGGCCAAAGCCGAGGAGATTTTAACTTATTTTGGGACTTAAAACACTATGAAACCTATTCACTTAAAACCGCCTTGATGTTGGGACTTTTTAACTTTTATTGGAAATGATTGAAACTTTGGACATGGACTAGGACACAATAAAAATTTGAAAACGGTAATACAATGGTGATTACCATTAACATTTTTCGGTGTTAATATTGTGCTTAATTTAATTAAAATCATAATTTCATGAAGCGAAATATTTGGTGGACCTCCAAATTCGGTGCCACCTCCAACCTTGGTGGAGCTAACTAGAGTCTTCTCCACTTTTGAAGGTGGTTTACTATGAAAAAAATTGAATGAGGTCTATCTAGAGAATTTTTAGAGCCAATTTTGGCTAAAGAAGAGTCATTCTAATATGTTTTCATGCTCTAAATCCATTGGTACGGAGTTGCAAAGGTAGAGGAGCAACTCTAACGGTGTTTTTGTCACTTTGAAGAAAAAAGGAAGCCTGGGGCCACGGGGAGGGAAGGCTATGCCTAGATCGGTTGAAGACAAATTAGACTCAGAAGAGTCATTATTAAGATTATTTTGATGATATGAACATAATGGAACAAGTTACGGAGGTGTTGGAGCACTTCTAAAATTGTTTTTCACTTTCAATATTAAGCAATCCTAGGGCCGCCGAGATGGGAGGTCAAGCCTAGATCAACGGGAAACCAATTTCGAGAGATTGAATAGTGATTTTGAGGTTTTGGGTCTTACGAAGCCAATGGAGTAGGTTTAAAGAAAAACCATTAGACACTACAGGTGAATCTAACCATAAATTTTACTCTTAATCCCAGGGCTAGCTAGTTGAAGCGAGGTCAATGGAGATGTAGCCCGGGAGGGTTGAACTCCGTTATCGACCATTGTGTAATGTATGATTGTTCTGTATTTTTCTGAATTTTATTTACTATACAAGATTTTTTAACATCTAATTAACTCATAATTTGATCATAACAAACACATAAAACACGACATATAAACCCTTCACAATTGGTTAACTTGAGACGATCTTAAACACACATTTTTAATGCGATGAGGGAGCTAGCACATAAAAACTAGTTTCCATATGCATGTATCAAGTTGGTATGAGAGAAAATTTGCTCATTTTAGCAAGGAAAGCTAGAAGAATTAGCTTTTGGTTTTGAATTTGTGCAAGGAGAATTTAACTATGTGCAAGTTTATGTGTGAAGAGAGAAGGTCAATATTGAGCTCGGTTCTCAAAACATAGAAAAGAAGCTTTGTATGCATTGCGAGTGTGATTCCGGCTTCATTAAGCATTTTTCAAGTCGGTATTCCTTGAAAAACTCTTTGATACATAGATGTTCTGGAAGTTCTACATCATAGATGTTATCAGTGTAAGATATGTATGAAGATAAGGGGAGAGAATTACACTTCAAGAAGCAGTTGATTTCTATGAAGGAGGAGAAGCAATAACTTATTGAAAAGATGCATGAGATGGAGACTTCATTTCGATATTTCCAATAAAGACTTATCAAAGATGCATGAGATGGAGACTCAGCTCCATGATGCCAAGGAAACCTTAGCCAAGCATGTGGCAGAAAGAGAGGTATGGAATTCAAGTTTATCTTCAATTCCTCCTGAAAATGAATGTGTAGGTGCTTTTGAAAGACACTGAATGAATAGGGTCCAAATTATTGATAAAAATGGGTTATGAAGGTAAAGGGTTAGGAAAACATGCACAAGGCACGGTTGACCAATTTTGTTGAGAGAGCCTAGATGTTAGGTCTTGGTTATGGAAAAAATGATGGAGAATATGCTCCAAAGCCATGAAGGCACATGAAGGTGCTCTAAAGGACTTCCATTTCATGTTCATTATCTCAAGCTTGTGAATATTGTGTTCATGAGGGAATGAAAAATTTTACACCCACTTTGCAGAAGATGTTCATAAGCATGCAACTAGTGAGAATGGTGAACATGAGGATGATGTTGAAGCTCTAAATTCATTGAATGAATTGTTGGTATTCCAAAAGAGAGCCATTACCTCATCAGATTAATATCCTCGATAAGTCAACAAAGGTGAATGTTAAAGGTATAAATCTACTTTTAATCAAGTTTCTTTTGATTATGATAAACATGGTAAATATTCACATAAGATTTGGAGAAAGTTTGTATGTTCCTTTTGTGGTTTGAATAACCATAATGTTTCAAGATGTTGGAAGAATATAAGCACGCATAGGAAAATTTCAAAGAAAAGGATACATAAAGCCAAAGGTCGGGTTGGATAATGGAAACCATGTTGAAAAGAAGATGCAATTATTTTGCACTCATTTCCATAAGCAAGATCATCTTGTAGACAAAAGTGTTGGACTTTGTATTCAACAAGTCATCTAGGACATTTGAAGAGAAGGTGGAAAGAGAGATATTGACAAGAATGGAAAGAGGATTCCATAATTGATGTGGATTAGGATGATTCACATGATGATGACATGCAACTAAACGAAGCACCATTGAAATGGTTTGGTAAGAAGTACGTTTATATTTCTTATCCAAATAAGGCCTTACATGTTTTTGATGTTTGATACATTCCTTTTCCAATTGAATGCATGTTGCATTTACGCCAATAAGGTGTTTGAGAAGACCGTTTATGTTGACTCACTTTGTTGCAGCAAGATTTATCATTTCAGGTCTTTAAGTACATGTACATATGAATGGAGTTCTTGTACTTATGATTTTACTTGTGAGAGGGAATTGAAACATTTATACATGCACGAGATTTTGTGTGTATGAACATGAATGGGTGATCACCTTGTGTGGGATTGATTTCTTTTTAACATACATGTTTTCAACTTGAGAGTGTTTATTATTTTCACATGCATGTTGTCAACTTGTGTTGGTCGATTTATTGAGTATGCATGAGTGTCGAGAATTGTGTTTGGTCGATGAGTTTTGACACCAAGATGTAAGAGTACATGTCGATGTTCACATGATGTGAAATTTATTGCTTTTGAAAGACCAAGAGGATATGTCATCAAGTTATGTTTCTTACATGATTTTTTTTTCAAATTGATGGTTGTGTTTGTGAAAATATGTCAAATAATTTGCGACCATTGTAGACCATTTTATGTGTTAACACCAAAGAGAAGGATATGGTGAATGCATTTTGGAGCTACATAGAGGTAAAGGTGTCATTTTATTTTCTTGTTATTGCGAGTGTTGGAACCTTTGTTGACGGTTCACTTAGATGGGCTTAACTTGGAAAAGTGGTTTCCAAGGAGAAGCTTGAATCGAATTCATGTTTGTGCAAAGGAGGAACATGATTCTCGGTGGGAAGCCATCATTTAGTTTGCCAAGCATCGAGATATCAATTTGGTACAAAAAAGTGTTATATTAGTCATCAAGCAGCCAACAAGTGTTGGATTGGGTCAACAAAAAAAGGAGGAAATTGGTTGAAACGCAAAGCCATTTGCAAGGCAAGGCATGTCGGTGGGCCAAGTGGTTGTCATGGGATTTTTCCAAATGAAATTAGGATGATATAACTTGGGAAAGAGAAGAGTATTAAGCTCTTATCAAATAGCAGATTTTTTTTGGGTCCAAAAGCATGTTAGTGGGAAGGAGTAATTAGAATATGGATTGAGGAAAAAAATTGCCCAAAATCCAAAGTGCTCAAAATCACACCAAACCTAAACAATAGGATCTATTTTGTCACTAGGAATTCGATGCGGTCGTTTTTCGCTCAAAATAGAGTCCGTATGAAAAGAAGTTAGAGCTCGCTAACCACCATTCAAAATAGGCAAATTTTCAAAAAAAAAAGGTCAAAGGAGTCAACGAGAGGAGTCGGCCATGTTCAAAGGCCATACGAGCCAATGACATTGTGACAAGTGTCATAGCAAGATTCGTTGGTCAAGGTTTGAAGGTGAATTTTTTTTTATATATTTTCTCTTAAGGTTGAATTCAATTTTTTTTTATATAAGGGACAACCCAACTATAGGCCGACACATGGTGCAGCCGGGGGCCTACATGTATCCCCCAGTTTGACCTTCTCCGATGGTCAAATTCATCACATATTATTCGAAATTAGAAGGGTTACACATATTCCAAGGTTGGTTTAATATCCCATGGTCGAATCGAAGACCTTGGTTAGAATTATATGGAGGATTTAATAATACCATAGTGCATTTATTATTATATCCTAAAGTCAAACCCCACATATTTTATTGAATTTCCAAAAGGTTTTCATATATTATATAATGACACATATTGAGAGGCATATATATAAGTTTTAAAACCTTATGGTTGGAAAAATCACCTTGCAAAGGTTTGGAATTAATATTCCAAATGTGGGACTATATGGTTAGTAGCACATGTAGATTTGGTGGAGAAAAATCATTTGAATTATCAGCCCGGGTCGAGGTTCAACCTGATCTCCCACCTACGAATGCACCTCCATACAAATGGGCCATGACAACACGTCTTAATATTATACTATGCGGCCAATAATTATTTTAAGTTTAAATGTTTGTTTGGCGAGGGGAATGGAGGACCCCAGCCAGCAATTAACCCCGTCCCCATGTGACCATTCACCAAAGATGGTGGTCTGGATATTTTTTAAATGCACGAGATTATTGCTAATGCGGGTTTATTAACCCATCAAAGCATGTTATGTGCTAACTAAATGCATGTTTGTATTAAACGTGCTTTGTATGCAATAGCTTGTACTTATCACCTTCTATTTAGGTAACTTAATTTAATTAAAATCGAGGAGTTTAATGTGGTGGAATATTTTGCGGACCTCCAAATTGGCGCCCACCTCCAACTTCCCAGCGAGCTGCTTGGAACCTCCTCCCGAGTTTGGGGGCGATTTATTAGGAAAAAATGAATGAGGCCTATCTAGAGAGTATCGACCAATTTTGGCTCAAGAAGAGTCATTCCTAGTATGTTAGCTGCTGCGAATCCATTGGTATAGGTTTGCGAGGCAAAGGAGCAATTATAAAGGTGTTTTTGTCACTTTGTGAAGAAAGATGAAAGCGGGGGCCACCAAGAGGAAGGCCATGCCTAGATCGATTGAAGACAAAATTATTGCTCAAGAAGAGTCATTATTAGATGATTTTGATGCTCTCAATACAATGGAATAGATTACAAACACGTTAGAGCACTTCTGAAATTTATTTTTCCACTTAGAATATTAAACAAGCCTAGGGCCCCGGATGAGCGGGGTCAGAAGCCTAGATCGACTCGAAACTAATTTGAGAGATTGAATAGTCAATTTTGAGTTTTTTGGGTCTTCTGGAGACGATGGGGCAAGTTGCGAGCCATTGGAGAACTATAGGTGCATTTAAACAAAAATTTGACTCTTAATCCCAAAGGCCTAACTAGTTAGACGAGTCCATATAGATGTAGCCAGGGAGGGTGAACTCTATTATCATTCATTGTGTAATGTGATTATTTGTGTGTTTATTTTTCTGCATTTTATTTTTTGTACATGTATTTTTAACATCTAATTAACTCATAATTTAATCATCAAAGACCCATAAAAATTGACACATAAACCCCTTCACAATTGGTTAACCCAGGGAATGATCTAAACTCACATTTTGAATACGTGAAAGAGCTAGCACATCAAAACTAGTTCCCATATTTAGATCACTTCTAAAAATATTTGTTGATATCAAAATTTGATATAGTTGTTATTATACGCATTAACCTATATGAAGCACACCTCTACTTACTCTATTTTAGCTTTGTAATGATTGGCACTCAATTCTAGTTTTTAGCGGTAGCACTATTATTTTCTACAACTAATCTCTCTCTTTTCTTTTTATTTTTAAAATGCTTGCTTTTCTGTCTACTGCAATTTCTATTATCACTATGCATGGAGATTCTCACTCTATCATGTCATTTTTGACATATTTCTATACTAGTTGACCTCACTTGTTTGTCCCCATTAAAGCCTCCTTTAATTCAATGTTTCATGTATTTTTGGTTCTTGAAACATCACATTTTTCAGCTCTAGCCTTCGCATTAGCCACCTCAAACATGAGATTGAGAGCCAAAACTAGGAGCTTAGATTAGAATACATTAAGACTATCAATTTTTGTAGTTAGATATTCAACCCTTTCTTAATTGAATAGAAACACGTGTACCTCTCAAACCCTAGATTCCCAAATATCTTACAACGTGAGACATGATCCTAAGAAGGAAACCTAACAAAAAAACTTCATCTAAATATGATTCACAGGCATAAATTTAAGTTATAAAAAATGAAAATTCTTCTTTCTTGGATATTTGGATTCCCTAATAACCCTTCCAACGAGAGACACAACCTTGCCATTAACCTCCATGAATTTTCCACATGTCATCATTTAACCTATACATCACGTATCTTGAGCTATATATCTAGTTAGCCATCCAAAGAAGTTGAAAATGGTTTCCACATGTTTGAACCTTTGGCTTCCATGTCGTCAACTTCTTACACATGTGCTTCCACTTCCCCCTTGTCTTCTAACATTGTGTCAACGCCTAGGGACTTATCGGCTAAGCTTAGAAATTTGGATGTTTGGTTGATTTCTTAGCGGTAGTTACCTTATTGCAACCATGGATTCCTTGACGCTTTGATACTTGTGGTGGAATAGATATCTCTTGTGGCCCAAAATTTGTTAACACCCGAGATATTTGAACTTTGATGCACTTTTCAATTCAAACTCAAATTTTGCTTATTCCTTGGAATTTAGGAAAAGCGTGATATACCACTAGAAAGGTATTCGAACAAGCTATATAACGACATATTACAAAATCAATTTCAATAAAAACTCTAAACAAAATTACTACACGAATAATTATTGAATCTACACTACCAACACTCAATAACCAAGCTAGACAACCAACATTCGGAAGCAATAATGACATCAAGGACATTTTTGAAAACATAAACTTAGCAACCTACTGACATATTCAACAATATTCCCATGAACTTGACATCAATGGAAATACATTAAAAAAAAATATCGTCTTAACATATTTTTCTTTTATCCTCATAGGTTTACTCAAATTTCAAGTACATGCACTTGTTGGATGCATAATTAAATTTTGCATTCAATAAGTAATTATGCATACCATTGATAGACTCACAATGCGATAAAATTGAAATACATGCAAGCTAGTATTTCTTAGATATGGAATTAAATTTCACATCAATGAGTTGCTATAATTAGAAATTTGAATATAAATATATAAGGAGATAAGTCGAAATTGAAATTAAAAATTTAGTTTTCTTTCTTTCCTTCCAAAGATATTTATTGTTATCGTCGATATCATCATGTTGAGTCTTTGTTGATTATTTTAAAGTTGATTTTGGTATTATATTTTCATTTTTAGTCCCATTTTTTACCTCTAAATTCTTGTAATGATCTGCAATATATCACATTGATATTGCATTCATACTATCTTAATTTCTCTTCAAAATATTAGAAGACATGTTTCCCTGCTCCCTTGGTCAAGTTTTTTCATACATTATCAATAGTAAATCTACATTTTGATTTGTAAATAAAATTATAAGCTCATTTAATTTCAAGTTAAGAATAGATTTGAATTACCACCCTACTGTATTATATCAAATAAAATAATTTCTTTAAAATAATTTTCTTATATTCAACATAATAATATTGAAGTGGAAATATTAGCTAACAAAGATGCTTGGGAGTAGGTACAATGTTTAATGTAGATGTAAGTTAAAAAACTCAACTTAAGAAGTGGTGTTGTAAGAGGAGAAAAATCCCACTATGTGAGGGTAGCATGATCATAAATCATTTTTGATTGTGAAAACAACAAAATAGATGTAATATAAGTATCAACTAAAAAAATTAGGAAACCCATAGCCAATTTTGGAAGTTAAATTTCTTAGATGACCATTCTAAGATTTGAAAGAAAAAATCAAATATTCAACGAAGCTTGGGCCACCAATATAAGATAACCAACCTGAGAAATTTGGAAAATGCATAATCATACAACATAAATGATCAAATTCTTTCCAACAATGTAACATCTCCTCACGAACCCCTATTTTAAATTGTAATTAATTATCTTATTGGTACTTTATTTCTTTGTATCAATGTGGGTGTTTCTCCATTGCGAAAAACCAAACCAAATGATTAAAAATGACATGTATGTAAATATTCATTGGATGAGATATGCTAATAGGATAATAGGAACATACAAGTACTTATGTGATACCACATGCGTAAGAAAATGATGAGGGAATTGTAGGAATTTGTCTTTTCAACGCCTTGCAACGAAAAGTTGAATTTAAATATGAACCTTTTTCTTCTTGTCTAAAGAAAAAAAAATTGATTGTGAATGATTGGGTAGTTGGAATATTCACCCTCATAAATATAGAATTAGGGGTGATAGTTTCAATAGTGCTTCAAAATTTAGTGGAAGGAATGGGTTGAGTACATTTAACTTGTATTTTAAAGTTGATCACAAATTTCCTAGGATGTTGAAGTAATGTGAAAATGTACTACAATACACTATATTGATTATGGAAAAATACGAAGGAGTGGGAATCCATGAATGGAAAATTTTGTGAATCATTTGCACACAAAGAGACATCTATAGGCAGTGACATATGGGTTCTGAGGAAGTGAGAATCATGAGTGGAATGTTTCAATCCTAAATGGAATGATGGATAAAGGAATATAGGTGTTTATATTGCAACCATGGATTGGAATTATGTTAGTGTGTTTTTTACTCATTTTGTGTTGAAATATGGTTATCATTAATGTCAACCCAAGGAAGCACCCGAGAAGATTCTAGCCCCTAGGTAGTCAAATGACATGGAAAATCATCGTTTTTTAGTATGAATCATCTTTCATGGATTCTCCTTGTTGCGCCCATTCTGGTGGTATGTGGAACACCACAAGATCCTTCATGGTTTGGGAGTTATGCTTGTTTGAAGATGAAGCCCCAAACTTGTGGAAAGAAACCCAAAGGTTGGTGATGTATGCTTTCCTTGTCCAAGACGAATGTCATGTCATAAGCTTCCTCACCCAAAATTAAAATAATATGTTTCTTATGGAAAAATATTGAGCGCGTAGATAATTGTTTTTTTAAAGTGAATGTAGGGTTTTGGCTCTAAAAGGTAATTAAAGTTCAAAGTTCAAAAACCCTCAATGGGATTGTCCCTCCAACACATTTTTTAATTTCAAATGATGCTATTTCCCTGCAAAATAGCAATTTTGGTGCCTCAAGTGGAGCCCTCCAAAACTATATAGGGAGACCTCATCGCATCACTTATGTATGAATTCAAAGAACATCTTGCAAAGCTTTGAAATTGAATTTTGGCCTGTGGTGTCTTGAAGATAAGAAGAGAGGATTTTGTGATTTTTCACTTGGTTTGGTGGCTGGTTTGGGATTTGTTGGTCTCTCTTGCATGAAGAAGGGTCCCAAACCTCATTAGAGTATCATGTCAGATCTTAAATAAATTTTTGGTAGGTACAATTTTGAAATGAGATCTTTGAGCATTGGATGGCCTAATCATGAATCCTTTGTGACACATATCTTAATACTAAATACACAATTTTTAGAGATAACTTGATTCCCTTTTCTGAAATATTTTAACAGCCCTATGTTAGGGAAAAGGGCATGTGCACAATTTAGATATTTCTTATGATCTTTTAAACATATGTTGGGATATATTTCCGGTGATATTTTTTGACTCCCAAAAAAATTGTTTGTGACATAGTTTGGAGAAAATGTCCTTGTTGATTCTTTGTGTACTTTTGATTAATAAAAATAAAAGAATATTTAGTCTTGAAGTAGTGGCTTCGATAATCTATAGAAAATTCTTGATCTATCCATAGGATCCATTTTTTTTTGTGGCGAGTGTGTTACGGCATAATTCTTGTGCAATCGTTTTGAATTACACCTTTTGGTAACAAAAGATCCTACGATCATATAAAATCCTCAATTATTTTGATAATTATTTTTAAGTGCTTCAACCTATTACCTATATCTACAATATCTTTTTTGGTCTCACTATCCTAAAGTTTCTCTAGTTTAGGATTCAACTAGATTCATTAGAACACATGTGTACATCAGGTGGAGATGTGTTCTTTGTGTGAGAGTCTAGACACTTACTTGTAGAGTATTGTTTAAAGAGTTGAAGTAGCTACTTGGAAATATTTTTCTCTCCACATCTAATAGATTTATCTTGACATCAAAATAATGTGTTTAGAAATGATCAATATTTAGAGGTTAGACATTTTTCATCTATGGACAATAATACACATTTTTTAGATACAGCAGTGTTCATTCTAAAGAAACCCTAACTTAGGTAATTTAGAGTTAATGCTAATAATGATTTATTCATGATGTGAAATTTTTCTAAATCAAAACATAAGAAGTTTTTTAAAATGACACTTTGTAGTCACATTAAATTATCACTGAGCAAGGGTTTCATTATCTAGTCCGGATATTAACCCAGAAGGAGTTTCCGATGGTAAAGGTCTTCATTATGTCTTTCAATAGTAGTGTTGTCATTATTGTAGAATTTTGAAATGTTATCTTCATCTTACAACAGTGTTTCTTAGTTGGAAGTTTCATTATGCAGCCATAAGCTATTTCCAAATATCATCGTACAACTATATATAATAAGGGTTGCATTATTGTATTTGCGGTAAGTTTTTTCATTATTGTAGTAGGGATTTTGGAGTAAGGGTTTTGAAGTTGTAAATGGGTCATTTTACAGTACGGGAGACACAATAGTTTGCATAAATCTACTCATTATAAGTGGGTCATTGTCCCTGTAGTCTGGGAGCCACGATATTTTTCAAATTCATTATCATTTTCGGGGTGGTCGGGTGGTGCTAGGAAGGTTGTTGAAGTTTCCTTGAGGGTGGAAGCTTGCAAGGTTGTTCTAACATGCTTTCAGCATTCGTCGATAAAACCAAGGTGTTGGAGAATTCTTATAGTTGGACCAGGGAAAATTAAACATTTTCTAGATTCATATGGATTTGGGTCTTCCCTTTTCATTTGGATTTGAAGCATTTATGTTCTCACAAACTTATTAGAAAATCATTCGGTGGTTTTCTCCTAGAAGGGCTTCCACCTAAGACTTCTAGTGCAATTTTATCTTGATGTGTTAATGTTGTATATGTTGTTAATGCTTTGAAAATATTAATAAGTTACTAATTGTATGAAATATTGGATTCATCCCCTATAGTATTTAACAATTGTTATGATTAGGATTCCTTCACTAGAATTTCTACCACTAGGAGATCATGGAGTGGTCAAAGTCAGGAGTTACATTACTTAATGAGAACAAGCTATGAATTTTGGAATGGAAGGATGAAGGAATATCTTCAAGCACAAGTATTTTAGGTTTGGAAAATTGTGTTGAATAAATACCAAGAACCTTCAACCCATACATTGGCGCAAGGAATCACTCAGCAAATTTGAAAAAGGAGTAATCTTTACACATCATAGTTCATTTCAAATTTAAATATTTTTAGTGGTGGGATGGCTTCTTAAAGATTTTTGAAATGATTTTTATTCTTTAATACTTTCATGCATTTGGAAAAGCTGTGGCAAGTATAAATTGTATGTAATATTCCCAAATGGGAAAAGCGGGGAATATAATGCATAAAATGAAAAGCGACAGCAAATATTTAACACATGAGACCATGAGACCAATACAAGTCATAACGTTATGTATAGAACAAAAAAATCAATACAAATATTGAGGCATAAATCATACAATGAGGAAACAAGCCTCTCACAAGCAATCACTCCCAAATATGAATTGTTGTTACAATACAAAATGTCGGAGAGAAACTACAAACGCGATCATGTTAACAAATACGGTGGATATGATACAATGATATAAAAATACTGATATAAGCCTCAATAGAGTCTAGAAATACAGATCTAGGCACTAGATCAAAAGCTTTCAAGACAACCCAAGAGGGTTTCCAAAAAATGCACACAATGTGCATAGGTAAAAGCTTGCATTACACAGGGGTACAGAAGGTATCTTCTAACAACAAAAATGAGAAGATATGGCTGATTTTTATGTATAAACTACCGATATTCTCCAATAGATCCTCCGGACAAATAATGGCTCCTCCATGAAAATCACCTCCCAAAACAACCAACCACCACGCAACTCCTCCTAAAATAGCACGGTCTGATATGAAACTGCTGCCTTGGGGATAAATACACCTTGGCCTGATTTCAAATATGTCAGTAAATCCCAAAGACTATACATTCCTTTAAATGGATAGAAACCCTCTTCGCTCCAAACAGCTACGAAGACACCCAATATAATTCTCCCATTCTTTGCTGCAACACGACGCAATATTCTGCGAAGCTGGATTGATGAAGAAATCTATGGCATGGCCTTGAGCTTGAGTGTGGAAATGTAGTGAAATTCTCCTAAGATGCCTCTCAAGGAAGGAGATGGATTCCCTCTAGGGAACACCTGTGCTAAACAACAAACTCAACTAAATAGGCGAAGAATGAAATAAGTCTATACAAAATAATAAGCCAAAAAATAACCCCATATGGCTACTATCCTATTCCTTATATAAGTTATGAGCTTCCCTTTCCTTGGCCCCACTCAATTGGGTCACTGCCTCCATGTAATCAATCTCCCTCAAAGCTGTCATTATTTTATAAATGAAATCTCCACTCCTCCATAACAATGTTGTTGATTTGGTCAAAGTTGACCTATTCAACATGTTTCAGCCTATTCACACCCAAAGGTGATTTATTTAGCTACTTAGAGGGTCTCCTTTCACACTTGAAGTGTTTTTATTGCTGCTAAGGGGTGCTGGGCCTCCTACCCATTTATTCACCTACCTAGTGACAAAATAATCCATAATATTCCATTTAGCTTAAAGCTAAATTTTGGAATATTACATTGTATGGGTAAATTGGTAGTATGGGGATTATATTGCAACAAATGAAAGGAGACATATAGCTAGTACTAAATCCTAAGATATATTCTTACCCTAGATTAGTCACACAATTGTAAGAGTATCCTTTTACACAAACTATGTTTTATGTAAAGAAATAGATTAGATAGAAAAGTACATGCTCTTAAGTGTTTTATAAATATTTCATGAAACCTTAACTAACATGCTCTACACAACATATATATGATTTGCGGGGAAACTAAACAACAAATAATTAACTATTAGATCCTCTAACTTGATTCTCTTACTCACACCTTACTAGTTTATTTGCAACTCATAAATCATAAAATTAAAATAATGAGAGAAACACACCATACATTAGATAGTCATTGAATCACAAAATCCTCAGCATGAAGTGCAAAAATGAGTTTTATTTACTATAATAATTCTTCAAGTAGACCAACATCCAACCTAAAATGGTATTTTTGGAAATGATATGTATAGAGAGAAGGCGCTAACTCCATCTATCCTAAAAATAAGGAACCACTCTTTCTCACATTACACCAAATTATTGCCATAGGACATTAAAGATATATCCTATTGAAATCTAACTAATATAACATATGTAGATGAGAGACGAAAACCAGTTTGGATTGTGCTACATAGTATGCTAACATGCTACCCCCTTTTATGTTGATTTGTCTCTTCATGACTTTGGTTTCTTTAATAACCATGTGTCTTCATTAAATGTGAACTTCAAAAACCTCATAATCACTTATCAAAACTCACTTGACATATCCATATCGTTATGAGTCCTTATCATTCACAGAAATTGCAAAAGGTGGCAACAATACATCAAAAATCATTTAAAACATGCTACCCGAAATTAGGTAAAAACACATGCTTGTGCAAAAAATGTAATGCTACCGGAAATTTCTAGTAGCACTTTGTTTTCTTTTTCAAAAATGCACAAAAATATTGTAAAAACCTATGTAGACTTATACAATACGAAACTTGAGTTTTTGAAAAATGTATAGTAAGAAAAATGTATTTTATTAGGAACCCATTTTACCTTTCTTCCTTATAGAGCAGCTTTTGCAAGCTTGTCAGAATGCGATTTTTTTTCAATAGATGATTTTTGATCTTGTAGTCTCGGTGGTTGTTTCTACGGTAGTGGTCTTTTTTCTTACTTTTGAGCCCTTTTTAATTTTCTTCTTTTTGAGGATTATGTTTGTTGTTCTAAAGGGATTTGCCCTTATCTTTATTTTTGGACTCGTTAGTGTACGTAGATTGAGATTTATAGTCTCCTAACCCTTCAAATTTCTTCTCTATATCTATGACCTTTGTTAGCAAACTTGGATTAAGAAGGACTTTAGATTTGACCTAAACTTGTTGTTGTCTCTAGTGTGTATTTTTTCTTCTATGACAAGCGCGGTTTTGCATCCTCTTTACTTCTCTTGCTTCTAATATCATACTGCATCTTTTAGGAGCTCCTCATCCAAAATTAGTGGGCTAATATTCCTTTTGAATCTTCTATTGAATGTCCGTCTGGCGAAACTTTTCGGTAGCACCTATGCTTTGGATTTTCTGATTAAAGACTTTCCTCTACGAGATGCGGTATAAAATTTGGGAGAAAGGAGGAATGGGGCACCATATTCATTGATTTAGGCTTATTGGTTGATAAGCCTTATCCTTTCTCCGACTTCCTCTCAGCAACCTTGGTTGAAAGGAGTTTTTCTTTTCTACCTTTATCCTTTTTTTATGCATGTTCTCATACTTAGCATTTCTCTTAGTTCTCTTACCAAGTTGATGAAGTAGTTGGTTTTTGGTTTTCTCTTTTTTCTTGGTAGAGGTGAGATGTTGTTGTGAAGTGGGGAGATAACTAATTTAGAATATCTAGTGTAGGTGCAGGTTGGCCCTATCTGTAAAATAAAAAATGTTCCCATCGTTGGTTTCTCTTCTTGAGTTCTTCCTCAACCAATACTTTGATAATAGCCTAATGATATAAACTATATTCTGATGCAACTAAATGATTTTGTATCTAATTTGACATATTTTTCAACCTCTTCGATTAGAAAGAATGGTAAGATGAGGTCTTGTACTGCAAAATGAAACAAAAATCTCATATGATAAATAAAAACAACGTTATGCCTCCTCTCACGGGTGAGGCAAATTTTTATGAGCTTGACATTCTCATCCCATTCATTCTTAAGGAAACTCTTGGGAATTACTTTAGCCCAATTAGGGTCTTTGTGTCCATATTTAATGAAACTATTGGTCTCCTCAAGTGGTGACTTGGTCTTTAAACCATTTTTCTCCTTCTGTGAAAGCTGAAATCTTGACAATAGACCTAGCGATACACCTGTCTGAGACCATAGATAGTTTCTTCCTTCCCATTGAAAGAGTGTGAAAATTCCTAAGATACTCCCTAAATGAGAACTTCCTAGTCTTGAACATGGTGGATACCACTGCTTGAACAAAGTAAATTCTCACATTCGGATTAGCATCAACTTGATCATCTCCTTGGGGTTCAATTCATTTTAGCTTTCCCCTCCTTTCTTAGTCATCTTCGGTAATAAATAAGGTTGAGTTTGCTAAAATATGATAGGTGTCAATATTAAGAGGCTCACTAATAGGTGTTTCCATGTCTTCAATGAAATTTATGCGAAATGTGAGTCTCCTACCTTAAGTTTCTCAGGATATGCTCATTCACCAACAATTAAACTCGAAAATAATGGTTTTCCCTTCTTTAGGTAGTTTAGAAAGATATGCTAGTTCAAATTTCCATGCATGAGAATTTTCATAATATTCAAAATATCTTAGACCATAGCATACACCTTGTGGTAGTCATGATTAACTTCATTTGGTTGCGAGTGTTTCGGATGATATGATAAAGGTGGTTGGAGATGAAGAACGGTAGGGCGAAGGCGGTCGCCTCCATTGTATCCTTATTACATGCCTAAAATTCGACGAGCGTTCATGTATGATAAAACCAAATGTTCATCACATTAAAATTTCATATCCATGATCTAACTTAACACAAAATACGTACCTCGACATGTGGATTAAATGACTTAACTAACAAACAAGACAAACAACGGTTGGCTTTAAAATGTGATTGACGCCTAGTGTTCTCACGTACTTAACCTGACTCGAATTAACCTCCCTCAACATAAATATACCTAACACATGACCTAACTCATGATAAAATTTTAAAATGTAGTTGATAATGAACACGTGGCTTAACACAAAGCGGTGCACTTTTTTTTTTTTTTTAAATTTTAAAAATAGGGGAGGTTACCGGAATTACGGTAGAATTGGAGTTAAAGAAAAACATACATAAAACATGGTTAAAACGGTACATCAAGAAAAGGGATAAAATATAAGCTACCGAAATTTTCGACCAAGCGTTCCTAAATTTGTTTGAAATTTACAATTTTTATCTAAAAACAAAACTAAAAAATAAAACCTACTCATGACTTTGCATAGAATTGTGCTAACACCTTCCTTCGAATGAAAACAACAGTAGCTTTTACGAAAGCAATATTAAAGCTAAAATTCCCTTCTAAATGGTTTAATAACTTTTATATGCCAAATTGATGCACTACAAATCATCTAAAGAAATTTGGGGCAATCTTCAAAATATATGGAGAACGGAAGGTAAAGTAGGCCAATCTCAGGGGACCTACCAAGGTAAATTTGAGTAGCTGAAAATGAACGAAGAGGAAAACATTGCAGCTTAATTTCTCTATGTTGATGAAATAATAAATTCCATGAAAGGACTAGGAGAATGAAATGATAGCAAGGTAGTTGTCCGAAGGTACTAAGATAACTTCTAATGATTTTCGATGCTAAAGTATCCATTCTAGAAGAAAGAGATGATTTAGAAAAGCTTAGCATGGACCAATTACATAGAATACTTATAGCTTACAGGAAATGAGAATACAAAAATAAATTCCATATAATGAAGAGAAGAGAACTTCCACGGCATCCAAGAAGATCTAGAAAAAAAAAACAAGAATCAAGGCCAATCTACGAGTTTTTAAAATGAGGGATACTCATATGGAAAGAAGTTACTAACTTTGTGAGAAAGTTGAAAGAGAAACATGTAAATTAAAGGGTAAAATTCCTTAACATGTTTCAATTGTGGTGAGATTGGTCATTTTGTTGTTAAGTGTCCTCATAATAAGCTACACGATGAAGAAGAATTGCAGGAAAGGAAAGAAAAAATCAAAGAGGATTCAACAAGCAAGGTAAAAGGAAAGGATTTAAGAAAATATTTTATTCTAAAGAAGACACCTCCTCATGCGAAGAAGAATGTGACAATGAAAAAAGAGAATGAAATGAAAATAATTATATTCATTGATAGGGACAACATGAAGGAAGCTCACGAAGAATAATAAGATGTTTAAGAAGAAATGGATGGTGGAATTTCAAAACGAAATTTGGTCATAATTATAGGGATAACCAAGGTTGAAAGAGGAAATGTCAAAGAACTTGAAGCTAAATTAAAGAAGTAAAGGATCATGCCGAAGCCTTAATAAGAAGACAAAAAGAATAAAAAGGACCATTATCAATCTTGGGTCACAGTTAAAAGAACATATAAAAATTGAAGAATCACCAAAGAAAAGGAACGAGGAAAAGAAAGCAAAGGCAAAGAAGATTTAGGCAGAAATAGTCTCTCCTACGAAAGGAAGCACATAAAAGAGAAATTTCCAACTCTAAAGCATTGGATGATCTCATCAAAAATCAAAGGATGTACAAGTGATAGACTATATTGGGCTACGGGGAAAACATTTTCAAAAGGCTTGAGTTCATTAGCAGAAAAAGAAATCATGAGGAAAACCTATGCGAGAAATTACTAAAGGGCCTATCAAGAAGGAATATGAATTCCTAGTAGAAGAGAAGGTTCAAGAGACACAAAATCAACAAGAAGGCTCTTAGATAAAGTACCAAGAAGAAGGTCTCCCCATTTGAGATACCAAACCATATTTCTTGGTCTTTATTATTCCTAGAAATTTTGGACATAAATTTGTAAATTGTCAGGCCTATGATATGAACAAAAGCAACTTTGGAAAGTATTTCGGGAATGATTACCCTAGAAATTATCAGAAGGAGATTACAAGAAAAACTTTAATTGGTTTGGATATTTAAGCAATGGAGTATAATTCTATAAATGTAACAACTTTGGACATTTGTCTAAATATTGTAGGTTAACCGCTCCCCCAAAGGGATCACGGCAAAATCAAAATGCTCCTCCAAAGGTTTGGAAGAAAAGCTGAGATTTTTCGCACTTGCCCTAAAATCTTAAAACAAGAAGAATGCGTGGTATGTTGATAGTGGCTACTCAACACATATAGCCAAAATAGAAACAAATTCCTATCTTTAAAAGATGAAAGGATGGAACATTTTCTTTTGGAAATGACATATATACAAACATTATAGGATCAGATATGGTTATGCTTGAAGAAAGGATGCTACAACAAAATATGTGATTCTCATAGAAAATATGAATCTCTAATCTATTGAGCATAAGTCAAATGTGTGATTAGGAATAATTGTTAGGTCCCTATGTTACTAGTGTAGTCCTTATTGTTGTTAGTGTAGCCCCCTTATTGTTATTGGTATGTAGGGTAGTCCCCATATTTTTATTATTGTGCACCATAAAAACCCCATATTGTTATTCTTGTGCCCTTACATTATTATTGTTAGGTCCGCTAGGACTATATTGTAAACCATGGACTCTTATATATATAAAGGAGGTTTTTTCATTTGTATCATCCGAAAATTTTTCATTTGTGTAATGTAAAGGAGGTTTTCCCCTCGAAGGGCTGATTTCTAAGGCGTTGAACTATAATTTCTTCTATTTTGTGAGTTGGTTTCATAAAAATTTGGTATCGGAGATTTGGATTCTAAGGGTTTTAGTTGTTGCAAACATGTCATCGTGACATTTTTGACATAATTATTTTTACGAGTTTTAGATCTTGAAAAAACACATTTGAACCAAAATCTAAAGACTTCTTGTAAAAATTTCAGATCTTGGTTCGCTATATTTTTGGGCATATGATCGAGGAAGTTAGGGTTTTTTTATAGGCTCTGAATTTCATCTCAAAGAGGTGACCTTGGGAAAATCATCATAACTTTATCTGCGAGCATAAGATTAAAATTACGTAAAAAGTGTTTGAAATTGCATGAGAATATAGTTTCTTTTTTATTGAATTTAGATACGAAAGACGAAACGGTGACACGAGGAACGTGTTACAAGTTTTCTACTAAACCGGTCCATAATTAGGTCATTGTGGGAGATTTGGCGTAACTTTTCCTTGAGAGAGAGTCAACTCGAGTCTAACCTATGGAATTGGAAAGACTCAAAGGACTACTACAAAGACCAAAGCTCAAATTGGGGATCTAAAATCACATAGATACATCGAGTTTCAATCTCGAGCTTCTCAAAAGCAATAAAAAGTTGTGTATCTTTTTTTTTAATTCCATAACCATTGTTTGCAAAAAATGAGTTTGAAGTGATCCCAAGGGAATATTGAAGCATATATATCGGTGTTGGGTTATATAATGCATCCCGAAGATAATTCCACACGGTAATCCCTCATAAAACTATACTATGACACATGACGAGGGAAAAGTGAAACATGAGATATCAAAATTATGAGACCCGTGCAACAATTGTCGCTCTCGCAAAAAGTAACCAAAAATGAAATGGAAGCCAAAAGGGATGGTTGAAGAAGGCATGGAAGTTAAGATGAATCGTGTGGAAGCTAATATAGATGGTTTGAAGGATGGTATGGAATCTAAGATTGATGGTATAGAAGGAAACATGGAAGATTTGAAAATACATGGAAGGTTTGAAGGAAGGTTTGGAAAAGTTGCTACAATAAAAGCTTCCTATTGGAAAAGGTAGTACGGGGAAACTCATGTTGAGAAAAAAATAAAATTTAATAATGATTTCATAGACTCTAATGTTGGATTGAATACCCACCATATTCCAAATATCTATAGGAGGAAGTTTGATGGCAAGGATCTCGTAACATGGATACTTTAGATGGACCAATACTTTGATATCAAAACATACAAAAGGTACGCATTGCAATTTTATATTTAGAAACAAATACATTTGTATGGTATCGATGGATTTTCTCTCTTAAAAAATTGTCACTTGGTCATTTCCCATAGGAAATGATAGCACATTATGAGGATACAAATAGAAACACTTTCTTTATCAATTGATAAAACTCAAACAAAAGGCTTCAATGGTGAAGCACATTGGAACTTCCAAAACTTGAATATGAGGTAAATGATATTCCATAGGAATATTGATGTCTTCATAGGGACTTTAAAGGATAACATCCAACATGAAGGTTTGTCTTTGGGAATTTAATTCATTGGAAGACATTCAGTTGGAAAGAAAAATTATGGTGGCAAGGAAGCCTACCACTCACAACTATAAAGATGGAAGTGTTGCTAATCCTATACTTCTACAACCTACAAGGCTGACACCACAAAAATTGGAAGAAAAAAAGAGAAAAAGGGATTTGATACGAGTTTGTGATAGACAACACTAAATGTCATAAGTGTGCTGAGAAAATTATTTTACATAGAATGTGAAGAGGAGGAAGAAAATGAACAATAAACTTCAACATACTAAAGGATATACACAGAGACAACCCTAGAGAAAAAGAAGAAATAGATACGATCATATCATGTAATGCATTGGCCGGTAATTACCACTCCTCAAACTCTCAATATAGAAGGACATATAAATAATAAAAAATTTAATAGTGTCGATTAGTTAAGGGTAGTACTCATAATTTTATTCGGTGTAAGGTAGCCAAAGGAATTGAATTGCTTCCTATACCTAGCACGAGAGTGTTAAGTGATTGTTACCAAATGGAGGAACTATAAATTGCTCTAGAAAAGTTCCATAATATCAAGCTAACCATTGGGGAATATGTATTGAATAGTCCAATGCTTTCCATTCCAATGGGTGGCGTTGATTTTGTACTAGTGGTACAATGGTTACAATCTTTGGGGATGATAGCTTTTTAATTTTCAATGACTTTTCTTATGTTTTAGAAGGAAAGGAAGTTGAATTACGGTGTATCACGGGGGAAGCTAGGAAAGATAATAAGATCTAATGTTATGATAGAATATTCTGAAGAAAGAACAACAAGACATAATTTCACAATTATGTTCGCTATAAGTTCCAACATCAAAATCATCTATTTCTCAAGATCTCCAAAAAGTCTTGGAAAATCATTAGAGTGTTTAAAACTCCCAAAGAACTACCACCTATTCATGATCATGATCATGATATTCATTTGATTCAGGAATTTTCCTCAATTAGGCCTTACGAGATATCCTTATGTCCAAAAGGAGAAATTGAATATATGATTATATGAAATGCTAGAGTACGGTATAATTCAACCTAGTCAAAGTTATTTTACCTCCCGATGAATGCGGTGCAAAATATGGATGGATCATGGCACATGTGCAGATTATAGGGAGCTCATTAAGATCACTATTAAAGATAAATTTCTCATTCGTGCTTAGTTGATGAATTATTCGATGAATTGCATGGAGGAATTTATTTCACAAAGTTGGATCTTTGTTCGAGATGTCATCAAATTAGAATGAAGGTTGAAGACATTAGAAAACAAAATTTCAAACTCATGAGGGTCATTATGAATTTTTGGTCATGCCTTTTGGCCTTACCAATGCGACTTATACATTTCAAGGGTTGATGAATTTCATTTTCCAAACCATTCCTTAGAAAATTTGTGTTAGTATTTTTTGATGATATATTAATCTACAACAAGTCTTGCCGGATCATGTTCAACGCTATTTGACGGGTACTCAAACTATTGGAGGAGAAACAATTATATGCAAAAACCTCCAAATGTTTCTTTACAGGTACAAGAGGAGAATATCCGGGTCATATTATATCTAGGTAGGGTGTTAAGGTGAGCCTAACAAAATTAAAACCATTAAGGAATGGAAATTTCCCACAACCATAAGCCGATTTGCGAGATTTCTCACAGTTGAAATTAATTATAGCAACTTTGTTAAGAATTATGGGAGAATATTAGCACCTATAACAACATTATTGAAGAAAGATGCATTTCCTTGGACTCTGAAGTAACTATGGCTTTTGAACATCTTAAAGAAATGTGTAAATGGGTCTTAGCTATGATAGACTTCACAAAAACCTTTATTGTGGAATGTAGTTCTCGAGAAAATGGAATTGGTGATGTTTTAATGCAAGAAGGAAGACCCATTACTTTTTAAACCACAATCAAGAGAAGAAGTATTTAAAAGAAAACTATTTATGAGAAGAAATGTTAGGAAATACTACATGCACTCCGAAATGGTGACCTTCCTAATGGGGAAGACACTTCAAGGTAAAGGCGATCACGATAGTCTTAAATACTTTGGAACACATACTGTCTTTAGAAAATAGGCAAAAAACGGGTCACAGATGTTGGGTTAGGAATTTACTAAATCATCTACAAAAAATGGAAGATAAATGTTGTTGCGGTCATTCTCAAGAAAGGATGAGGATGTGGAAGCATTTATTTGTGATATTTTACGTATACAACTGATTGATTAATCGAATCAAAGGGAGGAATGGAAGAATGACAAAGAAGTGTGGAAACTCATTCAAAATTTGCAACAAGATCTCGGTACATCGATACATTTTGTTGGAAAAATTATTCCTTAAAGGTACAAAGATCACTTATATCTTTGTAATAATTCCCAACTAAAACATTATTTTAGATTACTTTTCTCTCCCTTAGGAGGACATAAGTTTTAAAAAATTACCATAGGGTGAAGAAAAAGAATTTTTTTTAGGATGGCCTTAAATCTTATATTCAAAATTTTGTAGCGGAATGTTTGGCTTTCCAAAAAATAGAATTTGAGACAATTAAAACCCGGGTTTGATACAACCTTTATCTATTCCAAGTCAAATTTGGGAGGAGGGTCTAATGGATTTTTTATCTCGGGTTACCTAATTCCAAAGGAAATAGTGTGATCATGGTGGTATTTGATATACTTTCCAAGTATGCACTTTTTGTGCATTATCTCATCCATTTAAAGTAAGTATAATTTCTATTGCATTTATGGAAACAATTCAAAATCTACATGGAAACCCAAAGATTATTGTAAGCAACAAAGATCCCATTTCCTTTGGAAATTTTTGGACAAAATTATTTCTTGTTTGGGTACTCAACTAACTTATAGCTTATCTTATCGTCCTCAATCCAATCGCAAACTAAGATAGTGAACAAATGTTTGGAAGGATATCTTTGTTGCTTTCTATTTGATAAACAAACACGATGGATCAAGTGGTTACCTATGGCTTAATGGTGGCTTAACACTTCCTTCCACATTGCAGCAAAAATGACCCCATTTATGGCACTTTATATGGATATCATCCATCGTCCATCACATCATATTTAAGATAAAATTCTAAGTTTCAAGCCACCGAAGTACATCGAGCATTAACGAAGAAGTTATCGAACTCTTAAAGGATAACGTTAATTTGGCATAGAATCGAAAGAAACAATAGGAAGATTGATAAAATAATAAAATAAAATAAAGGAGACTAGGTATTTTTATGGCTACAACCATACAAACAAATATCCCTTGAGAAACGAAGATAAGACGGATAATAAATTATCACCAAGTACTATGGTCCTTACAAGTTGTTGCGAAATATTAGTACTATGGCATACAAATTGGAGTTTCACTGCATCTTCAAGGTGCACCCAGGTTTTCCATGTTTCATGTTTAAGAAGGTTATAGGTGACAAATTCCAGTTCAAACAATGTTGCTAGAACTTCATGACGAAGGAATAATCATATTGGAACTTTGAAGCAATCACGAAAACAGGAGCACAGAAACAACTACGGAATCGATCAATTTCGAGTATCTCATCAAGTGGAACAACTTACCCACTAAATATTCCACATGGGAGGATGAGAATTTTATATAGAAGCATCCACCCAGCTACTCAAGTGTTTAGGACAACACTTTTTTGAAGGATAGGGTCATGTTAGGTCACTATATTACTAGTGTCATCCTTTATTGTTGTTCGTGTAACCCCCTTATTTTTATTGTTGTACCCCTATAGTCCCCATAGTATTATTTAAGCCCCATAAGACACCATATTGTTATTTTTGTGCCCTTACATTATTATTGTTAGATGGCTAGGATTATATTGAGACCCCATGGAATCCTATATATAGAAAGTAGGTTTTTTCATTTGTGTCATCCAAGAATTGTTCATTTATGTAATGTAAAGTACACTTCCCCTAAAGAGAGCTAATTTTAAGGCGTTGATCTATATTTTCTTCTATTTTGTGAGTTTTTCGTAACACACACTTCTCTTTGACTCAAAGAAATGTGAAATAAGGAGAGATAAATTCAGAAATTTGATTGCAACTACAACTAGGACTCCAAAAGACACATACACTTTGGACGAGACTATTAATAAAAGTTGTTTCTTGGAAAAAGAAGATGAAAAATAGCTCTATCACGGATGGATAGAATACATAAATTTAGAGCAACCACGGCAAAATCAATAAAGGAATCTGCGAGAGAAATTCCACATATTTTAAAACCAACCAGCACCGTGTTAATATTGTAGGCATGGAAAACAAACGAGTTGAATTCAAAGACAAAAGGAACACTCCATGTCAAAACCATTAGAGTTGGTACACACTAATCTATGTGGACCAATGAAGACAAAGGAGATTTAATGGTGAACAATAATTCATGTTTATGATTGATGATTATACCAAGAATGACAACAATAATTTTTCTAAAAGAGCAAGTATGAAGCATTTGAATGTTTCGAATCTACAAGGAAATGGTTGAAAATGAAATTGATTTGAAAATAACATATGCGAGATTGGATAATGGAGGTGAGTTCGCATGTCGGAATAATTTCATCACTTCTTTGAAGACATAGAATAAAAGGAAGTTTTGAATAGTTGGGACACCTCAAAAAAATGGGGTCATTAGAGGAATAAGAGAATTGTGGAAGAGATGGTTGCAATAATGTTGAATGATTCAAAAATTGGACAACAAATTTTAGGTTCGAAGAATTAATAGATATAAAAATTTACATTTTGAAGAAGGGGATTACTTAGAAGCAGCGGATAAGACTCATGAACTATGGAAGGGGAGACCAAAAAATTTGAAGCACTTGGGGCCTTTGGAATAAAATTCTACATTAAAAAGGAAGATTAGAGAAAATTTGAGAAAAATTTGACTCTTGGGTAGATGAAGGCATTTTTGTTGGAAACTACTTAAAAAATAAAGCATACACTTATGTTATAATCGAGGAGACTTAGTCGAATAATTGAAAGAATCAATGTAACATTTGATAAAGTTCATGGACTAAATGCTGAACAAGGAACCTCATCCTCAGTAAAATAGAGACAAAATAACGAGAACCAAAAAAGGTCAAAGCCCCAAAGGAAGAACAATCAAATGAAGAAAAATTGCCAACCCAGGAGGAGATAGGAAATAATTAGTAGGTTCCATCCAAGACTCTTATTAAATGTATCAAAATAACCATCCTTTATACCATATCATTACCAAAATCAATGAAGGCATATGAACCATAAAGGCGACATATATGCATGCTAGAGAATGCACATCTTGCACTCATCCACTTATGAGCCTAACAACTTTGAATAAACCGGTCATGATGAACATTGGACAACAAATATGAATTAATAATTGGATCATATTGAAAATAATGACACTTAGGAATTGGTTCCATATTTAGAAGGAAAAAAATTTCATTGACACAAAATAGGTTTTGAACAATCTAAATGAGTATGGACAAACTACCATGAAAAATGAAAGATTGGTATATAAAGGATATACGCGGTTTGAAGGAGTATACTTTGAATAAACATTTTCTCTTACTTGTCACCATAATGGAAGTCATTAGGGTTTTCTTGGCCTATGCTTGTTCAAGAAGGATGAAGGTGTATCAGATGGATGTAAAGTCACTCTTTGAAATGAAAATTAGAATAAAAGTCCTACATAGAATAACCTAATGGATTTCTCATTGACAAAAAGGATTATGTTTGCGGGCTAAAGAAGGATTTATGCGATCTCCAAATAAGATCCCAGGCTTGTCATTACCATCTAGATAGGTAACACCAAAAAAAAGGTTCAAACTAGGAAATGCCATGTAATATTCCCCATTGCTTGCTTGACCTAATAGAATATTAATTTTCTCTCTTAATGTCTAGTTAGATGAATAGATGGTGAGGAGGCCAGCCACAGTAAGTTGCTTAAGTAGGCATAAAGTCTCTTAATGTGAAAAGGGATCATGTTAGTAACTAGATAAAACATCCTCGCTTATTGTGAACAAGGTCTGATATGTGTGGAAAAATTCAAGTTTGACCAAGTCAACAACGCATTATTATATGAGAGTGGATCATAAATAAATAAAACTTGGTGTCAGTACAGAATCTTAATCACATCTATTCGGAATGAAGACGCCAGGTGTGAAAAGAGAAAATGGCAGAAGATCAAGTCAGAGTTGACTAAATCAAGCAGGCGCTGAAAAATATGAGTGGGACTAATGAAGACAACGTAATTTTTTGGTGGGAGAGCCTTTGCATGGAAGCAACCTCATAATTGGGTGGGACCCTTGATGAGGAAATATCCGCTATATAATGGAGAAGATGGAAGCCATATAGAGGCATGATTGAAGATTATATTTTATGTTGTCCATTTGACTTCTTGCATTCTTTAGTTGTTTAGCTAAGTTTTACGCCTTTGTTGATGCTTTAGGGTTTTCTCATGCAGAAAATTCCCACTCTTGCTTGGAGATCTTGTTTAAGAAATTTGAGGGGAGAATTTTTTGCATTATTTGTATCAGGGCACTTGGACAAGCATTCACCTATAGCTAAAACTAGTCCTTGGAGAAACTATATTTTTTAGGGTGTTGGAGTGGGAGGTTAAAAAAACCCCACTTTTATGAGCTAGTTTCCCGGGAGGAGGATCGGCCTTTTCCCCAGAAAACTGAAGTAGGAGAGTCTCTGATCATTTATTTGCATGTTTCAACCATTTTTATTAGGAGCTTGACTATATAGCATGATTCAATCATATGTCATGACAAATATTTCATGTATATCATTTTTGTCAAAACCTTCAGGGTCATCTAGGATCTATGTAAAAGGGACCGGATCTCTTGTTTTTATGCCTCATTGCTCAATATGTGTGAGATATGATTTTGTCTCATTATTTACGAGTATAAACCCTCTATAAAGTTTGTGTTGTCACTTTACTTGATGTTACGTGTTGCATTATTCTTGGGGTTTCGGTGTTTTGGAGTTCATTTGTTGTCTGGGGAGGCACATTTAACTAGGAAGAAGTTGATCAATGGTTGATATTGATGTCCAACCCAAACGGCTTGCAAAGAATAGCAATATTACATGGGAATTTTGACCCTGAAATTAATATCTTGGGTCAATAATGCTTTTGATAGTTTCTGCCTTCCGAGATGTTTAGTTGATATATGGCATGCCACGTAATTCTTCACGGTTTGAGAGATATTCATGTTGAAGTTTATACCCCTAGTTAGTGGGCTAAAACCCCATGAGGTTGTGTAGGTCTGATGAAAATTCATAATTAATATTTAAGCTCCTAAATCCTCCCACATTCACTTGTTGAGCCTCTCAAATCCTAGCATTTATATAAATTGTGATCCTCATTTCTCCTTGTACGAGGATTTTTCCATACGGCAGGTCATCGTGGAATTTTGTCTAAATTTTTTTCTACGAAGGGTTCTGAAATTTCTGTGAGACAAATCTAAAATCTGAGAAGCTTTTGTGAAAATTTTAGATCAAGGTGCACAATATTTTTCGGAGATATGATCTGTGGAAGTTAGTGTTTTTGCGGGGCTCTAAAATTCATCTCAAAGTGACCTTGGTAGGAAATGTCACCAACTCTCTCTCTACGAGTATCAAATTGGAATTCCATAAAAAGTGAGATGGTACATAGACTACGGTTTTCTCTATCAATTTTAGGCCAAATGAAGAAACGAGTGACACGTGGCATGATGTACAAAGTTTTCTCTGTTAAACGAGTCCATAATTAGGGCATTGTGAGATATTGGATATAACTCTCTCTTGAAGAATCCAAATTAAATTCAGACCTATGGCATTGGAAATACAACTCGAGAGGACTACTACAAGACCGAAAGTCAGATATTTGGGATCTAAAGTAGATATACACTAGATTCAATATCGATCTCTAGAAATGCTTAGATCATGTGTTGTCGAGGGTATAAAAGGTCCAGGACTTTCTAGGTAAGCGAAAAGCGGTGCGGTGGGGTATGACAAGAGCAAAAACCAAGGTGCATAACGGTAGCAATAAGTTCATCGCATGGAGTCTTCAAGTGGGCGATACTTGCATACAATCATTGTAAAGGTATCATTGTACTAAGTATTGTAAATACATTATTGTACAAATTGTACTAGTGTCTATGCACTTGAGGTTGAAAGAAGACGATTATCAAGTTGCTCTATGATCGTCATTAGGTGGTTGTGTCATAGTTGAGGTTATGTTCTAGTGTGTCTTCTTCTTCTACATCATTATATATCATTGTAAAGTGGACAATGTTTCCTTGATGGGGGTGTTCTTCTTTATTTTTCTATAAGGTGGTAGGGTGGTGGTAGGGTGAGTTGTAGCTCATTGGGTGTTGGGGAATACAGATGGGTTGACTGCGAAAAATCTCGGGCATTGGAGCATCCATCCGGTCGTTTGGAGGAGAATTCTTTTCTAGATTCTAGGAATTTGGAGCTTTATTTTCAATTGGAGTTGAATATTAAAGGTATTAGAAAAGCATTCGGTGGTTTTGCCACTGGAGAGGGTTTCCACCTTAAAAGCTGTGTGCATTAGTCATTCCTTTTTTTCTACTATCATTTTACAAACATTGATAATAATTGAAGATTAACTAATGCTCTAATTTAAAGGAATCTTGATTCACTCCCTCTCGATGACACCAGCAAAAAAGTCATTTTGTTTGATCTCCTCCTAGATCTAAGCATGTATCATCTAATATATCCATGGGTTGATTTTGATTTCCATAGAAAATATTTCTAAAAAATGCATTATTTATGCATGTAGTGCGAGTTCATATTAGGAATATTACGGTGGTATCGAGAGCTCTAGTCTTGGCTCGACTTGTGTGCACAACTATTATGGAGTTTTCATGGAAAGGAGGAGATCTGCAAAAGGAATCAAAGAAAACCCTTGATTACTGAAAGGCAATAAGCTCTCAAAACATCTTCTACACACTTTGCATGGCATCGAGAAAATACATCAAATAAATGAGGAGGGAAAAACTGTGGAATCCCTCAACAAGATCTATACATGAGGAAAGATCTAATTCCTCATGTGTGGGTGTGGTGGTAGCCACACCATTAGATTCTAAAATTCTCTACCAGCCATATGTTCATGACAAATGAGATGGAGAAAAGAAGATGTGACAAAAGGAAGACTCTTGGTGATTATTTGCAAGAGTATGAAGCTCAATATAAGGGGTTAAAATATCACTTGAACTTTCAAAGAGGGTTTTGCAAGAATCAAGGAGGAAAGAAGCACAAGGAGCAAGCAACTTAATAGATTGTGAGTAGATTCTTTCTATCTGCTGATGGATCACCTAAATGTCAATAGGGTTTGGGTGAAGGAGCTAGACATTTATGTGCAACAACACATCAAGTTTCAGAAAAATGAAGCCATCAAAGTAGTAGTCTCTTTGCATCTTGAGGTAAGGCTTATACTTAGTGGTTGTTTGAATCTTTTTCCTTAAAGAATGAAAATACATCTATTTATGCAAAGTTCACTAGAAGATTAGTGGAAAGGTTTGATGAAAATTTTTATGAAATATCTTCCAATGGAGCCTATCAAACCTAAACAAACAAAAAACCTTTGCATGAGTTGGAAGGATCTATAGAATCAACTACATTTTAGGAAAACCATTGAAGGGATGAAAACTTGTATACCTTGCCAAGGGCAAAGTCCCTATTGCATGATGAGCCTTCTTCTCAAGAGCAAGACATGGAGATTCCTCTTTCAAGGGAATACAGATCTAAGGTCATGATGATTGACATTCAACTATTGATGAGGAGGAAGAGAAGGGTGGAGATGAAAACACGGTCATATCAAGAGCATATATGGTACCTCATGAAGAGGAAGATGGAGTGCTTGCTGCAAGGGGAGAAACTCTTGCACTCTTGCAATGATTTCAAAGAATCTCACATATGGATATCATGGCATAATACGTATGCGACATGTGCCATCATTGGAAAATGATGAGATCTTGAAAAGAAGGATTTATAGAGGAGAACAAGCATAATATGATGAGGAGCACACACCATTCTTTGTTTTGAAGATATTGATACAAGACGGGGAGGATTTGTGTAGTGAAGGCGCTAAGGAAAAATCAGTCCACACACATATACATCTTTGCTCTTTATACCTTGATGTCTCTTCCATGGAGGGCATTCCACTAATTGAGACCCCCTTGATTGGAAGAATAATAGTGTTCTCTAAACTACGGGGCGGCTTGTTACATATTTGGCTAAGGAGGAGCGTTGGGGAGAAGCTAGCACGGCGCAAAGAATATTTGATGGGTTCAAAGGAGAGGTAATCAATTTTTCTGGAAATGGACATTGCTATCTCACTTAGCTATTTAGCATTTGGAAAAAGAGGATTCATAAATACGCGATGTCATGAGTATGATATCAAATAGCTATCCCATATCTTTTGGCGGGAAATGACATTTTCACACACGATAAATATTTCTAAACATGACAGAGGATATCAACACTCTTCCATGCATGGGCCAAATTAAGGAAGTTTTGGAGAGGCAAACACTTTTCAAGGAGAGGATTGAAACTTCCATCTACTTATATCTTGTCTTGAGCAAGATCGAGTTACAAGAGAGCGGCAAAGAAAAGTGTTAGTACTCCAACATGTGACTTTGGCATCAAGCATGTCAAAGGAGAGCCATGCTATGACGAGGAGAGCTGCATTTTAGACCTCGACAATGTTGTCATTGTTGGGAAGCCTAGATCCATATTGAAGTCCCAACTCTTGATGGGTATTCCAAGAACTTCTTCACATGTAAAGTTCTTGATGGGCGAGTGAGTGGATAGGAGGTATAAGGTAGTTGATGGAGTCATTTATTCTCATGATCAAATCTATTTGACTAGAGAATCAAGCTCAAAGAGGAACTACTTAACAATGCGACCTATGAGATCTTAGTTCTAAACCTTAGATTTCCTTAAGAACATCTTAGTACTATCTTGAAGGGATTCATGTGGGAAGATTTCAGAAAAGAGATGCTATCACACGAGAAAGTGCATAGATTATTTGTTGATTGAGGAGGAACATAGCTCTTGGGAAGAGTTATCAGCCCTGGCCTCCTTAGTCATTGGGTGTGAGAGGGAGCTCATCCATAGGCCTACCGATTCAAATCAAGTGTATGGTAAGAATTTTGACCCCTTGTTTGCCATAGTAAGTTTACAACATGCTTGCATTTTCTTAACACTCTTATGTAGGGTATTACTCCAATATGGGCACCTTTTATTATGAGCTTCATGGTGGGACCATGAACAATGTTGTGTTCACCATTCCCTATAATATTTTGGGGAAATGAGTTCTTCTTCATGGTATGATTCACTGTTTCAACCATCATACACCTTCTCCAAGCATGCAAGAATAATGGGGCAGCAAACAAGTGGTGGAAAGGACATTTATATAGCACTCTATGGAATTTAGGAGAAAAGCTGTAGTGGTTGCACATGAGGGACCATTGTCCTTCTCCTTTATTACATATGGTAGCTATCATGACTCTAATTATGACTCCATATGCTAAAATATTCTTATCTTTGTTGAGAACATGGTTGGAACGAATACACATTGGTTGGATGTATCCTTGGGGAAACAAATTTCCCACACCTTTTTTACACTACATGCTTCAAGGGGATCATGGGATATGATATGGCCACTGCGATAGATCACTTTGTTTCTTTATGAGGTAGGCCATATGATTGTTTGGAGCACTTGGGACATGCCTCTCATGGCCGAGTTGGGAGGAGCTTTTCTATGAATTACCAAGTGGGAGGTGATTCATTTCATTTGGATAGCATGGAGATGGGATTCTATCATTGGGAGTGAAGTCCCTATGATTGGCATCATACTGCCTTGATGAGGCCATTGATCAGCAAGAAGGTTTCCATATAGACCTTCCATTCTTGATATGAAACCATTTTGGTTTTCCACCAAAGGCCAACTTACATACTTGGGAGGAACCATTGGGAAACGGAATTGTTATAAAATCTATGTGATAATGGTGGAGACCATTGGATGGGAAGGAAAATTTTGTAGCACCCTTGCGGTTAGCGAGGAAAATCAACATTTGGGAGGGAAAGGCGTAATATTTACAATTTAGCATGTAGCTAATAGGGATATTAATTTTCTCTTGTGTCTGTTAAGAATGAATAAAAGGGTAAAGGAGGCCCATAAGTTGCTTAAGTAGGCATAAAATACATCTTAATGTGGAAAGGGACCATGTTAGTAGCAGATCCAGCATCACTCATGTGTGGTTAAGGTCGTATGTGTGTGGACAAATTCAAGTTTGACCAAGTCAAAAGCCTTATTATATAGGGGTATGTTAGGTCTATATTACTAGTATAGTCCCTTATTATTGTTAGTGTAACCCCCTTATTTTTATTATTGTACCCTGTAACCCCATATTGTTATTATTGTGCCCTTAAATTATTATTGTTAGGTCGGCTAGGATTACATTGTAGCCCACTAGGATTACATTGTGGCCCCATGGACTCCTATACATAGAGAGGGTTTGTAGTGTATCATCCAAGAATTGTTCATTCTGTAATGTATTGAGTTTTCCCCCTTGAAGTGGTTATTTCTAAGGTGTTGATATCTCTTTTCTTCTATTTTTGGAAGCTGGTTTCACAGCATTTAGTATCAAAGATTTGGGATTCTAGGGTTTTCTTTATCCCAATAGGTCATTGTGGCATTTTTTCGCTATAAATTGTTTTCTACGAAGGTTCAAAAGATAGAAATTTTAGAGTGTAGATCCAAAATCTTGGAGACATCATCCATAAATTTTAGAGCTTGGTTCGCAATATTTTTTTGGAGATATGATCTATAAGTGAATCATTTGCGAGGCTCTGAATTTAACCTAAACGAGTCATCGTGAATTTTCGATAAGAGCATGTTTCTACGAAGGTTCAAAAATTTTTATAGGGAGAAGCCAATATCTGAGGAGACATCATCTAAAATTTTAGATCTTGGTTCGAAATATTAGCGGAGAGATATGATCTATGGAGGTTAGGGTTTTTTCGAGGGCTTAGATTTCATCTCAAAGAGGTGATCACGGGAAAATATTCATAAATCTCTCTCTGAGCATCGGATTGGAATGCCTATAAAAAGTGACCATGAGGTACACGGACGTAGTTTTTTCTATCAATTTTAGAGCCAAAGGAGGAAACAATGACACGTGGCAATCGTAAAAGTTAGTTCTCTTGAACTAGTCCATAATTAGGTCATTGTGGGAGATTGGACATAAATTTGTCTAGAATAATCCAAATTAGATCAGACTGTGGCATTGGAAAGATTCATAGGGCTACTAAGGGCAAATTTCGGATATTTAGGATGCTGCAATTATAGAGATAATTCAATTTCAATATAAAGACTCCTCCAAAGCAAGTAAAAGGTGTGTATTTTTTTTTTTTTTTTTCCAAATTGCATAAGTCTTGTTTTAAGAATCAAGTTGAATTGATTCCAAAGGGCATAATGTAGAATAGATATCAGTATTGGATTCTAAAATGGCCCTAAAAAGGATTCAACACCCATTAAGCCTTTAGAGAGCTCTACTATGACTCATGAAGACGAAGAATGGCAACATGACATATCAAAATTACAAGAGCAAGTGCAACAGAATTTCACTCTCCCGAAAGAGAAACAAAATGACATGATTTTGAAGAAAGGCATGGAAGCTAAGATGGATGGTTTGAAGAAAGGCGTGGAATATAAGATGGATGGTTTGAAGAATGGCATGGATGGCATGGAAAATTTGGCATGGAATCTAAGATGGATGACATGGAAGCTGGATAAAGTGAAAAAATGGAAAACATGAAGAATGATCTAAGCGGAGACATGGAAAGGGTTTGTAAGTTGATACAAGAAATGTTTCCTAATGGTGAAAAGATAGTAGAGGAAACTCATGATGAGAACAAAATAAATGTTAATGATTTCATAAACTTTAATGTTGGAAGGAAGAACCACCATATTCCAAAAATGGATGAGAGGTAGAGTGAGAGGATCTTGTAACATGGATACTATAGATGGAGCAATATTTTGATCTCAATGTGAAAAACACACAAAGGTAGCGCCATGACTTTACATTTTAGACCAAAATACATTTGTATGGTATCAATATGCTTTACACTCCCTAGTAAAAAAATTGTCACTCGGTCAATTTTTACGGAGGAAATGATAGCACATTGTAAGGGATACAAAGAGCAACACCTTCTTTAGCCAGTTGATAAATCTCAGAGCAAAAGTGTTCGGTGGGGGAGCACGTTGAGGACTTCCAAAAATTGAATATAAAGATGACGTGTTTCGGAGGAACACGGTTGATCTCTTCATAGGTACTTTACAAAGTTAGAAATCAAACACGGATTGTGTTTTGGAACCTTTGATTCATTGGGCGGTCGGGTTGTGAGAAAAAATTGAATGTAAAATTATGGCAACAAGGAAACCTACCACTCACTTACGTAAAAGGGAAATGTTGCTACTCCTAAGATTTCCACAACCTACAAGTTTGACACCACAACAATTGGAAGAAGAAAAAGCAAGAAGACTTTGCCTACCAGTTTTGATAGCAAATACACTAAAGGTCATAAGTGTGCTAACAAGAAATTATTTTACATAGATTGTGAAGAGGAAAGAAGAAAATGAACAAGAATTTTCAAAGAAGAGGGTATACACGAGACAACCCTAGAAGAGGAAAGAAATGAGTCCCACCATATAATGTAATGCATTGGCAGGAATTACCACTCCCTCAAACTCTTAAGATAGAAGGACATATCAAGAAGAAAAAGGTAATAGTGTTGATTGATTCGAGCAGTACCCATAATTTTATTCATTGTAAGGTAGCTAAGGAATTGAATTGTTTCCTATACACGACACCAGAATGTCATGCAAATGGAGGAACTATAAATTTTCTGCGGAAAATGCATAATATCAAGTAACCATGGGGTAATATGTATTGAATAGTCCAATGCTTTCGATTCACTTATGGGAGGTGTTGATGTGGTACTAGGAGTACAGTGGTTACAATCTTTTGGGGACGATAGCTTTTAATTTTCAAGAACTTTTCTTGAAATTTTTTTTTGAAAGATGAGGAAGTTGAATTACGGGGTATTGCAGGGAATCCATGAAAGATAATAAGCTCTAATGTCATGAAAAAACTTCTAAAGAAAAGACAGCAGTAATTTCATAATTATGCTCACTAGAAGTTCCAACATCAAAATCATCTATTTAACGAGATCTTCAAAAAGTCTTGGACAATCATTCGAAGGTGTTTGAAACTCCCAAAGGACTCCACCTAGCCAAATGATCATGATCATGCTATTCATTTGATTCCTAGAAGTGTTCCTCCAAACATCGGTATATAGAATATCATTATGTCCAAAAGAGCGAGGTGAACGTATGATTGTAGAAATGTGAGGCTAGTATAATTCAACCTAGTCAAAGTTCTTTCTCTACTCCTATAGTATCGGTGCACAAGAAGGATGGATCATGGCACATGTGTCCAAATTATAGGGAGCTCAATAATCTCACCATTAAAGATAAATTTCCCATTACGGTGATTGATGAATTATTGGATGAATTACATGGAGCAATTTATTTTACCAAGTTGGATCTTCGCTCAAGATATCATCAAATTAGAATGAAAGTGAATATATTGAAAAAAACATTTCGAACTCATGAGGGGTCATTATGAATTTTTGGTCATGCCTTTTGGCCTTACCAGTGATACACCTTCTACATTTCAAAGATTGATGAATTTCATTTCAAACCCTTCCTTAGAAAATTTGTGCTAGTATTTTTGATGATATACTAATCATTGGTCTTGGAAAGGATCATGTTCAACATGTTGATAGGGTGCTTAAACTATTGTAGGAGAAACAATTGTATGCAAAAACATCCAAATGTTTCTTTGGAGTACGAGGTGGAATATACGGGTCATATTTTATCTCACGAGGGTGTTAAGGTAGACCCTAACAAAGCTAAAACCATTAATGAATGGAAAGTCCCCACAACCATTAAGAAGTTGCGATGATTTCTCGGGTTAACGGGGTATTTTTGCAAGTTTGTTAAAAATTATGGGAGAATAGCGACACCTTTTACAACATTATTGAAGAAAGATGCATTTTCATGGACTCCTGAAGCAACTAAGGCCTTTGAACATCTTAAAGAAGGCAATGTGCCTAGCACCGGTCTTAAACGCTACGCCAAACTTCACAAAAACATTTGTTGTGGAATGTGATGCCTCGGGGAAATGGAATTAGTGTTGTTTTAATGCGAAGGAAGACCCATTGCTTTTGAAAGTCGTCCAATCAAAGGAAAGTATTTATGAAAGATATTTATGAGAAGGAAATGTTAGAATACGCATGCACTAAAGAAATGGCGACCTTACCTAATGGGAAGACACTTCAAAGGTAAAAACTAATCATGATAGTCTTAAACACTTTTTGGAACAAAGATTATCAGAAAGAAGCGATAAAATAGGTCCAAAAGATGTCACGTTATGACTTTGAAATAATCTACAAAAAAGGGAAGCTAAATGTTGTTGCGAGATGCACTCTCAAGAAATAATGAAGAGGTGGAAGCATTGCTTTATGCCATTTCTATTATCCAACCAGTTGGATAACCGAAGCAAAGGGATGAATGGAAGAATGACAAAGAAGTGTGGAAACTCATTCAAAAGTTCATGACAATATCCTAGTACATATGATACATTTAGTTGGAAAAATGATTCCTTATGGTACAAAAGATCACTTATATCTTTGTAAAAGAATTCTAACTAAAACAAAAGACTCTTTTGGAATTGCACACTTCTCCTTTAGGAGGACACTAGAAATTTTTTAAAAACTGCCAGTGAAGAAAGAATCTTTTGGGATGGCCTTAAATCTGATATTCAAAAATTTTTGGTGGAATGTTTGGTTTGCCTTCGAGAATAAGTTGAGACAGTTAAGACCACCAGGTCTTCTACAACCTTTATCCATTCCATGCCAACGTTGGAGGAGATTTCAATGGATTTTTATCCTTAGTTTACCTAAGTCGAAGGAAGAGTGTCATCATGGTAGTAGTTGATAGACTTACCAAGTATGCACACTTTTGTGCATTATCTCATCCATTTAAAGCTAGTACGATTTGCTACTACATTTTATGAAACAATTCAAAAGCTACATGGAAACCGAAAGGTTATTGTGAGGCGATAGAGATCCCATTTCTTGAAATTTTTGGACGGGGATTATTTTCTTGTTTGGGTATTCAATTAGCTCATAGCTCATCTTATCATCCTCAATCCGATGGTCAAAAGCCCGAGATAGCAAATAAATTTTTGGAAGGATATCTTGAATTTGTTTTGTATACGATAAAAAAACACAGTAGGTCAGTGGTTACTCTCGTTGAATGGTGGTATAACACTTCCTTCCATCTTTTGCGGCAAAAATGACCCCATTTATGGCACTTTATGGATATCATCCATCGTCCATCACATCATCTTCAAAGAAAATTAGAAGGTTCAAGCAATGGAAGATCACATCGAGCATCAACAAGAAGTTCTCCAACTCTTAAAGGATAACCTAAATTTGGCACAAAATCGAATGAAACAACGAAATGAGATCAACATCGCGGCGAGAGAATTTTTGATGTAGGAGGCAGGTATTTTTACGGCTGCAACCATACAAACAAATGTCTCTCAAGAAAGCTAAGAAGGATAATAAATTATCGCCAAAGTACTATGGTCCTTACAAGGTGTTGCAAAATATTGGTCTTATGGCATACAAATTGGAGCTTCTGCTTCTTCACGAGTGCATCCAATTTTCCATGTTTCATGCTTAAAGAAGGTTATAGGTGAAAATATTCTGAAGAAAGTTCAAACAATATTGCCCGAACTTGATGAGGAAGGAAAAATCATATTGGAACTGAGCGGTCCATGGAAACAAGAACTCGAAGCCCATTACGAAATCGATCAATTTCGGAGTATCTCATCAAGTGGAAGAACTTGCCCTTGCCAGAAGATTGTTCACCATGGGAGGATGAAAATTTTATACGAGAAGCACCTAGAGCTACTCAAGCGTTGAAGACAACACTTTTTTGAAGGGAGGGGCATGTTAGGTCCTATATTGCTAGTGTAGTCCTTATTATTGTTAGTGTAACCCCCTTATTTTTATTATTGTACCCTATAACCTCCATATTGTTATTATTGTGCCCTTAAATTATTATTGTTAGGTCGGCTAGGATTACATTGTGGCCCACTAGGGATTACATTGTGGCCCATGGACCTCTATATATAGAAAAGGGAAGAGTTTTGTAATTTCATGTCATTCAAGAATTGTTCATTCATGTAATGTATTGGAGGTTTCCCCTCGAAATGGCTTATTTCTAAGGCATTGATATCTCTTTTCTTCTATTTTTGGAGTTGGTTTCTGGCAATTAGATCATAAATAAAGACGACTTAGTGTGAATGAAGATCAATCTAGCCAATTGAGAATGAAGACACCTTGGGTGTGAAAAAGAGAAAATGTGAAGATCCAAGTCAAGGTTGACTAAATCAAGCAACGCTATAAAAATATGAGTGGGACTAATGAAGGCAGTGTAATTTTGGTGGAGGAGCCTTGCATGGAAGCAACCTCATGGTGGGTGGGACCCTTGGTGAGGAAGCTCATCAACTATATAATGGAGGGAATGGTAGCCATATGGGGCATGATTGAAGATTATATTTTTTATGTGAGGTACGTTTATACTTCTTTCATTCTAACATTGTTTAGCTAAATTTTTTACTTGCCAATGTTCGGTAGAGGTTTTCTCATGGGGTACCCACTCTTTTCTTGGAGATATTGTTTAAGAAATATGAGAGAATTTTGTGCATTATTTCCACCCTATTAGGCACTTGGAAAAACATTACCTACAGCTACGGTGCAGATTCCCATCGATAAACTATGTTATTTTCGGGGTGTTGCGGTTAGAAGGGTTAAAACCCCACTTTTATGAGCTAGTTACCCGGGAGGAGAATCATCCTTTTCCCCAAAAAGCTAGTAGGAGAGTCTATAGAAATTTATTTTCATGTTAATCCATTTTTATGCAGAGATTATTCTCAAACAGATTCGTATATATCTCTGACAAATATTTCATGTATATCATATTTTCAAGAAACCCTTAGGGTCATCTTGGATCTATGTAAAAGGGACTAGATCTGCATTTTTACGCCTCATTGATCAATATAATAGAATATAATTTGTCTCATTGTTACGAGTATAAACCCTCTATAAAATACATTGTTACTTTCTTTAGTATTTAAGTAGTGTAGTATTCTTGGGGTTTTAGTTTTTTTAGGTTGTTTGAGCATGGGAGGCCTTTGTTTAACTAGGAAAAAGTCATTTGTTTCTGATATCCTCTTACATATAAGTGTTATAATTGTATATCTAATGGATCCATGGGGGTTTATTTTTATTTCCTGCTTTCTCGTTATGAAAAATGTATTTATGCATGTAGTCTTTAGTTTCATTCGGGAATATTACATGCCAACATCAGCAACTACTTAAAGGTTGAAAATGATACACCATTATTGGGGTAAATGTGGACATTTGTAATATTTGTAAGTGATGATGACTAGGTAAACCGAAGTTTTGCATCGGATATTAGAATGAATTTGAGATATCTTTACTTCTTGAGGTTGAATTTCCTCATGGGACTTCATGCTTGTCTCGGAAGACAAGGGAATATTCATATATCAGAAAGCTTAAGTATGTCAAAGAAAATTTTTAAGATATTTCAAATGTAATATTTCAAAATATTTAGCACTTAATTGTAATATTCCAAAATCGGAATGACTCATGAATCTGACACTAAAAACACATTTCCAAATAACATTTTCAATAAAACACTAAAATGGACCCTTGGATCCCATAAATTAATCAATATAAAATCTAAATCCAAGATTAGAGATGAAACAAAGCAAATAGATGGGTTAAACAAATCCCACACCTAGGATTGCCAAAAGTGCTAAAACCCCAAGACGCAAAATACGGAGGTCTTCTGGAAAAGGCCCTTGTGATCTAAGAGAGGTTTACACTCAGGAAATGAAAAGAGAAAAATTATATCTACTCATATATTGATTAAATATTCTGAAGATCAAATATCTAATCCTTATGCAAAATACAAAATAAAGCAATAAAGGGTTTCTTGTCAAACACTATTGTATACAAAATGGGAAGTCGGTAATTTGCTAAATACTTAACATAACACTAAATTACTTTGAGTTTATAAGGCTGAAATATGTCTCATCTTCTGTATATCCCTCAAGTGCTTCCTCCCATGAAAGGATGAACCTCCTGATCACAAGAAAACATTGCAATGGAACCATCAAACCATACCTTTGAACAACACCGCCTCCAAAATAACATTCACAGGCGGAAAAACTGGGAATGTATAGAGAAATGTGTGGTCGATACCACAGATCTGAAAAATCAGCTCTAGAGCTCCCCAGTGAGTCCCTCAAGTGAAGGAAACCTTCCTCCAGCTGAAAACTATTTCAGCTTGATTGAAGCCCTTCCCGCTATTTTTTTTGTGCTCTTACTTTTCTAATCTCTGTAAGCTATGGCTGATGAAGTTGGCTGAAAGCTTGGCACAAAACCTGATGTGGAATGATGTATACAAACTCTCCCAATGAAGCTGGCAAGGAAAGGAAGGTGGGATTCCGGCTGGGAGCACCTATGTACAAACAACAACACTACTCTTGCTAAACATCAAGAGGAAGCAAAGAGTACGGCGGGTATGATGTTGAAGATCTGGTGATTTTGGCCGATTGGTAAGCCAAATGACGATGTAACATCAAACCAAGCTTTGGAGCTGAGGACCTGGCCTTCTGGACTCGAAGGGCTCTCTCTATTATATGCAAAGATATCGGTGTGTTTTCTTATGGTGTTCGATATTAGGCTAGTTATGAAGTGAGTTTTGATTTTTTGGTTTTTAAGTTCGTGAGGGATAAAAATTATCAAAGATATATTTGGGTAACAAGATGTAGATAAATTGGGCTATGGGGTCAAAATGGTCAAGGAAGCTATGAGATGATGATGTAAAGCTGTTGTAGGGCCGATTTGATTCACGGTAGAAGAGGATGCTTTGGGAAAAATGGAGTAAATGAACATCAAGTTTGTGAAAGACAAGGGATTTCAAGTGTAACTAGTTTATAGCGATTTATAAACATGTTATAGCAAGCCATTAATCATGCTAAATGCAACTATGAGCTAATTAATACATAAAAATCAAACATTCCAGCCATGCATAGAAGTGTAAGACCTTCTAACTTCGGGAAATGGCTATCAGAATTTGGGGAAAACACATAAGACAAACTAACAACTCATAAAACTATGCCGGAATGCTTAAACATAGTCTCTAAGTCATTGGGCACTTTGACAAACAAGCTTTCATAGTTTTAGGCAAAGGGCTAGATCGGGACTAGGCCTCCTTGGTTCAACAAGATGATCAACTAATCAGTCAAGAAAGTTTTATGGAAAGAACTATGGACAAATTATAGGTAGGCGAGGCACCATACATCCTACTCAACATGCATAGAAATTGTAAATAAAACTAGCAAAACGGTATCCTTAAGTTACTAAAAGAGAATTAAGAATTCTTTAGCATAACTAAGGAAGAGAAAACATCAAACTATGAAGATTCGAGAATTTGAGGTGCCTCCATGGGCATATCTCAAAACTAATCTCTTGATCTATAGCAGCAAGAAGCATGTATTATGAATGAAAACTAGAAGACAACAACAAAACAAGAAAAACTATACCATTCTACCATGTCATAAAATCCATCAGCAATCCTTCATCATTCCTCAAAAGCATCAAGAGGCGGTCAAAAATCATAACACAAGTATGTTCTTCAAAGCTCATATGACCAATATATTAATTCTTCTCTCAAGTTGACCTACGTTTTACAATGAAGCCTTGTGGAATAAATAGGCTTGAGGAGGAAAACCTCATGGAGCAACTAGCTATCCACATTGGCCAAGTCAAAATATCTAAACTTGTCCTTGAGGCTGGGGAGCCCAAGGCTAAAATATCCCATAAAATATCTAAAAAATGCTAAAAACGGAAATTATATTGACTTTGTAACATATTCCAAGTGCAAAAATAGCTAAACGCACATTTGGAAAAAGCAGATTTTTGGAGTTCAAAAAATTGCAAAAATACATCAAATTTACATCAGAAAAAGGTTCACGACTTCTTGGAGACAAATGGCAGCCTTCCCGGTGTCGAAATGAGGCTCATGATGGCTCGTTGGAAAACTCTCTGTGTCCTGCTTTCTGGCGCAACTAAAATAATCTCAATCTGAGGCCTGAAAGTCCTCCAAAACTGTACCTGTGTGTAAAAAACCAGGAAATAGCTGATGGCGATATGAGGGGCAAAATGTGCAAGCGACATTTTTCGCCAATTTGAGGGCGAATGATCTCCAAATGCTCTGAAAATCGCTGGGGACCTGCTCATGGCCAAATTATGGCATCCATCGGTATCATCACTCCTCCCTTGAGAAACTTCTCAAGCTTAAATGGCGAAATTATGAGTTTTCGACCAAAAACCTAAAAAATGCCAAAAAACAAAAAGTTGCCGAAATAGGCCCAGGTGACGCCATCTGCCCTCGAGGGTCCATAGCAACATGCTCCGAAGCTGAGGCCAAAATATCAAGGGCTGATATGATTTTCCCTTCTTTCCGTGCTAGGCGCGCTGCCTTCTTGATTTCTCTTGGGGCTGCTTCAGTTTGCCTTGGGTGACCCGATTCGACTTTGGAAGTGATGTGTCCTCTTCCTCTGCTGACTCTAAATCTCTGTTCACCCTCTCAAGCTTCATTTCCAAATGTTTGTTAGCTCTTTCAAGCCAAGCCTCTTTGTTTTCTTTAGCCTACCCGCTCAGGAGTGCGGTGAGAGAAGAGCTTGGAGATGGAGCTTGCTCTTCTGCTCTCTGCTTTCCAAGGCTCTTTTAAGCGAATGATCCTAGGCCTCTTCCGCCTAAGTGGTCTTCCGTCCTCCTCTCATCAAACTCCCCAATGAGCTCTTCTATTCTCGCTTATCCTTAGGCCTGCCTCATTTTTATATTTGATCGCAGGTGCCTCATGAACGATTGTGTGCACATTCATCTGTTTTGTTTTCAATCTCAAGAAGTGGTTGAAATTCCTTGCCCTTTGAAGATCCTCCTCTAATGCCTCAATTTTCCCTTCCCCTTATGGATTGGGAGATTTTCAGAAGGCGGGCCTCATTATCACTATCATCGCTTTGGATAGGGATGACAGCTAATTCACCTCCATGCTTTGTACTTTCTCCAACTTTGCTTTTACCTTTAAAAACCAATGCGGGTGCTTTTCCTCCTTGGCATGCTAGAAGGTGTCGTTTTGGGCGATTTCCTCTTGCTAGAACAATCTTTAATCGCTGACCCAGGGTGTGACTTTAGCCCTCTTTTCCTTGATGTGCGAACTTTGTTATTTTGAAGGGAGGATGCACAGGCGGTTACCTTTGACATCTTCACGAACTTTAGCTTGCTCTTCTTGGTGCTGGATATCTTCTTAAGGCTGTTCACTTTCTTTGTTCGCCAATATTAGCTTCTTTGCTCTTCATCAATGTCTTGTTCAATTTGTAGCTCAAGAGGTGTCTCAATTTTCTGCCCAACTTGTTGTTCTTCATCTTGCACTGACTGGCACATTCGTCTTGGACTGCTGTCCTACACTTTCTATTCGCTGTTGTTCATCAATTTGTGCACATTGTTGTTCATCTTGGACACCATTGTCCTTCACTTTCTATTCTTTACTTTGTTCATCAATTTGCTTTTTCTTTTCTTTGTTCATCTTGGACTGTTGTCCTTCACTTTCTGTTACGTGTTCCTCATCATCTAGCTAACTGTTGCTCATCTCTTTCCTCTTGTTGACTTATGCATCCTGTGGTATACGAGCCTTCTAGGAGTAGGCTGTTGGACAAAGGTGCGGCGATGGACGAGTTTGAGTGGGAGAAATATGGGCGGGAGGAACGGTAACAAATCTGGATGGGCGATGAATAAATCCCATGAAACCTCTTTCTTCTCTAGATGGTGTAGGGAAGATAATCTTGATCAAAGAATGATGAAAAAGGAAGGTATTTGCGAGAGGTGGGGCCTTCTTACGGGCCAGTAGATTCCATCTTCTCTATGTGAACAAAAAGTAAGGGAGGTTTAGTTGCACAGCACGGTAAAATGCATCAATAATCGGACATGGTAGGCATAAATTCGATTAAACCTCCCTTCACAAGTGAAATATTTCATTATGACTTTCATAAGAGGAGCATAGGCTGTCAAGGAGATATGAAAAAGGGAAAATAACGATGGCAGCCTCTCTATGTTCGGGATTGATGAAAGGCTTGTAATCCTCTAAGTCGAGATGAGCCTACATTTTGAACCATTTTTTCGCCATGATACGGGATCTTGGTGGCCTTGGACACATACCTTGGAGAAATTTTGAAATCAAGACCCGCCAATTGGAAATGTTTCTTTGAATCTCGGGGCGCACAAGTGTGTTAATGGCGAAAAACTCTTGATTTCTTCTATCTTCGGCGAAATCAAGGCGACCTACTTCATGGAAGTTGAAAAGTACGGATGGATGAGCATTAATAAGCACGTAGAGATGGGCTCATATGCGTGTGGACCACTCTGCTGTCTTGCCTTGAGAGCATTTTGACACGAATATGCTTTGGAAAGACAAGCGCCTCCTTTGTGTGTAAAATACTCTTTGTTGAGTCAAGTTTGTGTCCCTTTCTTGCTTTTGACGGATAAACAATGTGAGTTGGATGGTTGCGACAAGTTTCTTATAATACACAACCTCTTGCTCTCTTAAAAACTTAGCCTTCTACCTTTGAATTTACCTCAGCCAAACGATTTCTCGATAGGATACCATATAGTAAAGAGGAGAATAAATTTCTTTATGGGTAATTTTCACATTACTTACCGAGTGTTAAGAAATCACTTTTTTCTTGTGAATTTGTTAGAGGCCAATCAACACACCTGTATCTCTGTCTCCAAAGGTAAATTCAATCATTAAAACCTGTTCTTGATGGCCTTCCACCTTGAGAATATTTCGGTCAACAACTTCTCGATGAAAATAATACGGTGAAAAGAAGAGCGGTACTTAGGAGGAGTTTCTTTGTGAGAAGTGCTAAAAATCACCTTTTTGTTAACGAGTTTTTAAGATGTCACTCAAAACCTCTTAATCCTTGCCCATGGTAGATTTTGCAATCATTAAAATCCTGCCTTGTATAAGTGTGCCAACATTCAACAAACTTGCATATGTGAAATCAACCCTCAGTGCAATTTAAACAGTCACTGTCACAGTCCTGAGCAAGATGACAGAGTTTGAAAGACTCCAAAAGTTTTTAGGCAGAAGCTATGTGAGTTTTCTCCTTTCAAAACAATCAATGGCTCTTTATAAATTAACCCTCTGGTTTTGGCAGAAAAATACTTTTACTCTATAAGCACATTCATTTATCAATCTGAAGATAGTGTGAAAGGCTTTCCTTTAGATATAAGCCATGTCTCTTTATACAAACTTTTTCCTTTTACCTCTTTAGAGGTTTCCTTTGAGGTGGCAGTCAAAGATCTTGCAACCAACAAACTCCCTTTAAGCCAAAACACTGTTCTTTGTAGGAAAAACCTCTGCCCTATCTGAATATCAACTTGTGCTAAAATAAGCTTTGAACAATAAAACAGTCAATTTGAAAAACTCAGAAATAAACTGCCCTTTCTGTAGTTTATAGGTTTAACCTCTATCCTTTGAGGCTTTGAAGGCATAGGATCCCTGATCCTTTGATTAATTAAAGTGAAATCACAATGCTCTTAATTTCAAAACCAATTTTCTCCTGTAGGTGCTTTTAAATGATACGTCCAGTATCTTATCCTAGTTCAACACCTCAGATCACCGTGTAGAAAACACTATTTTTTAGCCATAGTGACAGGGTTTGAAGGTTTTGAATGCTGTGGTATGAAACACTTGTAGTGGTTCAGCACACTGTTCTCTTTATAGGCACTTCCAGCAGTGAATTTATCCTATAAACACAGCTTCAAACTATGGGCATTTTCATAGCAAAACCATTTGCCAGATATCGTGATATATCAAAAATAAACTAGGACAAGCCGCTCTTTTGATTTGTCTTTGACCTTGCTAGGCAACTTCTTTAACATATATGTCGATAATCAAACTAGGTCAAACTCAGCAGTTTTGTTCCAACCTTTTCATTTCACACCACAGTTTGATTTTAAACCTTCGTGTCACTTAGCAATTTTTTGAAACCGAGGGAGAAAAACATGTGAAAATACCTCCAAACTTGATGGGAATCTCTTGTGGAGAGCCGGAGATAGTTCTGGAAGTCTTCGGGCTTGCGCGGCACTCTTCAGGAAAAGAACGTCGTGCACAAACATTACGGGCGGTCTGTCGGGTCGGGGTCGGGCGCCGTGTATAGGCGCATCGCGCAACTGTACAGGCGCATCGCGCATACACTGGACGCTTGTGCAAAATCTCCGCCAGGCGCGTCGCGTGGTTTTCCAGGCGCGTCGCGCTGTGTTTAACGATGCAAACTTCTGCAATCTGACCCGAACTTTGCTTTGTTTGATGCCGAGGGTAACAAAAGAACTTTGCTTCGATTTGGCAATGAAAATGTGCTCTTCACCTTACTCCCTTGTCATAAAAGAAATTCCCAACGGTCATATTTTTAAATGTAAAATGAACTCTCGATCGTGTTTTGCAAGGTAAACACAGTCCTTTTGACCTTTTTCAACAATAGCCCTCGGTGTATTTGCAACTTGGATTCACAAGCGACCGAACTTCAAACTTTGAAAAATAACTCAATAATCTTTATATCATCTCTGCCACTGTGTTTAATGATACTGGTGATATTTATGATGTAAAGCCACCCTTCTAACACTGTCAAGAAAATGCCTGAAAACTGCTTAGTTTCCGAAAGGGTAGGTTTTTCCTTGTCAATTTTCTTTGACAGCCTTGGTGTTTATTTAATTCTTCAGACCTTTACCTACTGTGGATGCCAAGTTTGCTGCAGTTTCTCGTAGCTTGCTATGGTCTTTTAAGAAGGGTACTTTTTACTACATTCCTCTGCTTCACAATACATTATACAATATCTTTGTTTACTGAATAATGGAAACTTGTTTTGTTTCAAACTATCCACAACACTGACAGTCCATGAAAATAACCTCTTTTCCTATTCATAAACTTGTATGTCTTTTTTACAATGTTGAAACATAGTTACCATTTGCTTTGACTAGTGCATTGGTCTTTTTGTAATAGAACCATTCCAAAGCTCAACTCTGTCCCCTGCTTTGACACTTTAGGTGATATTTTAACAAGGAAAAACCATCCAAAATCTGTCAAAAAGCATTTGAAAGCTGTTTTGTTACTTAACAGGAGATGGCCTGTGCTCTTCCAACTTGTTTGATAATTTCTACTTCCAGGCGATTTATGAGCTCCTTCTTTGATTGTAAGTGCCATATTTTGGCTGCATCCCTTTATACCATATTTCTCTATTTACTTGAAAGGCGCTCCTTTAGACTTCTTGGCATGTGACAGTGGGGTGTTGTTTGACCCTTTCCCTTAAGGAAACTGCCCCTTTTTTGTATCAATGGCATACATATTCATATTGTTTCCTGTCCATCATGATGTATATTTTGAAAGACATTTTCCTATGGGTAATGCATTTTGAAACATAAACACCATCTTTTACCTGTGTAAAGACTTTTCTTTCTTCCTTTGTCTCTTTCCACCGCATCTTAGACCAATCAATTTTTAACAACATTCAATGCCTTGGCCATCTGCTCATGAGCGAAGGAGGCCCTTCACTTGGAAAAGTATCTGAAGATTGTTTGATAAACCTGTTGGACAAATATTTTCCTTGGATGTGATGGTAAGCAAACAACTTGAAAAACATCAATACTAGCTCCTCTACTTGCAATCATCACTGTGCTTCAGAAAAACCCTAGTCAAAGTGTCATTGTCTCATTGTACTGGTCTGAGGGGAACTGAAATGTCATCATTTACTTTGGTTAACTTATGACAATTTATTTGAAAGATAATCTCTGTGACTATGGAGGTCAGCGCCCTTTGAAAAAAAAACAACTTTTCTTCTGCCTAGGTGATGACATGATCTGTCAGCATCTCTTCAATTTGGTCTTGTGGGGAAAACAAGCTGCCTATGATTAGAATTGTTTTTACTCATGATATGCCTTTCTAAAGTTTAACAATTCACATGATTTGAAAACTTCAAATGACCTCCTTTATCAGACCAAACTCTGTTTTCCTTTGAACTTGCATATTTCAGACTCTATCCCTGTTATGATCATCACTCACATTCATAAAACCTGGAGATATTGTTTCACTGTTCAGTAAAAGGAGAACCTGGGCTTTCGCAATATTTAAAGTCAATACTGGCCAGCGCCCTCTGCTTGTAGATGAAGGAAGCGCCCTAACCCTCTGCTTGTAAATGAAGGAGGCTCTGGGCCATGACAAATTACCAGTTTGCTGTGACAGTGGTGTCTTTCTCTTACTGTGATTTTCATGCTGGAAATAGGATGCAAGACCTTGGTGAGTGACTCTCTGTTTTGCAGAATATATCTCAGGCTGATGCTACATTTAGAAGCAGCTGTTCTTCTAACTGTAGATTCAAGAATTTTCTCCTGAGACAAAGTTATATTTCCTGTCTTTGCAGAATCCATAAAACACTGTGAAACACCTAATAATCAGCTTGAGACTGTGGTTTATGTAGTGCTGAGACCTAGGGATATAAGTGGCGCGACTTAGAGCTGTGATCAACTAAATTTGCAGAGTAGGAGGTTGGTCATGATTGGTCTGTAGCAGACGCAGGTTTTTTGGCCTTTTGAAGGGTTAAATGCCTTAAAGCGCCACTTCCTAACATAGGGGAGACTCTTGAAACAGACTTGGACTTTTCCTTTTGGAGCTGATGGACAGACCAGGAGGGCTGAAGCTAGAAAAGATAGTGATAATGAGTTTTGACTTTGGCAAGGGCGAACTGATAAGTAAGAGGGCGAAAAAAGTTTTATGAGGGTTTTCTAGATGACAGATTGACATATGGAATTCAGCTTCTAGAAAACTCAACTATGGATATAGTCATCACTAACATGTAAAAAATATTGATGGCTAACAGTGGCTCCATTTGGGGAGGGCAGCTCCTCGTCAGGAGGTGTCCAGAATTCAGATCTTTGGCTTATGAAGACTAGTGCCTTATCCATTGGCGCAAAAATTTCACCCTTCTTTGATGTTATTTCTGAAAAGTGACAGCATGGTTAACATCAATGATACTTCTACCTACCCCACTATCTTTCCTAACATTTTTTCTTCTCTTTGGCGCATTTGAACTAGCAGCCTTTTGACAATGTATATTTTTCTTATCTATTTCTACTCTTATATATGTCGGGAGTTCAGATTTAAATTGATGAACTCCTTCATTACTCTACCTAATGCTAGATCGACTGTCAAGATTAAGCAGTTTGACAGGATTTTATTCTCTAATCTAAAACATGAAATTTAAAATGATCAAATTAGGATTAGGCAGTCTGATTTGTCATGCATTTGCGGCATAAAAGACAAGCTGCACACAAATGTTATTTTGCAACAAAGGGAAACTAGACAAGCGGGGTTAAGATGTACAATATATTTTTCATCCCTCGCTTCTCTCCTTGGTTCTGTTTTAGGCATGTGGAACCAGAATCTCTCCCTAATCTAAGCTCTGTGATAAGTCAATCTTACACAATGTTGACTATCTTTGCACTCACTAACTTATCAGCAAATAAATTTAAACATGCTCAACTATGATTAGTATAGATAGCTGAACAAGACATTGAAGTACCAGTAGCGGCATTTAGACTTGCGCGCTTTCCGAAGGACTATTTTTTGGAACATGGGGCCTTACCACTGCTTTTTAGAAACTGCCCTCTTTTTCTACTTTTCACTGTTTTTTGTATTTTCTTCTTTTTCACTTTTTCTTCAAACAAACTACAAATGAAAAGGTGCTCACAGGCTAATCTTATTTTCTATTGTTGTCTTTCTATCCTAATCTAATATGTACACAATAGAAATTTGTTTGGTGAACTCTGTTTTCCAATGAAACCAGTCAAGTAGATGCTCACATGGGTGATTATGGTTTAGTTCTTTCATGATGCAGAAATAATGAAAAGGCCACTCCCATTTGGTTTGTTTCTGGATAGTAGAGCTTAAGTTTTTTCTCATTCTTGGTAGCAACTTGTTTATGATAGAACCCACTACCCCTACAAATTTCTCAAGGAAAACAACAAATAGATCTTGGAATAATACCTGATCTAGAGGATTTGATACATAGGATTTATTCAAGACTACTCTTTCAGACTTCTCAAGGAAAACAACAAATGGATCTTGAAATAATACCTGATCTAGAGGTTTTGAGATATAGGCTTCATTCAGGACTACTCTTTCTTCCACTTGGCTATATTTGGGACCCCCCTGGTAAAGCAACTCTTCCTCATGATCACTCGAACTGTCAGACTCATCATGTATTGCAGTGTAGTTTTCTTTCCAAGCTGATGTGTTCTGATTAAGTGGACTGAAAACTGTGTGAAGGTCATTAGGTTGATGAACAAGGATACACTTTGACAGTAAATTATCTTGAAAGGGAAGTGTGACAACTCCCATGTGTTTATTAACCTCTACTTCTTCATCTGCAATTTGTAACTCAATGGAACTTGGTGGCTGCAAATCTGGAGTTAAGGAAGATTCCATGTCCAAAATGATTTCTTCAACTATTTCAGGAAAAGGCTTCTCATTTACAACCTGCTCGAGGATTTCATCATCTTCCTCAAACTCATCATCAAAGCTGAAAAAATGTTGATTTCAAATCATGTGCATGTTATCTCTGACGGGCTGAAGTGAAGTGGAGCAAAGAGTCCGAGACTCTTCACTTACTTCTAAACTCTCAATGCTCTCCTCATCAGTGTCATAGATGACCTGTAATGGCTGCTCACTTTTCTCAAGTTTATGAAACTGAGCTTCCTCCCAAAAATCAAAAGCTGAGTGTTCTGCAAAGTTAGTTTCTGTTTGGAAATCACAATCATCAACATATTGATCAAACCTTGGAGAATCATTAACATAAGAAATGTCATCAACCATGCACATTGGACTATCAGATTGCATTTATTCAACTTGATTTACAAATCTATTTTCTGACTTATGATATGCAGGATTAACAGGAGAAAGATCAGAGAAGTTTTGGTTATTAGTTTCTGCATCTAATAACGGAAAATGCATTTCTGATGGTTTGAGAGCTTCTTCATTTTCCATTATCTACTTGTTTATATCACTTTCATTGTATAAGATAAAAGAATCTAAATTGGAATGAGTGGAATGAATGGGAGTATTGTTTTCCATGACTGCTTGAGTTACCAGAGGTTGAGTTACTTCTAGTCCCAGGTTTTCCATGACTTCTTTAGGCATGAGGTTATGGGAGGTACCAGAATCTAATATGGCATTATGTAATATCTTGTCCCGTATGTTCAGGCTCACATAGGAAGGAGAAACAGATCCTTCTTGGTATTGACCTTCTATTTTCGGGCCGAATAAGAGCTCGGGTTTGTTTTCAGTTAGATTTAAAGTATCTGCCTCGCTCCCTATGTCAAAAACTTTGAAAATTTGAGATCTATACCTATCTACAGTTATTAGCTCAGTAAGGGGTATGGTAATTTTTATTTCGAGAACTTCCCCTTCAAAACTAAAAGGAGTTTGTAGTTTGGGCATATTTGTTTCAGCTTTTTCGGACATGACCTTTTCTATGCTCTTAATTTGTTGATTCTGGTTTGAGACCTTGTTTGACACAGTTGCCTCGGGAGTCTTTGTGTAGGTACTAGGAGTATCTGAGCTAAGACTTGTTTGAATAGCTTTATCTTTGTTTTGGTCAATTTTCTTAGCCATAATTTTGTTGCTATCCATGGCTTTTTTAAGGATGGTGTCAGAGGTTTTAGTAGTGTCAGGGCTACTCTTCTTGGAGTGGTCTTGGTTTTTTCTGCTTCTAAGGTTATACTGCCTATGAGCTTCTATAATGGCATTCTGAAAATCTATGGTAGGATCTTCGAGATCTTCATAGTCGGTTTCGTCCTGACTTGGGGAGCATAACTCTCGCTCTTCTGCTGTGAGGTAAACCTTACTCTCGTTATCAGAACCTATGAGTTTCCAATGATTTTCATCAATGGGTGCGGTATCCTTATTCTCTTCATCAACATAATTCTCACTGAAGGATGGTCTGATCTGCTGATCATTTCCTCTTGGTTTATTTTGAGACTGATCCTTTCTAAAGCCTTGTTTCCGGTTTTGAGGGTTTGGTTGGTTGTCCCTAGGAGGCACTTTTTCACTCATTTTTTCCCACATCTTTGTCATGGATTTTATCAGGCCATCTATTCTAGGATCTAGGGAAGGAGATGAAGTGGAGACCTTATCTCTATATGGGATTTTTCCTTCTAATCTAGTCCTGGCTCTTTTTTCTGCTAAGTTGGCTTCTGTTTTTATGGCTATTTGTTGCATTTCCTCTAGGGTAGGGGGATCCTTGTCTCTCAGATGATATGTCATGTCTGGATCAAAACCCTCAGGGAATTTCACCAAGACTAAACCAAGTGGTGGTTTGAAATGAGGTGGGAGGGCGTTATACACACTGTTGAACCTAGTGCAGTATGCCTGGACACTTTCCCCATTTTCCCGTTTTAGGTTGTTATATTCTGACATGATTTGAATAGGGTTCCTTCGCACTTCCCACTTGTTCGTGAAGACTTGGCAGAGTTCTAGGATGTTGCGGATGCTATTTGGAGGCAAGCTTTTAAACCATGTTTTGGGTTCTCCACCCAGGCTTTGGGCGAATATTCTCATTCTGACGGTTTCGTCGTGTACTTCCATGTATTCAAAAGCATCGCTAATCCTACTTACATGTTGTTGAGCTGTGGTGGTGTCTTCTCCGGTAAAGTGTGGGATTTTGTCTTGATATTTATTTGGGATAGGAGCCAAAGGCGGTGGCAACACCAAAGGTGCGTACCAGGCTGCCATGACTGGAGCTAATGGATGGTGTACAAGATGAGGACTAGTAGGCTGAGATGAGGTGTTTGGAACAGTGGCAGTTTGACCAGGTGTGGCGGATGAACTTGGACTAGTGATCTGGTTTTGAGCAGATCTAGGATGATAGGAGCCAAACTGATAGAGAAGCTGGAAGTCAAGAGGATTGGTAGGTGAAGCTTCTCTACTAGGACTCTGTGGTGGGTTTAGGGGTTCAAGATCGTCAAAGTTTATCTTACTATATGATTTGATTCTGGGAAGAGTTTTTTATGACTCTAATTCAAAAGGTGAATCTAGTAGGATGGTGAGATGTTTAGGTATTGATCTTGTTTTACGGATGGATCTACCAGTAGCTAGATGATCAGTTTCGGAAGCTTGCCACAAAATCTTCTCTGGGTCATCTACTATGATAGGGGGATTTGGGTCTGGATGAGCTCTGGTATTGATTCTTCGTGAAGCCAGATTTTAGATCCAGAGTTTAAAGAGAATGGTATTGGTGAATGTTTTGGATGAGTGATTTCTCTAAAGTTCTACTAAGGTGAAGGATGGTCAAAAAATAAAAAGGATGAACTAGTGGAGTCGCCAGGTGGAAATGGGTTTTTTTTGTGAAGATAGCTATGGTCCACCACCAGTAACTAATCTGGGAATGCTTTTGGATTTTCTGAATTTATGTGCAGCCTATGGTTTGTTAAAGTATCATAGACTTGTTTCAACACTTTGCTAGGGTGATGAGAACAAAAAGAGTTTACTCTAAATGGGTCTATGGACTGCTTGCTTGTTTAAGTATCTAAAGGATCAAAGAGTCTATAAGAGTTTGCTAGACTATCATGTACTCAGTGCTCCACTATCTCTTGCTATGTTAGTGAGCGATGGGATAGGTCTATCAGATAGTAGCCTAGAGTTTGGTAAAATAGTAAGGGTTACTAGAGGTTAGTGGAGTCACCAGGTGGATTGTCAGTTGTTTTGAGGTATACTTGTATGGTCCACCACCAATATTGACAAAAACCAATCTAAGGGAGTTTTTTGTGGTTTTTTCTGAGTTTTATGTGCAGCCTAGGATGTAAGAGTGTTATAAACCTGATTCATCACTTTGCTAAGATGGTGAAACAGAGAGTTTACACTAAATGATTCTAAAGGCTGATGGTTTAAGTTAAAAGTTGAAGGACTAAGGAGTCTATAAAAGTTTGCTAGACTATCATGAACTCAATAAGTCCCACCGTGATCGCCATTATGTTAGTGAGCGGTGGGATAAGTCAATCAAACAGTATTCTTAAAAATAAGGGACTTCTAGAGTTCTAAGGTGTCCTTAGATTGTCACTAACTCAAAGTCCCACCGTGATCGCCATTATGTTAGGGTGGCGATGAGGTGGCTAAATCGGATGGTATTCTAAAATTTAGCAAAGTAGTAAGGCCTACTGGAGGCTAGTGGAGTCGCCAGGTGGATTTTTAGTTGTTTTGAGGTATATGTGTATGGTCCACCACCAATACTAACAAAAACCAATCTAAGGGAGTTTTTTGGGGTTTTTCTGAGTTTTATGTAGTCTTGAGGTTTGGAAGAGTGTCCTACAGCTGAGTCATCATTTTGCTAGGATGGTGAGACAACCAGATTCTACTCTTCTAAGTTTGACTGAGATTTTGAGAGTTCCTAAGGGATACCTAGGATGTTTTGACTCAAAGTCCCACCGTGATCGCCATTATGTTAGGGTCCCGTGATTTGGCCGATTGGTAAGCCAAATGACGATGTAACATCAAACCAAGCTTTGGAGCCCGAGGACCTAGCCTTCCTGGACTCAGAGAGGGCTCTCTCTATTATATGCAAAAGATATCGGTGTGTTTGCTTATGGTGTTCTGATATTAGGCTAGTTATGAAGTGAGTTTTTGATTTTTTTTTGGTTTTTTAAGTTCGTGAGGGATAAAACTGATCAAAGATATAAACTGGGTAACAAGATGTAGATAAATTGGGCTATGGGGTCAAAATGGTCAAGGAAGCTATGAGATGATGATGTAAAGCTGCTGTAGGGCAGATTTGATTCACGGTAGAAGGGATCTTTGGGCAAAATGGAGTAAATGAACATCAAGTTTGTGAAAGACAAGGGATTTCAAGTGTAACTAGTTTATAGCAGACATAAACATGTTATAGCAAGCCATTAATCATGCTAAATGCAACTATGAGCTAATTAATACATAAAAATCAAACATTCCAGCCATGCATAGAAGTGTAAGACCTTCTAACTTCGGGAAATGGCTATCAGACTTTGGGGAAAACACATAAGACAAACTAACAACTCATAAAACTATGCCGAAATGCCTAAACATAGTCTCTAATTCATTGGGCACTTTGAAAAACAAGCTTTCATAGTTTTAGGCAAAGGGCTAGATCGGGACTAGGCCTCCTTGGTTCAACAAGATGATCAACTAATCAGTCAAAGAGAAAGTTTTATGGACAGAACTATGGACAGCTTATAGGTAGGCAGGACACACCATACATCCTACTCAACATGCATAGAAATTGTAAATAAAACTAGCAAACAGTATCCTTAAGTTACTAAAGAGAAGTTAAGAATTCTTTAGCATAACTAAGGAAGAAGAAAACATCAAGCTATGAAGATTCAGGAATTTTGAGGTGCCTCCATGGGCATATCTCAAAACTAATCTCTACTGATCTATAGTAGCAAGAAGCATGTATTATGAATGAAAACTAGAAGACAACAACAAAGCAAGAAAAAACTATACCATTCTACCATGTCATGGAATCCATCAACAATCCTTCATCATTCCTCAAAAGCATCCAAGAGGCAGTCCAAAAATCATAACAAAAGTATGTTCTTCAAAGCTCATATGACCAATATATTGATTCTTCTCTCAAGTTCAGCCTCTTTTTTACAATGAAGCCTTGTGGAATAAATAGGCTTGAGGGAGGAAAACCTCATGGAGCAACTAGCTATCCCATTGGCCAAGTCAAAATATCTAAACTTGTCCTTGAGGCTTTGCAAAGCCCAAGGCACAAAATATCCCATAAAATATCAAAAAAATGATAAAAACGGAAATTATATTGACTTTGTAACATATTCCAAGTGCAAAAATAGCTAAACACACATTTGGAAAAAGCAGATTTTTGGAGTTCAAAAATTGCAAAAATACTTCAAATTTACATCAGAAAAAGGTTCCCTGACTTGCTGGAGACAAATGGAAGCCTTCTCGGTGTCGAAATGAGGCTCATGATGGCTCGTTGGAAATCTCTCTGTGTCTACTTTCCGGCACAACTGAAATCATCTCAATCTGAGGCCTGGAAGTCCTCCAAAACTATACCTGTGTGTAAAAAACCAGGAAATAGCAGACTGCTGATATGAGGGGCAGAATGTGCAAAAAGCGAGCATTTTTCGCCAATTTGAGGGGGAGAATGATCTCCAAATGCTCTGAAAATCGCTGGGGACCTGCTCATAGAATTATGGCATCCATCGGTATCATCCTCCTCCCTTGAAAACTCCTCAAACTGAAATGGCGAAATTATGAGTTTTCGACCAAAAACCCAAAAAATGCCAAAAAACAAAAAGTTGCCGAAATAAGCCCAAAATTGGCATGCATGACCCGCAGGGGTCCATAGCAACATGCTCTGAAGCTGAGGCCAAAATATCAAGGGCTGATATGCTTTTCCCTTCTTTCCATGCTAGGCGCTTCCCCTTTGCCTTCTTCAATTTCTCTTGGGCTGCCTTTAGTTTGCGTCGGGCAAACTGATTCAGCTTTTGGAAGTGATGTGTCCTCTTCCTCTGCAGCTCTAAATCTATGTTCGCCCTCTCAAGCTTCATTTCCAAATGTTTGTTAGCTCTTTCAAGCCAAGCCTCTTTGTTTTCTTCAATTTCCTGCTCAAGGAGTGCAGTGAGAGGAAAGGCTTGGAGATGGGCTTGCTCTTCTGCTCTCTGCTTTTCCAAGGCTCTTTTAAGCCCAATGGTCCTAGGCCTCTTCCACCTAGGCTGGTCTTCCTCCTCCTCCTCATCAAACTCCCCAATGAGCTCTTCTATTCTCGCTTGCGCCTTAGCTGCCTCATTTTTATATTTGATCGCCCATGCCTCATGAACAGCTGTGTGCACATTCATCTGTTTGTTTTCAATCTCCAAGAAGTGGTTGAAATTCCTTGCCCTTTGAAGATCCTCCTCTAATGCCTCAATTTTCCCTTCCTTATGGATTAGGAGATTTTCAAGAAGGCGGGCCTCATTATCACTATCATCGCTTTGGATAGGGATGACAGCTAATTCACCTCCATGCTTTGTACTTTCTCCAACTTTGCTTTTACCTTTGAAAGCCAATCTGGTGCTTTTCCTCCTTGGCATGCTAGAAGGTGTCCTTTTGGGCGATTTCCTCTTGCTAGGAACAATCTTTGTCACTGTTAGGGTGGCAGCTTTAGCCCCTCTTTTCCTTGTTGTGCTGAGCTTTGTTATTTTGAGAGGAGGAGGCACAACTGATTTACCTTTGACATCTTCCTGAACTTGCTGCTCTTTTTGAGGCTGCTGGATATCTTCTTCTGGCTGTTCACTTTGCTGCCCCTGTTTCGCCAATATTAGCTTGTCGCTTCTTGATTTGACCTTGACCTTGCTAGACAGCTCCTTAACATATATTTTGATATGTATATGTGGTCAAACTCAACAATTTTCCCCTACCCTTACTCTCACACCAAAGTTTAAAACAGGCCTTTTAAAACTTTCTGTCACCTAGCAAATTTTGAAACCGAGGGGAGAATATATAAGAATACCTTCAATTTTGATGAAAAACCCTTGGGGAGAGCTGGAGTAGCACAGGAGGTCCTCTAAGTATGTGCGGCACTCTTTCATAAAAGAACGGCGCGCAGTTTACCAACGGCGGCCCTGTCGGGTCGGGCAGTCGTGTTGTCGGGCGCCGTGTACAGGCGCGTCGCGCTAACACTGACCGCTCGTTGAAAAAGTCCGCCAGGCGCGTCGCGCGGGTTTCCAAGCACGACGCACGGTCACAAACAGTGCAATCTTCTGAAATTTCGACCCGATCTTCCTTGTTTCGATGCTATGGAGGCACGGAGCTTTGTTTGAACTTTGAAAACGAAACATTCACTCTCCTACTTCGCTTCTTATGTTATTTCAAAAATCTTCAACGGTCACTTTCATCGTTTACTTGCAATGCAAAAAAGAACTCACGGTTGACCTTTCAACACAGCAAAGTCTCTTTTTCAAACAGTGGTGTTTCCTTCCCATATTTTTCTTTATTGAAAATGAAATAGCAGGGTGTTTCGAATTGTTTCATGGGGAAACTACCTTCTTTAGTAATATTGAACTTATCATTTCAATAACCTTTCGACCATCTTTGCCACTGTGTTTAATGGTGCTGGTGATATTTATGATGCAAAGCAACCCCTCTTTAAACCTGTCAAGAAAATACATGAAGACTGACTTGTTTCTGAAAGGACAGATTTGTTTTGTCAACCTGTTTTGACAGTCTCAGTTTTTAACAGCTTCCTCAACCTTTTCTCTAATGCAGGTGTCCACATTGCTGACCTAATTTGGATTTGGTTATGGTTTTTTTATTTCAGGAAGGCGCCCCTTTTTTCCAAAATAATTCCCTGCCTGTAGGTACATCATCTATGATATATCTGTCCTTTTTTGAATAATGAGAAAGCTGCATTTGTTTCAAACTCCCAAAACACTGATAATCTATCAAAACCACTTCTTTGTCTATTCATAACTGGTATACTTATTTACAATGTTGAAACACAGTTATCATTTGCTTTGATCAGGGCATTGACCTTTTTGTAATAGAACCATTCCAAAGCTCAAATTTGTCCACTGTCTTACTTTCTTGGTGATATTCTAAAAGAGAAAACCACACAAGGTCTGTTGAAGAGCTTTGAAAGTCATTTTGTCATTTTTAAAAGGAGATGGTCTGTCTTCTTCCAATTTGTTTGATAATTTCTGCTCCTAGGTGATTTATAGGCTTCTCCCTGGACTGCAAGTGCCATCTTTTGGTTGCATGCTTTCATACTATATTTCTCTGTTTACTCAAAAGGAGCTCCCTTAGACTTCTTGGCAGGTGACAGTGGGGTGTTGTTTGACCCTTTCCCTTAAGGAAACTGCTCCTTTTTGGTATCAATGCATACATATTCATATTGTTTCCTGTCCATCATGATGTATTTCTTGAAAGACATTTTCCTATGTGTAATGCATTTTGAAATATAAACACCATCTTTCACCTGTGTACAGTCTTCTATTTACTTCCTTTGTATCCTTCCACTGCACCTTTTGACCAAATCAGTTTTCAACAACATGCAATGCTTTGGCCATCTGCTCATAAATGGAGGAGGCCTTTCACTGAGCAAAGTATCTGAAGATTATTTGATAATGCTGCATGACAAGGATTTGCTTGGATTATGATGGTAAGCAACCAACTTAAAAAGAACATCAATACTGGCACCTCTGCTTGCAATCACCACTATGCTTCAGAACAACCCTAGTCAAATTGTCACTATCTCACTGTACTGCTCTGAGGGGAACTGAGATGTCATCATTTGCTTTGGTCATCTTATGACAAATTATTTGAAAGATAGTCTTTGTGACTATGGAGGTTAGCGCCTTTTGAAAAACAAACACCTTTTCTTCTGCCTGTGTGATGACATGATTTGTCAGTACCTCTTCAATTTGGTCTTGTGGAACAGCAGGCTCTTTATGATTAGAATTTTTTTCACTCATGATGTGCCTCTCTAAATTTTAACAATTCACATGATTTGAAAATTTCAAATGACTTCCTTTATCAGACCAAACTCTGTTTTCCTTTGAACTTGCATACTTCAGACTCTATCCCTGTTATGATCATCATTCACACTCAGAAAAACCTGGAGTCTCTGTTTCACTTGTTCAGTCAAAAGCAAACCTGGGTTTCTGCATTTCCTTTAAGTCAATACTGGCCAGTGCCCTCTGCTTGTAGATGAAGGAGGCGCCCTAACCTTCTGCTTGTAAATGAAGGAGGTTCTGGGCCATGAAAATTTACCAGTTTGCTGTGACAGTGGTGTCTTTCTCTTACTGTGATTTTCATGCTGGAAAGAGCTGTGAGGTCTTGATGAGTGACTCTTTGTTTTGCAGATTCATCTCAGGCTCATGCTACATTTAGAAGCAGCTGTTCTTCTAACTGTAGATTCAAGAATGTTCTCCTGAGATGAAGTTATATTTCCTGTCTTTGCAGAATCCATAAAACACTGTGAAACACCTAGTAATCAGCTTGAGACTGTGGTTTATGCAGTGCTGAGACCTAGGGGTATAAGTGGCGCGACTTAGAGCTGTTATCAACTTGATGTGCAGAGTGAGAGGTCAGTCATGATTGGTCGGTAGCAGATGGAGGCTTTTTTGGCCTTTTGATGATTGCCAAGGGTAGAATGTCTTAAAGCGCCACTTCCTAACATAGGGGAGACTCTTGAAACAGACTTGGACCTTTCCTTTTGGAGCTGATGGGTAGACCAATAAGGCTGAAGCTAGATAGGATAGTGATAATGAGGTTTTTATTTTGACATGGGCGGACTGAAAGTAGAAGGGCGAAAAAATTTTTTAGGAGGGTTTTCTAGATGAAAAATTGACATAAGGAAAACAGCTTCTAGAAAACTCAGCTATAGATATAGTCATCACTAACATGTAAAAAATACTGATGGCTAACACTTTCAGACATGACACATATTTTCAATGCTCCAAAGAGGTAATGGGGTATGTTGAGCATCATGACTCTTGTAAAGTGCATGAGTAGCCAGATATGATAGGTGTAAAGTCTAGATAACCTACCTTCACAAGAAAATTATCTCATGATGATTTTCATCATGGGGGAATATCTCTATAGGAGGTAAGAGAAAGGAAACTTCCCCTTTCTTGCAGTCTTGTACCTAGATTTGATGTATGGATAAAATTAATTCTCATCCAATTATTTTTGCTTGAACCATTTTTCCCCAACATTTGGGATTCTAGTGGCAGCTCATATGATGGCAGTGGACAAAGTGAAAGTGACACCAGCAAGAGTTACTTGGTTGTCATGGAGATTGAAGATGAATAGTTTTCTCAACATAGGATGATGTTGGACCATTTGTATTGTCTCACATAATTCAAAACATCCTACATGGTTAAATCATGTCATAACCATGGGAGAGGTCATTAGTTCCTTGGTACTTGTTGGCTCGAGTCTATGGATTTTCCCTCCTTTTTGTGGCTTCCTCTCCTCTCTTTCTTCTCTCTCACTGTAGCTTGTGTTTTTTTCTTCTTCCATGGTGTCTTAGTATGAAAACCCTAGGGAGATGGAATGATAGTGAAGAATGATTTTTGGGAAGTGGGAATGGGATGGGGAAATTTAGGGAGATGGGGGAAATGGTTTATGAAATGAGGGAGGTGATAGGGAGTAGTAATGATAAGGGATTTAGGATAGGGAATTTTATTACAGGTTAGGGATTTTTGGAGTTTAGGCAAATGAGTAGCATAGGCCTTAGGGTTTCAAAGTAAAAGGGCTTAGGGAAAGGGGATTATGATATAGGGGTGAGGATAGGGTAATTATGATGTGGTAAGGGAATGAAAGTGCTAGGGAGTGAAATTGAAATGAAATTGGTATTTAGGGGATGATAGTAGGGTTTCAAATTCAAAATATACACCAAATATTTCAAATAAATTCAAACACCAAAAAATAGACTTGATAAGAAGAGGGATGGTGCAAATGGTAGCTTACTTGATTCCTGGAGGCTGTAAAGAACTATGGCTGAAGATTGAAGGCAATGGCATGTGTTTTGGAGCTCCCGAGTGTTTTCGGGCAAGGGCACAACGCACAACAGAAGGGTGTAGTGCACAACACAAGGGCGCAATGCACAATGCAGGGGCGCAACACATAACACAGGGGTACATAGCACAACACAGGGGTGTAGTGCTGCCTCTGTTTTGTGAATTTCACCTTCCTTCTTGGATTTTCATGCTTTTGATAAGTTTTTTGTATGATGCAAAGAGAAAATTAATTTTGACTTGATGTACTTTGGGTTCAAATACTTTGTGGAATTTAATTTTGATGATTTTAAAACCCACTTTTGCAATGTTCAATTTCACTTTTAAAACTTTGCAAAATACCCTGGAACTATTTCTTGTTTACTTTGCAGATTGATCATGTTGAAGTAGGAACTCTTCATATTTTGAAGTTTGATGTGTTTGGCATATGGAACCGAGTTGGAAACTTTGGGAAACTGAGTACTTATTACATAGAAAAATAAAATTACATCTCTCTTTTTTGGAATAAAATTACATTTCGGAATGAAACTCACACTTGAAATCAAAATTACATCTTTGGACACCATCTTTACATGCTTTCAAATCCTCTTTAGATGGTAAAGGGATATTATTTGGATCACTCTCATACTTTTTCTGACCTTATGCAATGAAATGGTGTTTTATTTGGAGCTTGGAAAAATGAAAACCTAGAGACCTAATGAAGACTTTGAGTGACCAGACTTCATGGTGACTTGAATGACATAATGACATGATGAAAAGGACTTTCATGACTGAAGTATGCTTAGAAAGACATGAAGGTGGGCCAGCAAGTACGAATTTTTGAGGAGTGATTTTTTTGCACTAAGACTACCATTAGTGAGTAAATTTTTGCATGTCCTAATGGAATGATAAAAAAAAAACTGAGTGGGACTTCTAAAATGATATGAAAAGAGTATTTTTTATCACTAATGGTAGTATGAAAATACTGACACTAACATTGGCCTTATTGGGGATGATAGCTCTGAAACAGGTGTTAAGAACCACAAAAATATGGATTTTGCAGATCAGTGCCTTATCCATTGGGCTAATACGGTCAAAACTCAAACTAATAACATGATTGAAAACTAATAACTCGAAAAAACAAAATAACTTAATACAAACTCAAATGACTAAAAGTTGACTCAATACTGACTTACTTGACTGAAAACCGAACTTTTGAAAATGGCATAAAATTAGTGAAGCTCCATGGCCTTCACATTTGGGCTCCAAAGTTGAGTGATTCTCTACTTCACACTTACAGAAAATGTAACTAATATTTACAAAGAAATGGAAAACTGGTCAAGAAATTTGTTTAAGAAAATATAGCGAATCAGGAGCCTACCATTAACCGGTCTTCCTAAACACTATTGTCCATTCATCTCCTTAAGAAAATAAGCATTATGTCCCTGACAAGATGAAATCTAACATGTCCCTTTCCTTAAATTCTCAAATTTACCATGCTTACCCTTGTCTTCATTTCTGGCATCCCAACGGAGTACCACATCTCCTATCTTCAAGTTTTCCTCCTTAGTTTTCTGATCATAGATCTTCTTTATCCTGTCATGAAGTTTTGAAGAATTTTGAAATACTGCATCTCTTGTCTGCTGAAGGTGTACATTTGATTAATACAATGTTTCATGCCATTTTCCTCAATCCCTTATTCTTGCAGTAATTTCATTATCGGGAATTATAATGATGAAGGAAACACAGTATCGACACCATACACAACTTGAAAATGAGACATACCAATAGACTTCTTATTACTCACTTGATCTTCCCACAATGCATTGATCAACTTCTTATGCCAAATATTTTTATTCACCTCTAACATTTTCTTAATGATACTGATCAAAGATTTATTAGTGGACTCCATCAAACCATTACCTTGTGAGTAGTAGGCTGTAGAGTGTTCCAAATTAATGTTATATCTATCACAAAACTCAGTCATCTTCTTAAACTTGAATTCTTTTGCGTTATTTGTGATCATTTTAGTAGGATAACAAAAATGAGACAAAATATTAGTTTCTAAAAACTAAATGATGATATAATGTGTTTCTTTCCTATTTGGGATTGCTTCGATCCACTTTGTGAAGTAATTTGTGGTTGTCAATATCCATTTGTGCTATGCGTAAGATGCTAGGTGAATCTTGCCTATGAAATCTAGGCCCCACTACTGAAATGGTCCATGTGCTGAAATAGGTTGAAGAGGTAATGAGAGAAGCTTTCTCTTACCCTAAAAAAAATGACATTCATGGCAGCTCATTACTGCTTTGTAAACATATGCAAAAAGTGTTGGAAAATAATATCCTGGTCTCAATATTTTATTAGCCATGGTCTTCCAATATAGGTGGCCCCCAAAATCTCCTTTGTGGAAGTCATCCATCACTTCCTTATATTCTTCTTCGACCAAGCAGTTCAGCAACACACCTTCAAGATCCTTCTAGAAGAGTGCATTGTCCAGTATGAAATACTTTGAAGCTTTGAGTTTCAAAGATATGCCTTGACTCTTAGTCATGCCTACAGGAGGGTCTAGGTATTGCAAAACATAAACAATATTAGAATATCATGGAGATGACAAAAATATATTGGATATCTGAATGAGATTCACTTCTTCTTCATTTTCGGACAAGTCTGAAATCAAGTTGATGTGAAGAGCATGAAGATTTGACTCAACCATGAGCTTGGATAAGCCCTGACCTTTGATCATCTTGGCAGGCTTGATCTCAAGGTAATATTCCAGTAAAGCAGCTATCCATCTTTCTCTCCTACATTATGAGTTTGTCTGCATAATAACTTCTTTCACAACTGCATTAGGTACATAGGCAAGAATGTGTGAATGTAATATGTAAACTCTAAAATATTTCAGCGCTTTAACCAAATACAAAGCCTGTTTCTTTATGATGTGATAGCAAAGGGCTGCATATCTGATATTGCGACTTAAAAATGCAATTGGTAGCTCTGTTTTATCCCTTTCTGCATCAAGAATGTTGACATAGTGTGCTCAGAAGCAAATGAGAATATTTGTAATATCCCAAATGGGGATGCAGCTATACATAAACATAAAAATGGAGTAGCAGTGAGAATTTATCTCATGAAATGTGTGTAGAACACATAGGTATCATATCATTTTTACAACAACAAAATTATGTCCCATTATATTATCCCAAAGTGGGGAAATGCAGCAACATGGACCATAAAAACATTAATCTCAGAAAATTATGCTACAAATATGAGAAATAGCACTTGGATCCCTTATATTATGTATTATTTCCCTCACATCCAAAATGGAATCAGGAAAAAAATCCCTTTTGATGTGTTAAATAGATCTCCCGACCTCAAAACAACTTAAAAACACCCAAACCCCATGACTTTTACCATGCAGAATTTATGAAGCAAGTGCAGCGTGAATGAATAAGGTTTTCTACAAAAATATGATATAAACAACATATTTGGAGTTTTATTAATCAAATTACTAAGAAAAATGGAGATCAGGCCTCCTTAATACATTATTTAGATAGCCCAGCAAGCGTTCCTTGAAAGCATGAGTACAAAGAGTGGATCTATAGATCTAGATCTGAAATAATGTAGTATAGCTGAAGCTCTTCATATATATATAGTTGAATAATGCAAGAAATATATGAGGATCCTTCTTACTAGCTTTCTGAGAGAAGGGTCGGCCCTTTCCCTAAGAAACTAGCTCTAAAACAAGGGTTTTAACCCTCACACTGCAACACTGCAAGAAATGACGTAGTTCCTGCAAGGGACTGTGCTGTAGGTAGTGGAAAATAAGTTGGCCAAGTGCCAATATTTGAAATTAGCTCAAAAGTCCTCCTCACTGATCTCCCAAAGGAGGTAAAGCTTCCTCCTTTGAAAAACAAGCTCTAGAAGTGGTGTTGTGGACCCTCCACTACAACACCCTGCAACACAATGTTATACTTCAGCAGAAATAATGTTGTAGCTGAAGGAGGTGGCTTGGCCTTGAGCCTGAATGTGGAGAAATGAAGTACAAGGTCCCTCAAGAGGCCTCTCTTGAAAGGAGAAGGAATTCCTAAACATGAATGCCTTTTGCTAAGCAGCACAATAATCTCAACTAAACAGTTGAAGAAAGCACAATAGTGATGCAGACCAAAATTCCAATAATCAATAACATGTCTTCATATGGCTACCTTTCCATCCTTTTATACAAATGGAAGCTCTCTCACCTTGGGTCCCACTCATTAGGGTTTCCTCCACCAAGTAATCTTCCTCCCACTATCTCTGCGTTGTCCCCATAGATGATCTCCACCTCTTATCCCAGCGTTGTTGACTTGGTCAAACTTGACCTTGTCCACATGCAAATGCCCCTTTTCACACATGAGGGTGTGAAATCCAGCTCCTATGATGATCCCTTTTCACATTTTGAGGGATTTTATTCTTATTTCTGAAATGCATGGGCCTCCTTACCCATTTATTCATCTCCTAGGTGTAATCAACAAAAATCAATATTCCAATTAGTTGCATGATAATTTTGGAATATTACAGTCCTCCCCTCCAAAATGTTGCTTGTCATCAAGCAACTACAAGGACAGAACTGAAGAGTATCCTCTTCTTCCCCTGTAGCATCCTCATATGATAAAATCCTCCAAGGATCAAGATGTTGTCTCATCAATATATCTCCATGTTGCCTCTCCCAAGTATGCAAGCTAGCTGTTGGTGAGCATCCCAAATAGCTATCATCATGTAAAAGTAAAACATATATGGAGGAAACAGTGGGCTGTCTAAAGGTCCTCTCAAGGCATGGAGTCTGAAATTCTTTGGGAACTATCATTCCCATGTGAAGCCTCCATCCCCAAGCTATCATCCATACAAAATGAGTGACCCTCCAACATGGAAACTCATGAAAGATCTCCTCCACCTTAGGCTCCTGCACAGAAGGTGGACTGTATTGCTGAACTTGATAGACCTAATGGCCTAACCCACACTATATTTCTCTCCAATTATGATAAGTGTAGATCTGTTGCTTAATTTGGGCTCCATCAATGTTGCCTTTATGAAGCAAGAAGGCAATTGGATCCTCAAAGACCCACTCTTTAGTTCTTGACCAGATCATCCCATATAAAATGAATATGAAATTATCCTCATAGGGAGTCCAAATGAGAGAAGTGATGAAGGTTTTACATAGTGCTGGAAGGTACCAACAACTTCTCAAGTAGTCACAATGTAGTTTTACCAACTGCAATTTTAGAACATGATGTGGCAAGTTGTCTCCCAAAAATTTTCTAGTTGTGCATGTCATCTCATCCACTAGTAAATAGTATATGCCTTTGTTCATCAACTGAGCATACAAATAATAGTACAACACTTGCCCAAAGCCATGGCTATCTCCAACATAGATGTTGGGCCAAAAATGACTATGAAGCCCAAATTGAGGCTTGCCCTCTTGTGGAGCGATGCACTTCATTGAGATGGTAAGAGAATGCAAATATTGTTTTAGATAATCAATAAGTGCAATAACATAATTATTACCATGTACTAAGAGTGAGCTGAAAATAATATCCATGAATGAGCCCTCCATAGTGGTATGCCATACTCCCATGAAGAGGAATGAACTATGTGTTGCATGAAGACCTTTCCCCTTATGCTTGGAAATCCAAGTTAAGAAGATCATGTCAATGTCATAGATGATTCCATCCACCTTTCTATCTCTCTCACGTACTCCTTGTCCACCAAGTGCATCATATGTGAAGTGATCCTGGGAACACTCCATCCATAAAATCAAGCTCCCAAGTGACAGCGTTGTTGGCCTATGTAAATAGGCTCCTGCCAATTCATAACTCCATTATTTGACATGCCTATTGTCAAAGACATATCCCACAATGCTGCTATATATAGGAAATTCCTTCCAAAGTGGAAGAATCTCCTGATCATCCAAGGCTAAGGAGTATCCCTTTTGCACCATGAAAGTGCCACCTCCTACTCCTGCAACATCATGTAAAGCATAGGAGAGGATTAACCCATATCCTCTCAAGAAATCCTAGGGCAACAACATCTCTTGATGCTCCCTTATCTCTCCCTCACACAAGCCATAGAGTAATGTCATGCTAGTTTACTTGTATAATGCCCCATACAACCAAATCTTCTGCTACCATATCATATGGGTGCCATGCAATGCCTCAATCCATAACATACCTTTTGACAAAGGGTATGTCACATGATGGCCAAACTCTCTCAAGAGTAGCCAACACAGCTTTGCCTCCTGTTGCCCTGTTTCATAGATTCGCAAGGGGATTTCCCACCTCTTGCTCTCCAACATCACCCACCAACCAATGGTGAGTGTCTATCCTTCTTCCCGACACTTTCATTCTTCGGATGAAGAAAAACATCATAGTAATGGGAAACAAGATACATCCCATCAATCATCTACCTATCCTTTGCTATACATGTGGAGTATTCATTGGAATGCCCCACTAATGGTTGGGCTCCCAACTCATCATTGCTAGTCAAGGACAACGTTACCGATCTCGTTGATGCTACATCTACTGTTTCCAAATCATGCTCACTATTGAGTACACAGTTCTAAATTGAATTGTAGAGGACAATGTTCATTCCATCGTTCAAAAATATATACTCCATACCCAAGAGTTGTGTACAGCTCAACAATGATTAAGTAGGATGAGTGCTTAACTTTTCCTTGAGTTCATCAAAGCACCTCAGTGCAGTGAGAGTGTGCTGCTCTAAATCAGTATTGTATTTTTTCCATGGGACATGAAATGGTATACAACCCTCCATAAGATTTGTTGAAACAAGAGAAAATGGGAACTTAGGCATACCTTGGTGAAACTCGGGAACATCTTGTATGGCTGCAAGAGTTCCTTCCTCTAATGTGATGGTACCACCAACTACTGGTGTTGCTAGCTGCCCCTCCCTAGTTGTAACAACACCGGTACAAGTCTCCCTCAATGGTGGTGAGGGATTCTCCTCCTCTAGTTTCTCTTTTCCAAATTCTCTAATCAACCTTTGAGTAAAATCAGCAAAATTATTCACTCTTGCATGACTAAAATGGCTGAACCACCAAATGTTGGCTTCACCCTCAAGGTGCAGCGCTGCAATTTCTATAGCCTCTCTCTCTACCACTGGATGTAGTAGGAAGAATGCATCAAGTTTTCTTGCCCAAACTTTTTTTTGTACATGACCCATCAAAGGTAGACAATAGAAACCTATTTCCCTTGATCCCCCCCTTGCCATAAGGTCTCCTTTCTTCCTTCAAATGAATGAACTGTGGGAAAGCTAGAGTCTCCTTGAAGGCTCTAGGTTGAGATTTGTACTCAATAAGGTAATCACTTAGAATTTTGTGATCCAAGTGTCCTCTATTCCCTTGATTATTGTCTTCTTCAAAAGAAAGGGGCATATTGAAATGATTTGGAGCTCTTTTCAACACTGGTTTCTTTTTCTAATCATAGGAAGTGCATGGGCCTTCCTCCTCTTGAAACCTTCTAGAGGTCTCACTGCAACTTTCCTCTTTCATTTTCTTATCCTCCTTGGAGAGGTTCTTCATGGATCTAAAAAGTGATGAAACAAAGCTCATTTTATTCATAATTTCAATTTATTCCTTCTTCTCTTCTTCTTCTTATTACATAATAGCTTAAACTCATAGGCTGAGCCAAGACTGTGCTCTGATACCACTATAATATCCCAAAATGGGGATGCAGCAATACAAAAAAATAAAACTGGAGTAGTAGTGATAATTTAACTCATGAAATGTGTGTATAACACATAGCTATCATATCATTGTTATAAAAACAAAATTATGTCCCATTATATTATCTCAAAGTGGGGAAATGCAGCAACATGGACCATAAAAACATTAATTTTAGAAAATTACGCTATAACTATGAGAAATATAACTTGGATCCCTTAGATTATGTATTATGTCCCTAATATCTAGAAGGAATTAGAAACAAATCCCTTTTGATGTGTTAAATAGATCTCCTGGCCTCAAAACAGCTTAAAAACACCCAAACCCCATGACTTTTACCATGTAGAATTTTTGAAGCAAGTGATAGTGTGATTGAATAAGGGTTTATATAAAAATATGATATAAACAATATATCTAGAGTTTTATTAATCAAATTAATGAAAAAAACTGAGATCAGGACTCCTTAATACATTATTTAGATAACCTGGTAAGGGTTCCTTGAAAGCATGAGTACAAAAAGTGAATCTGCAGATCTAGATCTGAAATAACACAGTATAGCTGACGCTCTGCATATATATATAGCTGAATAATACAAGAAATAGATGAGGATCCTTCCTACTAGCTTTCCAGGATAAGGGTTGGCCCTTTCCATAAGAAACTAGCTCTAAAACAAGGGTTTTAACCCTCACACTGCAACACTGCAAGAAATAACGTAGTTCCTACAAGGGACTGTGCTGTAGGTAGTGGAAAATAATTTGGAAAAGTGCCAAGATCTGATATTATCTGCAAATTCCTCCTCAATGATCAAGGAAGGAAAGCCCCCTCCTCTGAAAAGCAGGCTCTGGAAGTGGTGTTGTGGACCCTCCACTGCAACACCCTGCGACACAACGTTATACTTCAGTAGAAGTAACGCTGTAGTTGAAGGAAGTGGCTTGGCCTTGAGCCTGAATGTGGAGAAATGAAATACAAGATCCCTTAAGAGGCCTCTCTTGAAAGGAGAAGGAATTCCTAAATAGGAATGCCTTGTGCTAAGCAGCACAACAATCTCAACTAAATAGTTGAAGAAAGCACAATAGTGATGCAGACCAAACTTCCAATAATAAATAACATGTATTCATATGGTTGCCTTTCCCTCCTTTTGTACAAATCGAAGCCCTCTCACCTTGGGTCCCACTCATTAGGGTTTCCTCCACCAAGGAATCTTCCTCCCACTATCTCTGCGCTGTCTCCATAGATGATCTGCACCTCTTATCCTAGCGTTGTTGACTTGGTCAAACTTGACCTTGTCCACATGCAAATGCCCCTTTTCACACATGAGGCTATGAAATCCAGCTCCCATGATGATCCCTTTTCACATTTTGAGGGATTTTATTCTTATTTCTGAAATGTATGGGCCTCCTTACCCATTTATTCATCTCCTAGGTGTAATCAACAAAAATCAATATTCTATTCAACTGCATGCTAATTTTGGAATATTACAATATTATGAAATCACTAATATAATCAAGACTTATCAAAACTGGGGCAGTAGTCAAGGCAAACTTAACTGAATGGAAATATTTTCGAGCATCTTCAGACCACTTCACATCACCATATTTCTTCAACATATTTTTCAATTCTCTAAGATGCTCCGCTAACTTATGAATGAATCTACGTAAGAAATTCATCTTACCGTTGAATGCTTGTACTTCCTTTTTCTGTGAGGGAAATCAATATGTTGAATTACTTGAACACGGGAAGGGTAAATATAGATCCCATCCTTGGAGATGATGTGAGCAAAGAGTTTTCCCTCCTCCATGGAAAAAAGGCTTTTCTTTGGCTTGAGAGATATTCCAAATTTCCTGCATCTCTCGAAAAAAAATCTTAAATGGTGTAAATGTTCATTATCAGAATGTGAAAAAACTGTAAAGTCATCTAAATCAACAACCAAGAAAACTTATTTTTCATTGGCGAATGATATTTCCATGGCCCGTTGGAATGTGGACCCTACATTTTTCAAGCCAAATGGCACTTTGGCATATTTGAAGGAGCCCCAAGGTGTAGTAAATGTTGTATTGTCCTGATCATCTTCATGCACAAAAATTTGGTTGTACCTTGAATAGCCATCCAACAATGACATCCTGGAACAACCGACAACTCTTTGAAGTATATGGTCTATCTTTGGGAGTGGATAGTTTTCCTTGAAGGACACTTTGTTCAAGTTTTTGAAATCTATGGAACGCCATATTTCTCTAGTCTTCTTGCTCACTAGGACCAAATTTGAAATCCAATAAAAAAATCTGATCGGGAAAATAATACCGGACTTGAAAAGTCTATTTACCTCTTTTTCAATTAATGGCAGCAATCTGGGATTTATCCTTCTCAACTTTTTCTGAAAGGGTTTTTGATAGGGCTTGATCAGAATAGTGTGTTGAATGATTTTCTTGTCATACACCTTTAAATTTTCATATTCCCATACAAAGACATCAAAAAATTTAGAATGTAATTTAACATATTCAACATTTACCTCAGGAGATAAGGATTTGGATAGTTTAACCATCTTTGGTTTTTCAACTGTCCCAATATTTACATCTTCAACACCCTTTTCTGTAGGCATCAATGTAGGCTTCCTTGCTACATCATCTTGGTCAAAAAATTATTCCAAAGGTATGATACCTTTTGGAATATTGTTGTCTTTCAGTTGTAGTATATCCATCTTAGTTACTTCTATATCCTGGTCATCTTTATCAGAAATTTGATCTATAGAAAAATTGTCAAATTATTCTTCACCTTGGAGAAAGATATTTATTTTCTTATCATCCCATAAAATTTTCTAATATCACTAGTTATCAGGAACGGTGGGCTGGTATTTTACATGAATATCAAATTTTCTATTTGAAAAGATGGGGATTTTGAAATTGCGTGCAACTTTTGCCAATGAATCTACCATGAGATTTTGATTCCTTGGCACCACTGTAAGTATACACTCCTGAAACATTTTCAAAATATCAATTACAACATTCCTTTATTGTCTCATTCGAGGATGGTTAGCTTGATATTGACCTTTAAATTGCTTTCTCACAAGTTATGAATCACCATACAAAACAATCATTCTTGCACCCAATTTCTTCAAGATATTTAGGCCAGTAATCAGTGCTTCATACTCGGCTTCATTGTTAGTGAAATAAAAAGCTAATTTGTAAGAGCACAATCTAAAATTTGTAGGGACATTATTCTACTGATGAAAAGGGCTATGGACCCAAATTCCAATGCTTGCCCCATCTTTCCCCAAGGCACCATCGAAGTCCATGGACCATCGATCATTCTCATCCTCCAAATGCTGAAACTCTGATTTTTGTTTTGGCTCAATTTTCTGAACTGTCTCTTCATGCTTTTCTATAATTTCTTATACTTTATCCAATGGTTGTTCTGGATCTTTCACTACTTCCTCTGGTTGTTGTTATGAATTTTTCAATGCTTCCTCTGATTGCTGTTATGCTGAGCTAGGAATATTTATCTTTTATTTTTCTATAACTTCTCTAATATAATTATGGATCTCTGGAACAGCTTCTACATCTACTAGTTGGCTATCTACATCATTTAAGCCGTTATCATTTAAAAAAATAAATGACTCTAAATATGTATGTACAATGTTTATTGGACGATTGTTAGGCTTTTCTTTGCTTGTGATCATATATTTCATCTTAGTTTCATGGTACAATTTTCTCAATTGCCCAAAAACAGGGATAATTGCATAAGAAAATTCTAATTGCAATGTGACTCGTAATTTGTCCCCCAGGATCTTGACAACAACATGCCAAAGTGTGGTGGTATGTCAGCTACCACCACATCCATTAGAAAATTATTTTCCAAATCTGATCTAGGGAGACTACCAAATATTTAATCAGTCCAATACAATGGACTCTACCTGAATCGAAGGAGTATAAGTCATGGTAGGGATGAGTGATGTTAAGGCCCAACTTCTCCATTATGGATTTTGGCATTATATTGTGGGAGGCTCAGGAGTCTAACATGGAATTATGTAAAATACACTGGTGGATTCTTAGACTCATGTAAAAAGGAGGAACCTTGCTATCTTCTAATAGACCGTCAATAGCAGGACCAAAAATGATTTCGGTCTGATCATCTTCGAAATTTACCGTGTCAGACAAAGGATCTACTTTAAGCAGCTTGGCAACATGGGACTTGCATTGTTTATTTTTAACAAGCTCGCTTAAAGGAATGGACACTTTTAACTTTGAAATTTCTGTTTCTAGACTAAAGGGAGTAGTTTTGTCTATCTCTTTAGTGACGATGTCTCGTTGTCCAGCATGGTCCTTTGATGGAATTTATTTCTTCTGATTGTCCTTTTCCTTATTTACTGAACTCGTGGATGGTTGATTTACCTTGTTCTAATTTCTGATCACATGCTCTTTTCCCTTACTCTGATTACTCGGAGGATTCTGCCTTGTTTGAGTGTCTTTCTGCTGAGATGCTCTCTTCTAAATGGGATTAACCGACACATCTCTACTCCTCAATGAAATTTTCCTATTTTTTGAACTAAGCGCATTCAATTACCCCCGCTGGTAATCATCTGATTCGATTTCTAATTCACGATCATTAGCAAGGATAAAATATTTTATCTTTAGGCTGATCTTTATTTTCAAAATACTCCTCATCTACTTTGAAAAGGAGGTTTTCCTCAACAATTGTGTCTTCATATTCTTCTTCTCCTTGAGCATAGTTCTGTTGCAACGGTGTCCTGATTTTTTGTTGTTACTATGGTGGTTTTTCAGGAGCCCATTGTTCTATCTGCTTAATCCTTAACTGAGGCTATTATTGACCTCTATAGTTAGGATTTCTGACTTCAGGTTGTCTCTCCGTGATGGAAATCCTGTCAACCATCCGTTCAATATTTCTTATCATATTAGCATCGGAAGATGAGGTGTATGGTTCATATTTAATAGAAACTCTCCTCTCATTCCTATCTCTAGCTCTCTTCATCAACAGATTTTCTTCAACATTGATAGCGTTCTTTTGCATATCCTCCAGCGCAGCTCGATTTATTTCCCTTAATTGGTAAGCCATGTCAGGATAAAATGCATCTGGATAATGTATGAGAGCTAAGCTTGGAGGAGGCTTGATCTCAACGGGAATTTCATTGTAAATCCTATTAAAGCGAGTATTGAAATCTTGGACTGATTCATTAATATTTATTTTAATTTTCTCATACCCATCAAGCAATTGTAAGTGATTTTTCTTGACTTCCCATTGGGGTATAAACAAATCAATGAGCTCGTTTGGAGTGGCAATGGAATTAGCAATCAGAGACCTAAACCAAAATTTGACATCTCTATAGAAGCTCAGGGCTATAATCCTCATTATTGCATTGTCAGCATCAACTTCCTCCAAATCTATGAAGTCAGTGACCTTAACAATATGTTGTCTTGCAGATATGGTAGAGTTTTCATCAAACAAGGGGAGTCTTTGGCCATAACCCTAAGGTAAGTCATTCAATTGGGCTAGTAAGATAAGTGAGGCAAATCTTGCCATGATTCCTACTAAGGGAAGTGTTGGATTGACAATAGGAGGGATTGGCTGAATAGGTAATGAAATAGAAGTTGTAGATACTGAAGTAATAGGTATGAATGATGAGATAGAAGGTGCAGATGAAAAAACTACAATTGATTGATTTTGAGGTTGATTTGAGATAGAAATTTCCTCTTGATGGTAGAATTGGATCAAATCTTTGATATCAAGGTCATATTCAAGCTTAATTTGTTCGAAAAACAAATCATTCAGAGGAATAAGGTCTAATTCAGGAAATGAATTGACCTTAGATAGTCCTAAATGATCGAATACTATGTCAGATAAAGAGGTTTCAGACTTGGATTTAAACAATGACAGTTCAAATTTTAGATCATATGGTATATCTTCAAGAGAAAGTAGTTTAGCAGGTACAGAAATCGATCTTACCAATGGAACTGGTCCTGACTGAATGTTTTTATTTTGATATATATGCCTTCGAAATATCTTCTCTAGATCATCAACTCGATCAATTGGATCAGGAACGGGATTTGCTATGGTATACCTTCTCGAAGCTAGCTCTAAAATCTTATCACTGCAATTATCAAATCAGTCTTTCTGAAACTTAACCCTATCATCCAAAGGATCAAACTCCAATGTTATTTGTCATACACCCAGGAAAAATAAATCTTTCGTTCCCTGACAACGGTGCCAGTATTTTATCACTCTGCCAAATTTCTAAGGCTGAAGAAGAAATCCTAACAGAGGTAACCATAGAACAACATTTTGGCTTGGTATCTAGCCCTACCAAACCAGAGAGGGATCTCTCTTCGAAAACCAGAACTAAGAGGGCTGGATAAATTAGGGTTTTAGGCTAGGTATGGAATACAAAAGGGTTTGATTTAATTTGATTGGGTTGTTGTATGAGGATATTAGGTCAAATAGGCTAGGTTAGGGAAAATAGGATTAGGGTTAAAATCCATTCAATTGGGCAAGGTAGGTAGGAAGGCTAGCACATTAGGCTTCTTGGGATGGAATTATTTAGATAGGTGAGGAGCTAGGAAGAGCATGAAATATGAACTCTTCCTAAACTGAAAGAAAGATGAAAAAACTATGAAAACTTCCATAAAACATAGCATGTGAGATGAATATGTTTCTCTAACTTGAAAGTGATCATACAATATACATGAAATGGAAAATGTACCAACAATACATTCATACAAATGAAACAAGAGAAGAAACAATGCTAGACAAAAATACCACAGGTATCCCAAAGAAATAGCTGCAACACTTTTATTAAGCTCGTACCAAAATGATTACAATATTATTTGATCAATATGCCAACATCCAACTGATTCTAACCTATGAAATGACTGAAAAATTACATGATATAGGCCTAAAAAAAACTCCTCCAAACCTCAGGGGTTGTATCCATGAGAGGAGCAGTTCCACAAAAACTGAGCTGAATACCTAGAGTGTAGGGTGGTCATACTGACTCATCTCTCACTTCTTGAAAATTGATTCATTACACCTCATCATGAGTTTTCATCTAATGTATTTACCCTAGGTAATAGTAAAAACATGATATTTACATTTACTTTCATCAATTACATAAGTAAAATCATCATTTTCCAAAGTGAAAATCAAAATTGTAGTAAAAACTGAGAAAAATCAGACATTTGTCAAGGGTGCAACGCCAATGCCAAGGGCGCAGTGCCAATGCCAAGGGCACATCACCGTGTTTCAAGCCACTTTTGGAGGCCTTCCCGATGTTCAAATTAGGCTAAGGATGGCTTTTTGGAAAGCCTATCTAGTATACTTTCTAGATACACCTTTATTTTTCTTAGTGGAGTTGATTTACCTTGTCAAAAATTGATTCTCCCACAATTGGTCAAGGGCACAACGCCAAGACAAAAAAGGAGGTAGAACATTGATTTTTTGTGTGTTTTTTCCCCTTTTCACCTGCCAGTTGTCCAAACTAGTCCTAGAAACGTTTCTTTTTTGGAATGTATTTGTCATTTTTCATCTGCTGGTGGTCTTATTTTGGCCCAAAAGTACCTCAAACAAGGGCGCAATGCCTAGGGCGTTGTTCTCTTGATAGTCCATCTATCACAAGACTGTCTAGGATTGTTGAGAAACACAAAAACTTCAAAAATTGACCCAAAAACTTCTCAAAATTTGGTAATTGGCTACTAATGATGTGGTTAGGCATGGAGTGAGGATTTAGCTAATATGTAAGCCTCCTTTCCTCTTCTTTCATGGTCAAGGATTCAATTCTTGCATTGGCTCTTTTGAGCTTGGCCCTTGCAATTTTGTCTCTTTGGCATAGTGCTTGGCCTTCTTTCTCAATATATAATTATATTTGTTTGCATTAGTAGAAATTTAATACAAAATATGTATTGCCTAGATTCTCCTGATCTAAAAATTTTATGCCACTATTAAATACATAATAGCTTCTACCAAATATTTGCGAAATTTAAAACACAATTTCCAATAACAATATCATGAAGAAATATCAATCACACATAACACATATAATTTACTAGGAAAGCATAAAGCTAAAAACCCCACTATATTCTATTATGTATTATATCATGGATCATGAAACAATTACATACAAAGCTCCAATCCAATAGCTCTCAGTACAATAGATAACTGTCTCGCACTATCATGCAAAAATTTGCAAGTTCCTTATCCAATTTACTGTCTCTAGACAACCTGCCTCCACTGCGCAATTCATGATGGTCAAGAACCCATGAATGAATGATTCTTTCTTGCCTTGACTGTGCAATATTCATAGGCACATCCAATTTGTGTTTGGTTGCATGTGTGCAACCGATAATGTCACAACTGATAGTCAATATGTCCCTTTCACCTACATCTCAACTGGGTCTCCACTGGATCTGACATGTATGTAGTTAATAGTAGTAATTATTCAGTTGCATGTGAGACCACTGATATATGAATTAATTAATAATTAATTCACTTGATATCTCACTATTTTATCTTCAATTACAACTAGCACAACTGAGTTTAACTCACTTAACTGAGTTAAAATACTTTACAAATTTCATAACTACACTTCCAACTTTGTTACAACTTCAAATCACTCAGTTACAACTAAGTCCACTTGGATGTCCCACCAACCAACATCTTAACTCAAAATTCCTATAGCTAACTGATTTTCCACTTCAATTAACTATTTCCAAGTTCTCATTGAGAATAGATTATTATTTATTGTCCAACTAATATTAAGGGATAATAATAGTCCACATGCATCTATAAATATGCATGAAATCTATAATTAGAACATGCACATACATCTATAAATAGACCTCATCTATAAATGGAATTTTCTCATGCATCTATAAATAGAATTTTCTCATGCATCTATAAATAAACATCCACCTAAAAATAGCCTGCGTGGGCCCCACCTAGTGTAGGTGCTTAATTTTCACTAGGATCAAGGATGTTGTTTCTGGATGCCAATTTCACTATTTCTTGTTGCAAAATTCAACACTCCCTCTCAATAAGAAAGGAATGTCCTTGCATGCAACATGCAACTCCATGCATGTGCCTTGCAACCTTTTGCATGCGTCATGTAACTCCATGCATGTGCCCTGCAACCTTTGCATGAAACATTTCTGAAATTGAATAACCTCCAAAAAATTGAATGAGTATAATGCATCTGTCATCAAAGTCTTCTGACTTCTACTGGTACCAACTGCACATGTCTTTTGGATCCACTATGATGTTGACCTCTGCATCCATGCACTCTGCACTTGCTGTCAACTCTGATCTGCGCTCTAGTATCCGGCACTGTCACTTTGATTTCATGTCCTCACGACATTTGACTGCATCAATGCAACTAATCCTACTACTGCTATACTGTGGAATCCTCGTAGCCAAGTTCGATTCATGAGATCCGCGCCACCTCAATGAATCCTACTCAGAAATTTCTTGGGATTATTCATGCATGTCACCCCACCTCTCACCTGGTGGTATAGCTGCATGCACTCCCTCTGCCCATTTGGCACAAAATTTGTCTTCATGAGTGGTTTCTCCCACTCCATGATCCTCATCTTTTGGCTCCTCCACATCCTAAGGTTCAGTATTACCTACATGCAAATCTAGCTCCCTCTCAAGAGTCAATTTCATGGCTATCTCACACTTCCCAACAGTAGGAATTTCTATAGAAATCCCATCTACATCAATTGTATAGATATTCTTAACTTGAACCACAACCTTCTTGGCTTTCCCTATTGCTTTGTGTTGCAGGAAAAAGTTTCCTTCACTAAAGACATCATAGCCTCTATCCTCTAACATTGTGAATGAGACTAATTTTTTCTTCAAACCTTGTACATGCATTACATCTTTTAAATGAAAGAGTTTACTTGACACCCTCTGAAAGGTAATGGTACCAATGCCAGTCGCACTTTATTGTCCATCGTTTCCCAACTCAATATGCATCTGGAGAGCTTTCTCCTCCAAGTCATTGAAAAGTTTCTTATCTCCCGTCATGTGAAAGGAAGCACCACTATTAAAGTACCACTTCGATCCCAATGCACTTGACACCATGCATGCGATCAATGAGAAGTAAAGCTCAAATTGAGAGGCAAGAGCCTCACCAGCTGCAGCTCCAACATCTATCTTTTTCTTCTTCTTTTGTGGACAATTTCTAGCAATATATCCATGCTCGTGATAGTGAAAACACTTCACTTTGGACATGTTGTGCTCCTTGCCATCTTCACCGGCCTCAAATTTAGAATGGAATTTCTTCCCCTTCCCCTTATTTTCCTTGGAAACCAAAGCACAATCCTAATCATCATCATGATTTGATGAAGATCCATCTCTGGTGTTCTGCTTGAACTCATCCTGCATTAGATCCGACCACGGTCATTCCTAATCCAACAATTTTTCTTGTTCGTTGACAGAGTCTTTATAACTGTGCCAACTCTTAGGAAGTCCCAAGAGAGCCAAAATCATCAAATCATCATCAGAAATAGAGATTAATACACTCCCAAGCTCATCCTGACATTGGAAAAACTTTGTTAAGTATACCAGAATAGTGTCATTATTTTCCATTTTGATCTTTCTGAGTTTATCTTTGAGCGCTAATTTCCTATAGTTGTTGATGCTTTGGAAAAGATACGTCAAATCCTTCCACATAGCATATGGTGTAGCTTTCCCATGAAGGCTTGAGACAATGTGGTCTTGTAATCCTTCCAACCGAATCCTCCTCACCTTTTCCACTTTCTTTTTCCATGCATCAAGATTTACAACATTTGCAACAACTAGCTTAGGAACATCTTTTTCAATGAATTCCTTCAAGCCATTATCTTCAAGTACTGCCTCCATCCTGTCCTTCCAAGAAATGTAGTTTTAGCTGCCCTCGGGTGCATACTCTAACCTCAAGCCATTGAAAACCATTTCGATCTTGAATCAATTGTAGCGCCAAGGAATCCTTTCTGCAAATTCAAATTCTTTCCAACAACAAACTCAACTCCTGCTTCACAATTGCAATTTCCTGTGCTCCAATACCATGTAGAAATTTTATACAAAATATGTATTTCCTGGATTCTCCTGATCTAAAAATTATATGCCATTTTTAAATATAGAATCACTTCTACAAAATCTTTGCGGAATTTAAAAACCAATCGCCAAATAGAAATATCATGAAGAAAGATCAATCACACATAACAAAAATAATTTACAGGGAAAGAATACAACTAAAAACCCCACTATCCTCTATTATGTATTATATCACGGATCATGAAACAATTACATACAAAGCTCCAATACAAGAGTTCTCACTACAATATCTAACTGTCTCACACTATCATACATAAATTGGCAAGTTCCTTAGCCAAATTACTGTCTCCCGAAAACCTACCTCCACTGCGCAATCCATGATGGTCAAGTACCCCTGAATGAATGATTCTTGCCTGTCTTGACTGCGCAATCCTCATATGCACATCCAATGTGTGTGCGGTTGCATGTGTGCAACCGATAATGTCACAACTGATATTCAATCTATCCCTTTCACCTACATCTCAACTGGGTCTCCACTGGATTTTACATGCATGTAGTTAATAGTAGTAAATCTTCAGTTGCATGTGATACCACTAATTTGTGAATTAATTAATAATTAGTTCATTCGATCTCTCACTAGCGTGTCTTTAGTTACAACTAGCACAACTAAGTTTAAATCACTTAACTGAGTTAAACTAATTTACAATTTTCATAACTACACTTCCAACTCTATTACAACTTCGAATCACTCAATTACAACTAAGTTCACTTGCATGTCCCACCAACCAACCTGTTAACTCGAAATTCCTATATCTAACTCATTTTCCACTTCAGTTAACTATTTCCAAGTGCTCATTGAGAATAGAGTTTTATTTATTGTCCAACTAATATTAAGGGATAATAATAGTCGACCTGCATCTATAAATAGACATGCAATCTATAATTAGAACTTGCACATACATCTATAAATAGACCTAATCTATAAATAGAATTTTCTCATGCATCTATAAATATACATCCACCTAAAAATAGCTTGTGTGGGCCCCACCTATTGTAGGTGCTTAATTTTCACTAGGATCAAGGATGTTGTTTCCCGATGCCAATTTCACTATTTCTTGCTGCAAACTTCAACAACCTTCTCAAGAAGCTTCTCTAAGTGCTGGTTAGCTTTTTCAAGCCATTTCTCCTAGTTTTCATTGATTACCACTGCAAATATTTCATTCAAAGGGAGTTGATTAGCAAGCTCAACCTCTCTTTTCCTTTCTAGTTCTAGAGCTCTTTTTAGCCCTCTAGTCCTAGGACTTCTCCTTAGCACTTGTTCTTTTGCCTCATTTTTCACACCATATGCTTCTAGTATCTCTTCGAGCAAGACTTTGGCTTTTTATACCTCTCTTTGAGCTTTGATGAATTTGAGCTCATCAATGACATGTTTTATTTTCAGTTGCTGGTTCTCCTGCACAAGAAAGTCAATGATAAATGTAGACCTGTCAAGATTAGTTTGTAGCTCCTTAATCTTGGCTTATTTCTCCTTGATGACTGTACTAGTAATCTCATCATCATCGTGCTCATTTAGGTCAACAAGGTCAAAAATCATGTTCTGTCTCATGGAGGTACTCCTCCTCATGTCTGATCTCTGCCTAATTTTCTACCTCTATCATCTTTTGCTTCCCTTTTTCTACCTTCTTTGTTGATGTAGAAGGAAAGGCCCCTTCCACTAGGTGTGGAGAAAACTGATGCATGTGAGCTATTTGGTATTTTTTTTCCAATGGCTCTATCTCAGCCACATTAGCCGTCTTAGGCACACTGATCTCAGCTCTGCTAGGTGACCCAGTCTCAATGTGAAATGGAGATGATGGTGGTGAAATGGGTGAAGGAGACTAATCTGATGATGATGCATGAACTATGGGATGAGATGGAGGAATGGATGTGGAAGGATGAGATGATGAAGGCACATCTTGAGCATGCTGAATAGGTGGAGCAGTGAATATTTCATTAGCTATGAAAGTACTCCATGAAATGTTAAATTTTTTGAGGTGATGGAGGACTATGATTTTGATGAGGGAATGGTGAAAAAGACTGTTCATTTGGTGCTCATATTCTCTCCTTTGGACAATATATGCCATCTTGTCAATGCTCTAAAAGAGGTAATAGGGTATGTTGAGAATCTCGACTCTTGTGAAGTGCATGAATATTCGGATATGATAGGTGTAAATTCTATAGAACCTACCTTCACAAGAAAAATATCTCATCATGATTTTCATCAGTGGCATATCTCTCTAGGAGGTAAGAGAAAGGAAACTTCCCCTTTATTTAATTATTGTACCTAGGTTTGATGTATGGCTCAAAGTAATTCTCCTCCAATTCTTTTTTCTTGAACCAATTTTCCCCAACATTTGGGATTCTAGTGATAGCTGATATGATTTCAATGGAAAAAGTGAAAGTGACACCAACAAGAGTTACCTGGTTGTCATGGAGATTGGAGATGAATAGTTTGCTCAACATAGGATGATGTTTGACCCTTTGTATTGTCTCACATAATTCAAAACATCCTATATGCTTAAAACATGTCATAGCCATGGGAGAGGCCATTAGTTACCTGGTATTTGTTGGCTCAAGTCTAAGGATTTTCCCTCCTTTGTGTGGCCTCCTCTCCTCTTTTTCTTCTCCCTCACTGTAGCTTGTGTTCTGTTCTTCTTCCATGCTGTCTTAGTATGAAAACCCTAGGGAGATGGAATGATAGTGAAGAATGATTTTTGGGAAGTGGGAATGGGATGGGGAAATTTAGGGAGATGGGGGAAATGGTTGATGAAATGAGGGAGGTGACACGGAGTACTAATGATAAGGGATTTATGATAGGGAATTTTATTATAGGTTAGGGATATTGGGAGTCTAGGCAAATGAGTAGCCTAGATATTAGGGTTTCAAAGGAAAATGGCTTAGGGAAAGGGGATTATGATATAGGGGGTGAAGATAGGGTAATTATGATGTGGTAAGGGAGTGAAAGTGCTAGGGACTGAAATTGAAATGAAATTGAGATTTAGGGGATGATAGTAGGGTTTCAAATTCAAAATAGACACCAAATATTTCAAAAAACTTCAAACACCACAAAATCGAGTTGATAAGAAGAGGGATGGTGCAAATGGTAGCTTACTTGATTGTTGGAGGCTGTAGATCACTGTGGCTGAAGATTGAAGGTGATGGAATGTGTTTTGGAGCTACTGAGTTTTTTCGGGCAAGGGCACAACACACAACAGAAGGGCGCAACGCACAACACAGGGGCACAACACACAATGCAGGGGCGCAACGCACAACACAGGGGCACAACGCTAGCTCTGTTTTGCAAAATTTTCCTTCCTTCTTGGATTTTCGTGCTTTTGTTGAGGTTTATTGATGATGGAAAGAGAAAATGAATTTTGAATTGATGTCATTTTCGTTTAAATACTTTGTGGGATTTAATTTTGATGATTTTAAAACCCACTTTTGCAATGTTCAATTTCACTTTTAAAACTTTGCAAAATACCCTTTAACTGCTTCTTGTTTGCTTTGCAAATTGATCGTGCTGGAGTAGGAACTCTTCATATTTTGAGGTTTGATGTGTTTTTCATATGGAACTGAGTTTGAATCTTTGGGAAACTCAGTACTTATTACATATAAATTGACATAAAATTACATATAAAAAATAACATTACATCTCTGTATTTTGGAATAAAATTACATTTCGGAATGAAACTCACACTTGAAATCAAAATTAAAACATTGGAAACCATATTTACATGCTTTAAAATCCTCTTTAGATGGTAAAGGAATATTATTTGGATCACTCTCATAATTTTTCTGACCTTATGCAATGAAATGGTGTTTTATTTGGACCTTGGAAAAATGAAAACCTAGAGACCTAATGAAGACTTTGACTAACTCGACTTCATGGTGTTTCAGGGAAAATCACCCTAGAGGTTTGTTGGGTCTAAACCTCCACAGAGCAGGGCATGCTATTTAGAAGGACTCACACACAACCATACTTGAATGCAAAAAACTAGTTAACAACGATAGCAGAACTCACCCGTAGTCCTACATTCGATGTAGATCCTGCGGGGTCCAAACCCCCGGCAACCCTTCTTCCTCCTTCAACCTGGAAAACAAGAAAGAACGTGCACGGAAACCTAGTTGTACATCATATATTTCTCCTAAACGTTAGTGCAATCCATGTGAAATATTATATAAACCATAATAAATGCTTAAATGATAATCTTTTCACACATATAAATAAACATTAACACACGAGTTCAGGAACAAGATGGTTCTTCATTATCACGAACAACATGTACAGTAGTAAAAGTGGAGAGATCACCTGAATCCTTCCACGATCTTCGAGCAGACAGTCATCCGGATTCGTCCCGCTCTTGCCTCGCTAAGATTATTCCAAGACTTGTGCACTCAAGATGGCATATAAATGGATGAACATCTCCAGGAAACAAGGGTTTCCTGTATAAATTTGGGAAAGTGCAGGAGGCACGGGGAATCAGACTTGAACTGGGATTCCAATAGAGTATAATTTCTATAAAATTTCTCTCTCCCTTAGGCCATACACATGAGGGGATTTTATACTCCCTCAAAGTAGTTTCAATCAGTTGGAAACAGTTGGCCACGTGCTGGGGTGGTTGAACTACCAGAGTAACCATCAACCCAGCCCGAAAATAGGGATTTTTTATATATTTTTTAATGATTTTAATGGCATACGCGGAAAATTACATGTGGACTCGCGTATACACGCGGAAAATTCTGGGCATATCCGCGTATGGGGATTTTAACACTGTTTTTTAGTGAATTTTGTTCAAGTCTGTAGGAATGGGTGCCCAAAGCCATAAAAGCAATCATGAATCATATGAAGGTGAAAAATGATGCTATAACAGATGCCCCCTAATATATGAGGTCAGAAGGGGTACATGATGGCCGAAATGTATTATGCACATAGAAATAACTTCGCAAGGACAAGGGAGGACTTCACCAGATTTCAGCCTGCCAAAAACCAATGAAAGAAAACAGAGAGTCAACTCATGCTGAGGCAGGCATACCCATGCTCAGTCAAAAATACATCATATGGAAAGTAATGAATAGATCCAACATGTATACAAGTATAGCTGAACTAAAAGTACACAATGAATCATCTGAGCATGGCCCGGAAGTATAAGTCTGAATCAATGTCCAAGTATCACATATAGAAAGCTGATCAATGATGCTGCAACTGGATGTCTGATCATATAAGTAACTAAATCTCCAAGTACCAAATCATAAGAGGTGGAATAAATGGTACAATCACGCAACTCGGGAGCCAACATATAGGATGCTGCTGTACTGACACTGCAACATATAAGGGTGAACGACATCACTGGCAGAAACTGAATGGACTGTCAAAAGTGAACTGAAAGATGCTGATGCAACCTGAGGTCTTCACCGATCTCGACGACACAATTCTACACAATGGGAATAAATGAGCTGAAGTTGACCATGTGAGAAATCGTTGGATTACCGGTCAATGATGAATACCGTTAACCAATGCAAGAAAACCCACCAATAATGAAAATGAGTGTCAAGGTGCCCCAGTACAATCTAACAAGTGCGAATGAATGAGTTGAAGTCGAACACTTGAAAGAATCTACCAATCGGGAGGCAATGATGAATCCCCACTGTCGATAGCGAAGAGTCTGCCACTGATGACTGCAAACCCTAAGGTACTGACAAAAAGACTCTAGACCTTATTCCCAGAGCAATGAGTCGAAGTCGATGGGAAAAGATTTGCTGGAAGGAAGGCATTAAGGCATCCCACATCAGTCCAGCGCGAGTGTAACCCGCAGGCCAATATTTGGAAGGAATCGGACGAAGTAGAGTGATGGAACCAAAACCGAAGTACGTTTCCGACATGCACAAGATGAAGCTAGCGCACGGAAGAAACCCTCTGAACCAACCAATAATGAAAACTGACACAGAGGCGAGAAATCCACCGATAGGGTCAAATGGAAATCAAGGTACTGCACGAATCCCAAGTGTGATAATGTGTGCTGACGTCGAACACGGGGGAAACCACTCAGTCAAAGACCCATGATGATGATCAAATGCTGAGCACGAGGTCACCTATCAATGATGGAAATAGGCCCAAGGTGCGGCTCTAGGTTTGCTCTCAGAGCAATGTGTCGTAGTCGATAAGAGACAAACCCGCCAGCGAGAAGTCAATGGAGACCTTCTCAAACCAGCACGAGCAGAAGACCAAAACATCTGATGTGATAGAACAAGATACTGACAAGACCGGGAAGGCCGACTGAATAATGAGTCAAGAGACACCGCAGAATGGCCGACTCTGGTTAGACTTCCCTTGAACAAAAGCATGACTCATGATGACCATGGCAGTAAAAGTGACACTGTATAAGTCTGTTATGCAGGAGGCAAAACAAACTCTCCATATGATTGGAAGAGATAACCAACCGGGGGAGAAATGACAAGTGAAACAAGGTAAAGGCTGAACCTAGGTCAAAACTAAAACCATCCCAAATGTAGGAAATATATATAAGTATATGTGCTTTGTTCAAGGGCGACAAACTGACACCGTACTGCCATTAAAATCACGAAGTTACATCCCGTTCGCTCTCTTTTTGTTATATTTTATTTTTTTTGTCTTTTTCATATAAGAAGCCTGAAAAAGAATAAAATAATGCTATGGTACAATGGATAGAACGAGTATCAAGAAACAGATGCACTAGTTCCTGGGATTGGAACAATCCTATGCTCAATGCAAGGTGGCGGAAACTGGTAAGCGATACTCAGAGGAATGTTCCATCCATGGGTATAAGGGTGTCAAGTCACGATAGATAAGTGCATGCAATGGTTTAACTTGTACAGATAGACAAGGTCAAAAGTTGGCTTAAACATTGAGTCCAAATGAAGCCGGCTAAAGGCTAGGATAAACAAGTAGCCAATATGCAATGCAGTAATACAACTCAACAACACCAGGGAGCCTCTAGGGTAATAGCTAGAAAAATGATAGTGAGGAAGAAGAAGAATGAAGCTTCAACACATAAGTCATGGCGGGACTAAAGAGGACTCCCGAGCCTACATAAAACGTAGCATGGGCAACAAGTGATAGCGAGGAACTAACTAGGAAGCCCATGTAAAGGAAGGCTCTACCACCAAGTCATGATTAAAAAATCGGCGAGTGAAATAGGCGTAATACTCATGACTTGATGGGATCGACCCTATGGCAAGTGATCAGAATGGAGGCTAGTATGCAAAATGCAACGGAAAGTGGATTCCCTAACCTATATTCCAGTGAAGATCATATACCTGCCATGACAGGTCAGCAGTCATGGATCAAAATCTGGAAAAAATCTCAAAAATCGTCAAAATGTACCTGAAAACATACCAAACTAGGCACTTCCAAGCATCCGGATTATGCAGCTTAAGACAGATTTAAAAAATAAGCATAACAAATTTTTGCGAAAATTTTCAACTTTTTGAGCATAAATAGACAAATTACCTCATATTTGGTTCATTATTACATTGCTGATTTGGAAAAAAGTGCTCTGGAGCAAAAAACTTTATGCATTAATGACGATCGGCCGTCGGAATCCCTTGCTAAAAATTACGGGTTTGTGCATACGCGGGTTGGTAATGACGAAGTCGCATATACACGCGACTATGCACAAATAAAGTCGCGTATGCGCAGGCCCAAATGAAAAAAAACGTAGCTAATGAAGGAATTATTGAAACTTTGCAGGATGACCATATCATGGAGAGAGCGTGAACACAGTGCAATTGATCAAGAATTCATGTAGGAACAAGCATCACTAAATATTCTTTGGAATTGCGGATTGCTCAAGTTTTTTAAAATTCCAAATATGAAGAGCAATGTCCGGTTGCTCAAAATGCTTGTGAACTAATGGGAACCAGAAGAGGACTGCTTTATGATAGATCAGATGCCTGTACGCATTGAAGTGGAAGACATATATTTTATCACTAGACTCTCCCGGAGGGGGGAGCCAGTAGACTTGAATGGTAAGCCTTTGGGAGGGCTCACCGTGGAAGATTACGTCCACGTGTACTGCGTACAGGGTTCCAAGAAAGTTGGAACTCAAATTGCAATCAAATATTTAAGGGATTTGCACATGAAAATCCTCCTTTTCACCATTGGCAGAGTGGCAGGATCTGCCTCCCTACACTAGGCGTCCAGGACGCAAATGAGCATAGCAGTGGAATGCTTAACTCATGTATATGATTGGTGCACAACCCTACTGATGAACATGAAGCAACAATTGACCTCTATCCGCCAAGTAAAGACAAAACATTTTGGATACGGTACAATTTTGATGACATTCTTCTTTGAGAAGATTCCAGTACTAAGACCCAGAGTGATCTCTACCATCAGCAGCCCGAGAGACCCAAGAATTGCCCGCTGGGCAGACATGATGAAGAGATTGGGGGGAAGTGAAGTTCCCCGGACCACTTGGGATGATGAGTTCTTCCAATGGTGGAGAGAACAAATCATCGCTGTGGACTACTATCCCTATGCCGGGATGGACTTTCGTGGTGATCCAGATCTTGTCCTTCCACCAGGCGCAGCATGGGGTACAGTCGGTAAGTTTACAATTTTTTTTTTTACTTATATAATTTTTTTGGATTTTTTCAATATGTATGAAAAAATGTGAAAAACAAACATGTTTTTGATTGGATTCAAATGACTTACAAAAATGATCATGAAACAGATATTGGACCAGTTCGACCTGAGGGATACCCACGACATAAGCGTCGCAGAGGCGAAGCGGATACAGTAGATCCAGACAAAACCCTCCAGGCTGTACATAGGAACTTGGAGGGGTTAACCCACAAAGTACCTATGGCTGCAGTGGAAGATCTGCCTGAAGCCATCCAGAGGCAGGTGGTAGGAGTACCCCGCGACTGGGTACGGTTATTCCGCCGAGTTGCCACCGCGATTGTGTTCTATAAGAACACAACTTCTGGGCAAGGACCTCAGTAGTAAATAGATATGATGTATCAGATGACTGTATATTTTTTGAGACTGAACATGATCGGGCATAAGCCCAAGTTTTTGTATGACCTATGGATCCAAATTTTTGTATAGTTTTGAACACTCTGATGATATATATACAGCGATGTTTGATGTGATGTAACAAATGTATCAAAATGTATGATGTTTTTTATGATTAAATTTTATTGTATGGAATGATTAATGTGCCAATCAATTGCTTGATTAGCTAATGAGTCTGCCAACCAATTGTCAGCTCGAGGAATATGAATGAACGTTAAAAATTGAAATGATCTTTGTAACAAACGTACCCTCAAGAACAACCGGAGTAAAAATGGATCTCGAACCCGATAAGTATTGTTCAACTGCGACACCACCAGCTGAAAGTCCAAGAAAAATACCAACGAATCAACACCCAAATATATTGCCTTCGAGAGTAGATAAACAACTGTAGTGTATTCTGCTATGTTATTGGAAGCAGGACCAATGCAAACCCCTCTTTATACTAACAGATGACTGGATGGATAATGAAGAACCCAAGCCGCGGAAGTTAAGTTCCTAGTGTGTCTACTAGCACCATCGACGAAGCCAAAATGACTCATAACATCCGACACAACCTGCCAAAGCAGATCAAAAAACATCACCAACCCATCAAAGATTGAAAAACAACTAGATATGTACAAAGCAAAACTACGCATAGCACAAAGAAGGATGCCGAAGTAGAAACACAGAAATAATACTTCTTTCAAATAGAGCCCATTTGCGGGCTCCCGGCAACTCGTTCCCTTCAAATTCAACGAGTATGTATATGCTCCTTTCTTAAGGGTACGACAATAAAGGGGCCACTTTGCACATAGACTTAAACTTTCCGTTGCAGCAGGAATAGCATCATCATATGATTCATCATTATAGCGAGTACATTATAGCATCATTTTTCACCTTCATATGATTCATGATTTCTTTTATGGCTTTGGGCACCCATTCCTACAGACTTGAACAAAATTCACTAAAAAACAGTGTTAAAATCCCCATACGCGGATATGCCCAGACTTTTCCGCGTGTATACGTGAGTCCACATGTACTTTTCCGCGTATGCCATTAAAATCATTAAAAAATATATAAAAAATCCCTATTTTCGGGCTGGGTTGATGGTTACTCTGGTAGTTCAACCACCCCAGCACGTGGCCAACTGTTTCCAACTGATTGAAACTACTTTGAGGAAGTATAAAAGCCCCTCATGTGCATGGCCTAAGGGAGAGAGAAATTTTATAGACATTATACTCTGTTGGAATCCCAGTTCAAGTCTGATTCCCCGTGCCTCCTGCACTTTCCCAGATTTATATCAGGAAACCCTTGTTTCCTGGAGATGTTCATCCTTTTATATGCCATCTCGAGTGCACAAGTCTTGGAAGAATCTTAGCGAGGCAAGGGCGGGACGAATCCGGACGACGGTCTGCTCGAAGATCGTGGAAGGATTCAGGTGATCTCTCCACTTTTACTACTGTACATGCTGTTCGTAATAATGAAGAACCATCTTGTTCCTGAACTTATGTGTTAATGTTTACTTATATGTGTGAAAATATTATCATTTAAGCATTTATTATGGTTTATATAATGTTTCACATGGATTGCACTAACGTTTAGGAGAAGTATATGCTGTACAACTAGGTTTCCGTGCACGTTCTTTCTTGTTTTCCAGGTTGAAGGAGGAAGAAGGGTTGTTGGGGGTTTGGACCCCACGGGATCTACATCGAACGTAGGACTACGGGTGAGTTCTGTTATCGTTGTTATCTATTTTTTAGCATTCAAGTATGGTTGTGTGTGAGTCCTTCTGAATAGCATGCCCTGCTCTGTGGAGGTTTTGACCCAACAAAACTCTAGGGTGATTTTCCCCGAAACACATGGTGACCTGACTAATGTAATGACATGATGAAAAGGACTTTCATGACTGAAGTATACTCAACAAGACATGAAGGTGGGCCAGAAAGTATGAATTTTTTAGGAGTGATGTTTTTGGACTAAGACTACCATCAGTGAGTAAATTTTTTCATGACCTAATGGAATGATAAAATAATTTCTGAGTGGGACTAGTAAAATGACCTGAAAAGAGTATTTTTTATCACTGATGACAGTATGCAAATAGTTGCACTAACACAACCTTTATGTTTGAAGGGTCATATCCCATCTTGACCACTAAATATTCCAAGGATTTAATTCTTGTATCCTTATCAAGAGAAGAAATCTTCTGCATTTTCAATTATGACTGGATATTGGACAAGGAAACTTGCAATTTGGAAAGATTCATGGTATTATTAG